>VZQC01011357.1:1959489-2150794 GCA_009823505.1 Rhizomys pruinosus
CACACACACACACACACACACACACACACACACACACACACGCATGCACAATACATTAAAGTAGAAGGGGACTAGTTGGGAAGAAGGGATCAGTGGGAATGGGAGGGGTCAAGAAAAAGTAATGGGGTTATGTAAGTATGAGCAAAATACACTATGTACCCTATGAAAATGTCAATGAAATATCTCATTATCCTTAGCCAAAATATGCAAAGAAAAAATGAAAGGAAGAAACTCATGAGAAAAAATATAGATCAGAATATCAAAGGCAAAGATGAAATATACTCTTGAGTTTTATGTAAAGTCTAATATACATAGTTTAACAAGTATTTAGTAATCAAGGTTCAAAACAAGTTTTTGTTGTTTTTTTTAAAAAAAAATCACTTTCGACTGGGTCAAAGAACTGACTGAAAGGGTGAACTTCTGCTCAAAATAGTAAACTTCTCCATCGAAAATTTTAAGAAACTGAGAAAAAGATGAAAAACATGTTTGGCAGAAAGCATGAGCTCTGGTGCGGGAGGCACAGAACAGGGAATGGGTCTGGACTTGATTGGAAATTTTGTATGAAATGCACAAAGCTTCAATAAAAATTGGCTTTAAAAAAGAATACAAACAGTAGAATTATTATTAATATATTTTAGCCTGAATGCTTCAGTACTTTTCTGTTGCAAAGTTAGAGACTGAGTCACCGTATAGTGAGGCAAGCACTCAACCACAGACCTGTGCCCTCAGACGTCACTATTTACTTTTAGTGTGTGTATATAAAAACGTAGTTTTAAATTTCTGTCAATAAAATGAAATTCTTATGTTAGGAAAAAATAAAAACACTTTCACTGTTAGAAATTTTGGCTCTGCCCCACCATTTATAATAGCTTATCTTAAAATTATAATAAGGATATATTATATATTATAACCAGGACATTTTCTTTCTCATATTTCCTAATACAATGGAAAACTTGAATGTTCTTTATCCTTTTTGAAAAATGTTATCAAACCTTGGAAGCAAAGTAACTTGAAAGATTTCTTAACCACTTTGCATTCTATTCTATTTCCTAAGGTGACCAGATGCCTATGTTATTTCTAGCTGTTTAAAGTATTTGTTTGATTTAAACTACATCACTACATCAATAAAAGAACTGAAAGTGAACTTTTACAAGTGGCCAACAATGACTGACCTCACAATGTTTTACACTAATAACACCTGAATTCTTGTAGCTTTTTTTCTTTTGTCTCTTTTTCTCATTTATGCATTCATATTCAACCTGCAGGAAGAGAAAATGGAGTATTAAGTTTTTACTACCAATAGTCAGATTACTAATGTGAATTTATATAAATAACCTTCATCCTTCATATTCAACCTGTAGGAAGAGAAAATGGAGTATTAAGTTTTTACTACCAATAGATTACTAACGTGAATTTATATAAATAACCTTCAACCTTAGAATCAGATCACTTATTGATATAAGCATGATGCAAAATACAACTGAAGTAACTGCATGATGCATCAAGTACCTAAAATATTTGTTGGGGGGCTGGAGAGATGGCCTAGCAGTTAAGAGCGCCAACTGCTCTTGCAGAGGGTTCAATCCTAAGCACCCACATGGCAGCTGAGAACCATCTTTAACTCCAGTTCCAAGGGAATCTGACACCCTCTTCTGACCACTGTGGCATTGCATGACATGGGTGCACAAACTTACATACAGACAGTACATTCATACACATAAAAAATAAAAATTTTTTTTTGGTCTTTTCAAGACAGGATCTCCCTGTAGTCCTAGCTGTCCTGGAACTCACTCTGTAGACCAGGCTGGCCTTGAGCTTACAAAGATCCGCCTGCCTCTGCCTCCCAAGTTCTAGGATTAAAGGCATGCGCCACCACACCCGGCACACTAAATAAAATTTTTTTAAAAGTTAAAAGAAATAGTTTTTGGATAAATTTCCAACAATTAAGGCACTAAAATTGCAAAGGTCCTAAAACAGCTTAAGCATAATTTTGCTTTTATTGGTAATTTCCTTACAAATGCTCCAAGCAATAACCTCTGCTCTAAACAAGAAAAAAGAAAACCAAATGGTACTCTTATGTGTTAGCAATACAAAACAAAAACATGCCAATTAGAAAGTAAGAAAAAAACTAAAACAAAAAAATAGAAAGCCCAATGTTGTAAAGCATGCAGTCAAGATCATCTTTCCACTAGAAATGTGTGTCAAAAATAGTGTTTATCACTTTAGGGGTTAATTCCTACACCACCTCCCCACCAACAGAATGATCTTCCCATTGCCTTCCTTAGGACTCATACCCCAAATATGTATTTTGGATGCTTCTTAAAATTCATAGGTTTAGGACTTTATGCAATGTAGAATGAAAACATGGTAAACTATTTGCTATGCCAAAGGAAAATATAAAAATAACAAACACATCTAAACTATATAGTATATATTATACAAACACAAAGACGCAACATACAGGTGAGTTTCTGCAGGCTTCTTTCAGTTTTGTCATGGTGGTATGAAATGTTCCAATAAGATCATGTGATCCATCATTGTCATAATCATAACACTCTACCTGGAATTAAATATAGTAAAGGTATACAAAAATCAATGGAATTGTATTAAAATTCTTGGGTGCAATAAATGTGCCTTTTCAATTAAAGTGAAAAAAATTAATGTGCAGTGCAGAGAAAAAAGGGCTAACTTCCAAGAGAAGCAATATTCAAATACTTTCAAACCAGAGCTATCCTTGAGATGGGCTCTAAAACAGACCACAGGAGGAGGATAAAAGACAAACACAGGTTAAATTTCGCCAGGAGGTTTCCAGCCCCTCTATAACGCCCTCTGCAAATGCCAATAAAAGATTAAATGGAACTATACCTACTTTCTCATCTGCTTTTTCACCTTATTTTCACTACACAAGAACTAGAAGCCATTATCTTGAGAAAGGAAGTCAATATCATACCAGCTAAAATTTATATAATTAAGCTCTAAATAATTGAAAATTATGAGAAATATGTTCATTAACTGCAATCTGAGTAGGCTGGGCTTTTAATCAGATAGAGGTGATAGTCAGATGTGCACCACTCTAAAGATCATGCTCTTACAACAAAAAGGAAAACTCCAAGGCAAGAATAGTTAGTCCACTGAGGTCTGGGTCATACTTAACTGGGTTCCCATGTAAGAAGGGAGAAATTGAGTTCTAGGCTTAGATCTAGCGCTTATTAAACCCCCTTTCCCTTCCTCTCTCAAAAGATCAGATTTTATTTTTATAGACTATATTATACTGGATAGCAGATGTAAAAGAAGGGTAAATAGCCACCAGAATGCTAAAACAATATCTATAGTAGGAAGAGTAAAGTGTTGTGAACTGTTGTTTACCAAGTTGAAGTGTTCAAGGTAAGCTGAAAATTGACCAGTGACTGTGAATATCTAACACAACATTTTTATAATTCTCTAAAATTTCAACATATTATTTCATTATGTGGATATTTAATATGTACACAGTGCACATTCTCTAAAAGCCTCACCTCATATACAACATGGAAACCCTTGTACTATTATTCCCATTTTGCAGAACTGAAACTTGAAGGGATTAAATACAAAGTCTAGAAGATAGCATACCTTGTGTGGTACCAACAAAGGCAAAGTAAAATGCCATTTTGAGGACACTTCTGGAGGCTGTGGTACAAAGTAGAAACTTCTGACTAAAAAACAACTCTCATTTGTCTTCAGCCAAGAGAGCTCCACCCACCATGCTACTTTCACGAAGTTGTAATAACCACCAAGGCTACCACAACAGGAATTTTAAATGTTCATTTAGCAGAGTGCCTTCTCAGTTCTACACACTGAATGCTTTGCATCATTGTGACATCTTTCATTCCTTACTTATATTTTCATTATATCCTCTGCAAACATTTAAAATCAATCAATTAATCAAAACAGGGCACATCCTAGAATTGCAATTTTGCTTATGGAAATGCCTTCCAGGCACTTTTGTTACTGACAGTCTGACAGTTTGATTCCTGCCCTATATATTCAATGTCCAATTTCAAACCAAAGGCCCATTATCTGAAAAATGTATCAAGGGAAAAAAAAGATATTTTTCTCTAAAGAAAGGAAGAAAATTTTCAATAAAGTAGGAAACAAACCATGTTAATGCTTTAATATGTAAAATAGAACTTTACATCTTAGATCTCATTGAGAGAACATTAATTCATAGTTAAGCAAAATAAAACTTTAATTTTTTAAACATTTATTTAAACTAACCTTAATAAGGACTAAAATATAAAAACATTTAGAAGCTGGGCTTGATGCTGCATACCTTTAATCCAAGCAGAGGTAGAGGCAGGCAGATCTCTGTGAGTTCAAGTCCAGCCTGGTCTACATAGTGAGTTCTAGGCCAGCTGGGGCTACAGGGAGATTCTGCCTCGAAAAGACCAAAATAAAAATACATAAAAATAAGTAAGTAAATAAATAAATACATACATACATACATACATACATTTAGAAGGGCTAAAGCTTTAAGAAATACAAAATGCATTTTTTTCTGATCTTTTTGGAAATAGGGTCTCCCTTCAACCCCAGCTGGCCTGGAACTCACTAAGTAGATCAAGCTGGCCTTGAACTCACAGAGATCCAACTGCCTCTGCCTCCCAAGTGTTGGGATTAAAGGCATGCACCACTCTGCTCAGCACAAAATGCATTTTTTTTAACAAGTTCTGATTACTCACTACAGTACATAAGTGGAATGGCTCTCTCTTGGCCTCCTAAAGAGACATTACATCTTCGATGTATATGTTCAGATAAAGTCTGAGGTATGCTTTTTAGCTTCTCTCTTCTCAAGAATTTAAACACTACCACTATTGGCTATTTAAGCCACAATATCAGAAGAACTTGTAAAATTTTAAAATATGCATATATACATAAGAGCATATGTATACTTGGAAAAAATGTACACAGCACACAATGCATTCCCATTACGGCATTCTACTTGAGGCAAGGTGGCAGCATGCATGATTATTTCTCTTACTTCATGTTTTGGGAATAATACATGCTACAGTGATACCACATTGCAGAAAAAAAAAGTAAATAAATAAATAAATAAATAAATAAATAAATAAATAAATAAATATTTTTAAAAATCACTAGGGATTCCAACTTTATTCTCTGCTCTGTAATTCTCCGCCATGCCTATAAGGAATTTCCAAACAGTAAGTGAAACACAGAAGTGTGACTTATCTGATATTGCAAAAAAAAATTACAGAACTAGAGAAATAAAGTGAATGATGATGTGACAAACCAAGTTGTGTACAATTAAAAACAAAATGAGAGACTTTTAAGAATGGAAGACATTCATCAGACAAAGCTCAGAAAATCAGTTTACTTACTATAATAAATTGGCCCTGCAAGCATGCCACTGTGAGCAAAAAATGTTTTAGAAACAGGGTTTTATTGTTAATTTATCAGAAACAATCCAATTGCTTAGACTTTACAACTTTCTCAGATCTAGTGAGGCTTACTACTTTTAATGTGAAAAGGAGAGCTTTAGCTTTATCTTATAATAAATTGTTTTAACTAATTTTATATTTATATTTATACAATTCATATTACATTTATGTTATTTAAATAATACTTAAATTTTCACTGTTCTTTGACATACTATACAAATCACACTTAACACTGATTTTTTTTTTTTATTAAGAGGAGGCGCGAACCACAAATTATGCAGTTGAGTTTCCCACATTTGGGGAAATTGCAGGAGCCAGCACTTCTGGAGTGCAATGGATAAGCCTCGCCCTGGGAAAACCACCTTCATGATCATATCTCCCCTGCCAGGTAAGTGTAACACTGATTTTTTAAAATCCTCTAAAAACTGGGAAATAATTCTTCCATAGCTCAGAAATCAAGTGGTTTCAATAATGATATTATCTCTGCTCTTGTTTATAGATTTACCAACATTTTACTTTCATTACTCTATCATTACCTTCTTAGATGGTAGAAATTACTATCAAGTATATTAGTAAAGTTGGGTAACCAGCCCAACATGCTTGATTAAAGAGCTAAATCAAAATGTAAGCTAAGGCCTGACTCTAAACATCATTCCTGTTTTTACTATATTAATTACCTGGGAAAAAAAAAAAAAACCCTTAGTATGCTGAGATATATCAGAATAAAGTCTTCTATTCAGAATCATGTGAAGACACTGACTTTAGGGCTGAGGAGATAGCTCAGATCCATAGAGAAAAGCCACCTACTTTTAACATTAGGTGTGGTGGCATGGTACATACATCACTCACACACACACACACACACACACACACACACACACAGAGTGTCTTAAGTCTGTATGTGTATGTGCAATGTACATTGGTTGATTTGGCAAATGCTTACGAATAAAAAAACAGAGAAATGGTCGGCTTTCCCCTGGCCCTCAATCCCACCACTCTTCTCCTTCAAAATGGGAGGAAGACTCTGAACTCTTAGGGGAACATCTGCTTTTATCTGCAAGGGATACACTAAAGGCAAAAAATATAGTTCATGGATCCTATTTGCTGAGAAAGGAATTTTATTAAAAAGAAATATTTAAATTGAACATAAATCTTTTAAATACAAATTAAAATAAAAAGTATGCTACATGATTAAACATTAGATCAACACACAGTAAAGTATGCTATATGATTAAGCATTAGATCAACACAGTGAAACATGCCTATGCTTTTAAACAGATTATTTTACTAGCCAGAAAAAAAATTTCATTTTAGTACTATCATTAGACATAAAATTCAACTTTATAGCTGTATCATTTACCTTTTAAAAACACAATTTTAAATATTTATAAAGTAGCTGAATATGTGCATTTGTGTTATACTCTCTGACTTTTAATGATGTGACTTAATTTTTTTATTTTACAATGGTGCAAATTGTGAATGATGACATCATTCAGTAGAATCTGCACAGATTTTGGGGCTGGAGAGATGGCCTAGCGGTTTAGAGCACCGACTGCTCTTGCAGAGGACCCGGGTTCGATCCCCAGCACCCACATGGTGGCTGAGAGCCGTCTTTGACTCCAGTTCCAGGGGAATCCGACGCCCTCTTCTGACCTCCGCGGCATTGCACGACACGGGTGCACTGACCTACATGCAGACAGTACATTCATACACATAAAAAAATAAATAAAATAAAAAAAAAGAATAAAAAAAAAGAATCTGCACAGATTTTGAATTTTGATCTTTTCCTGTGCTAACAACATGTGAGGATTCTCATGTAATGTCAAGCAGTGGCAGCAAGCCAAACCTGCCAGTCAACCACAGGATCACCACAGTATACTGTTACGTATCACCACTGATACGTAACAGTATACTGTATGACTATGGCTTGGTAAACCAGGCATTTTAAGTATATATATTTTTTTGTGGGGGGCACTTTTTGAGACAGGGTCTCCTTGCAGCCCCAGCTGTCCTGGGATTCCCTATGTAGACCAAGCTGTCCTTGAACTCACAGAGATCTGCCTGCCTGTGCCTCCCAAGTGTTGGGATTAAAGGTATGTGCCACCACACCCAGCTGCATTTTAAACATATTTTTAACATCCTTTCTTCCTTCCACTTTCTCTTTTCTCCTTCCCCTTCTTTCTTCTCCCCCTCAAAATGAATTAAGGTCTCAAGAACACTAAGCCTACGCTCTAAGCAAGCTACATCTCCAGCCTAACTTATGATGAGTCCCATTTATGATGTGTTTATCAGAAAGCAATCCCATAGTAAACTGAAGAGCATCTATCTCCACATAATTTCTAATTACCTTAATGGTTTTGTCCATATCTCCATAGCACAGAGAGTTGAGAGAGATTTTAAAAGGCTTCCAAACAGGATTCAGGTTGTTTTTTATAACCTATAAAAATAAAAGGATCTATTAGAACAACCAGCTCAGGAGTATTTTGTTCTTGCCTTTCCTAAGTTCTTACTGCATTGCCCCTCACTAAATTTCTTCCATAGCATAGAACAGTAAAAGGCAGCACACCCCAATCTTTGCCAAAGAACTATTGGGAAGCTGATTACTGCTGGGTGAGCAAGAGTTGATCTTCTTTAAAGGAGTGACTCTAGATAGGCTGACTAGGCCCCAGCAGATGAACTTACACTGAGGGATGTCAGGGGACACTCACTTGACTTAATAGGCCTTAGCATAAATAACAATGCATGAAATTGAGTCAGGGGCTATGGGAGGGCACCAATAGGGAAGGGGTTATAAAGATGATTAAGATGTGTATGAAATACACAAAAATTCAATAAAAACAGAAGAGAAAGAGGAAAAGGAAGGAGGAAGAAGGAGGAAGAGGAAGGGGGAGGAGGAGGAGGAGGAGGAGGAGGAGGAGGAGGAGGAGGAGGAGGAAGAGGAGGAGGAGGAGGTGGCGGAGGCGGCGGTGGCAGCGGCGGCGCAGCGGCTTCCTATAGTTGGGGGCATACTAGGCAAAGACTAAACATTAGTCTCTAGACAAAACAAAATATATGTGAAATGTGCTTGACATGAGGAAAACAGAGCATGAATAGCACACAGAATGACATTATGAAAGTAAAGCTAATTTTCTAGGGCACTGTGTTTTAGAATGTTCTAAATGTGTCTCATATAGCATTAAAAGGAAAATCTTGATGTTTGCAGCTTACATTTAGGATGGTTTTCCAAAAGGGAAATGTCCACACAACTGTATGTATACACCTGTGTGTGAGCAGAGACAGAGAAACAAGGACAGAGAGAACACATGTGCACAGCTATAACCAGTTGGTAAATCTAAGTGAGGGTACTCAGGAACTAAATTAGTATTCTTTATACAACATAAAGTTTCTTTCAGAACAAAAACAATTAAGCATGGAAGTATCTCCTCATTAAGTGTGAAAAAAAGGGGGCATGCTAATGTTTTATCTCTGGCTGCATAGAAATCTGAATTCAAATTAATATTTTAATAGTCACTTAGTTCTTTTTAAATCCAGATTATTATAACACCAAAGGAAAATCTCTTCTACTTTCAGATTCAAATATTTACCTCTGTTCGATGAACCATTAGCCAGTTACCATCTGATGTCTGCTTGTGAAACTCCAGGTATGGATCTGACTTTCCAAACAGATCCTACATTTAAAACAGAAGGTTTTCATTCTCCTGTGAAACCATGTGTGACTACACCTTTTAAGTACTGGCAACCACATAGGTCTAACTCTACAGTGTAGACATACAGGTGTGAATATCATCCCATCATCTCTCAATAACTTACAAACTTGCAGAAGTCTACTGGGGTAAACAACTAAAGCATTTGTGACGAATGTTCATAATCCTGTGTATCACACGTACTCCTCAACAACACAACAGTTTTAGCCAGATATGGTGGTACACACCTTTAATCCCAGCACTCGGGAGGCAGAGGCAGGTAGATCTCTGTGAGTTCAAGGCCAGCCTGGTCTACAGAGTAAGTTCCAGGCCAGCTGGGGCTACAGGGAGACCCTGTCTCAAAAAGGAAAAAAAAAAAAGAGTTTCCCTTCACATAGCATTAAATACATGTATGACTAATGTTCGGATGTCATTTATGTATTTAATGGAATACATGTGAATGGAAACTCTTAATGTTGTCATCAAGCCAAAATCCATTTTTATGGTACATTTTACCAATGTACTTAGAGGGCTTAAGTAACTTTCCAAGATCATGTGTCCTATTAATTAATGGAATCATGTTTTAACTTCCTATCTCAGCCTTCTATGTCCAACTTCTATTTGACAATGCTAAACAGTGTTTCTTTTATTCACAGGAGGGAGCAGAGGTAGAAACATAGAATACATAGTAGAAAATCAAAGCACAGGCTATATCTTCTGTGCCCTCTATGATTCACAATACTTCTATATAAGACTTGGGCACAGTAAATTCTCAAAAGTGCTCTTATTTCCTGTCTAACACGTACATGTACAAAGACAAAATTCTGGAATGTACCTATCACTTACTGAGACTAAACTCAGATAATCATAGTATAGATGATCTTATATTTCAAAATAAAGGTAAAGTTTACCTTTGTTTACCTTTATTTTGAAATATACATATTCCTAAGCACATGTTACTTACTGTTTTTGAACAAATAGCACTTCTTAATCCTTCAGTAATACATGCAGATATGTCACTGTATTAAAGATTTGTTTAGTTTTAATGTAGCTGTGGTGTTTAAAAGACCTAAGGTAATATGATCGCCCTCCTGAGCACAAAATTTAATGTCATACAAAACAACATATTTCATACAGTGAAAAAAATATAATTACAAAGATTACAGAGAACTTTAACCTTATCTCTATGAAGAATCTTAAGTAAATGAAATAAACACTTTGTCCTCACATTTCTACAACAGTCTTACAAAGATGTTAACTAACACATTGCATAATATGTGACTTAGCTGAAAAACAATCCCATGGGAAAGGTAGAACATACTTATTAGCATTTTGAAGGTCAAAAAAACTGTCAATGTTTGAAAGTTTGCTAAGCTGTTCACCATAACAGTAAAACAAGAACTGAAAGCTTCTAACTGAATCCCAGGATATGTTAAGAGAAAAACACAAGGTGGCTGAAGTAGGTACCTAGCATGCTAGACTTCCTTAAGGACTGAGACTAGAAAATATAAACACCTAAACACAATTATGAAAAATATATATATAACACATACAAATATAAGTACGTATGAATGTGTATGGTGTATATGTACACATTCATATAAAAATCTCTTGAGACAATGCCTCTGCCTCCCAAGTGCTCGGATTAAAGGTATGTGCCACTATGCCCAGCTAAAACTATTAGGTATTAAGTAAGAAAATATATATAATTTTGTTAATTTTGTTTTTTAATTTTTGTCAATTTTGTTTTTTAAGAACCAATATTTCTAAAATAAAAGATAGAAATATTAAAGAAGTAAATCCTTATAATTCTGTATTTTAATTGGAAACATTTGTATAAATTATTTCTGTTTGTTTTTGAGATAGAGTCTAATTGTGTAGTTCAACTGGCTTACAAGTCAGGATTCTAAGTCCTGGGATTACAGGCATGTACCACTACACCTGGTCTTTAGTTCTCTTTAAAAAAAATTTTTTTCCTGGGGCTGAAGAGATAGATGGCTCAGCAGTTAAGAGTACTGGTTGTTCTTGCAGAAGAGCCAGGTTCAATTCCAAGCACCCACACTAACAACCCTCTGTAACTCCAGTTCCAGAAGATCCGACGCCCTCTTCTAACCCCTGCAGGCTTTGCATGTCACAGGTGCACTTACATACATGCAGGCAATACACTCATCACATAAAAACAATAAATAAAATCTTTAAAAAACTTCTTTCCTGTCTGACATGGTGGTTGATACCTATAATCTTAGTCCTTCGGAGGCTAAGGCAGGAGAATTGTCATGAGTTTGAGGCCAATCTGGGCTACAAAGTGAGACTCTGTCTCAAAAAAAAAAGTGGAGCAAAGAGCAGAGAAATGGTTCACCAATTAGAAAGAACTTGCTGCACAATCATGAGGAACAGAGTTCAGATCCCAGCACCCATATAACAAGTCAGATGGACTTACATACTACCACTGTCTCATCAACAACTCAAAATACCAACAGATCATTTCTCTACATTAAGTTAACAGTTTACTGAAGTCAGGAAATACAAAGAACAAAGCATGCAAAATGATACTATAAGGATTTATTTAGCCATATGATGAATGTACAAACTTCTACAAGACAAAGCAATCAGTTTCTTAGTTGGCTAAATAGATGAGGGCAGGAAGGGACAGAGAAGGAAGACGTAAAAGGGGAGATATAGATCAAAATTATTTTAAATATGAGGTATTTTAAATAATTACATTTAAAGGGTCCTTAGAAACACACCAGATGTCTGGGAAGAAGGAAAGTAGGTATGGATGAACAAAAGTGGCCATAAGTTACAACTGTTAAAGATGGGTGACAGGAACATAACTTTTTTTTTTTTTTTTTTTTTTGGTATTTTTTGAGACAGGGTCTCCCTTTAGTCCCTGCTGGCCTGGAGCTCCCTATGTAGCTATGTAGACCAGGCTGGCCTTGAACTCACAGAGATCCACCTGCCTTTGCCTCCCAAGTGCTGGGATTAAAGACATGCGCCACCATACCTGGCTCAAACATGGCATTTTTTAAAATGTCATTTTATAAAAAATAAATAAAAATAAAATGTCATTTTATCATTGTATGTATGTAAGCTCTTTATTGTTGTTTTTTAAAGCCCCTGGGAATTAGTCTTAAGGCATTTTTCAAATTAAATTCTAAGGTAAATAAAAATGAGGAACACTTCATAAGGTTGTTATTATATACAAACCTTTAAATACAAAGAGAATTACTGACATCATTAAAAAAACCATGGGCTTTTTGGATTTTTTTTTCTCTAAAGGTAATTCAACTACTTTCTTTAGCAACTTTTACAGTAACACTAATGCTTGTATTTTTTTTAATCCAGACAAGTTCTTTAACTGCAACTATAGGAAAGAGGTAAAAAGAAATGAATTCTGTTTAAATATACTTCAGAGAGAGAGAGAGAGAGAGAGAGAGAGAGAGAGAGAGACAGAAAATATGAATGCTCAGATAAGAGTTTGTGCTAACTACATTATTTTCTCAAAAAGGAATCAGTGTTATGAAAAGTTGATATCTTGTTGAAATACATGTGATCTACCTACCTTATTATCAAGTTTTCTGGCTTCCATTTCAAACAAAACCACTCTGTTATCCTTTATTTCTTCTGCTGAAATCTATGAGTAGATAAGTGAAAGAAAATGAACTAAGTACTTGTGAGCTAAGCACTTTCTTTGCAATATGGAGACTGAACCCAGAGTGTTGAACAAGCCAGGCAAGCACCTTACCCCTGACAAAACTTTCTCTTTAAATGTGGTTCCCTAGTAAGGTGAGTTTCAGATGTATGTGGCAAAGGTGGGGATGCAGGACTTGTTATCTGATGTATTTGTATATGTATTTTTACTGTGGATTGTGGTCAAGAATTTTAATGTCACTGTAGTTGAATATTCAAGAGTAAAAGTATTGACCAGAAAAAAAATGTGGTCCCCTAATTTAAATAAGTCCTATTCTATACAAAAAACTTCAGCACCAGGACACTAGGGCTATCTTTTGGATAAAACCAGCTAATAATCTCTAAACACTAAGCAGCATGAATAAATCATACCTGGCGAACTCTTTAAACTGAAATGGGAGATCAGCATTTGTCATCCAATGTTACTGAAAGAATTATTCTACTTTAAATCAAATAAATTCCAGGCTATCCTAACTACTGATGGTGTTCTTCATTCCATGAAAGTCAACATTCTCAAGTTTGAATATTCATCTACCTTTGAGAATCTAAGCTAGAAAGAGCTAAGAAAAATGTGTTTGATAACTGCAATAACCAGGCTTCCATTCTCAGGGAAAACTAGTTCAAACACTATCATTCCCAGCAATAGTCACTTGAGGGGAAACACAGATAAGGTATATTCTCAAATATTAAAGTATATTTTATATACATATTATATGTAAAAGCAAATATTCAATTGCTTGGAGCTAGTAATAACTATTAGAAAACCTGGGAGGGAGGTGTGCAAAGATAGGGCAAAAGCAGCAGTGGGGAAGAGCTCGTCTTTTCTTCTTTTCTTATTTTTTCCTTTTCTTTTCTTTTCCTTTAAACAGTCTAGCCCTGGCTGGTCAGGAACTCACTACATTGACCAGGCTGGCCTTGAACTTGTGGTGATTCTTTGCCTCAGCCTCCTGAGTGCTAGGATTAAAGGAATGCAGCACCTTGACTGGCTAAGAATTTATCAGTTCAATGACCATGTTATAATAACCATCTATATATAATAATATCCATTATAGAAAGTTTCTGTCATGGTAAGAGGACTGTTGTTTCCTTTGTGGAGGATCAAACTCATTCATTCAGAATACTAAGCAGTTCCTCTCTAACTCATGAATTGACATATTCATGGAAGAGAAGTCTTTCCAAGGTACACTTGACCTCTGTGGGTAACTCAAAAACTGAAGGAAAAGCCAGGGCTACATAGATAGACCCTGTCTCAAAAAAGAAAATGGCATTCTCACACTGCATTTTTCTATTTCTATCACGATAAGGCCAGGGTGAATATTCAAGATCAATTGATAAGGCATGGTTATAGAACGTTTGTTTTATATGGACAGTTTCTTATTAGACGTACTAAACTTTATCTCTTGAGGCAAATGGATCATATCTTTACCGTAATGCTCCCCTTCCCAGCAGGTCTGCCATTTTTAAGTACCAGCGGTCGGGTTAGCTTCTTACTGGAAACAATCTGTTAAAAGAAGAAAGTAATACTTCACTTGAACATAGGAGTTATTGTACTAAATGCTTTAAGTATGGGTAGGGCTGGAGAGATGGCTCAGGGGTTAAGAACACTGCCTGCTCTTGTAGAAGACCCATATTGAAATCCCAGCAACTGCAGGGTAGCTATCCATAACTCCAGTTCCAGGGACTCCAAGCCCCCTTCAGACCTCTGTGGGCACTGCATGACATGGATGCACTTACATACATGCAGACAATACACTCAAACACATAAAATAAGAAAATAATAAAATTTTAAAAAGGTTAAAGTTCACTTAAAGTCATTAGAAACAGGGACATTAAAAAGACATTTAAAATGCATCTCCATGTTTAAAACCATTTCAAAAGATTTCCAAAACTTTACTCTGGCAGATAGCATCTCCCTACCCATTAGATCTTTACTAAGTAGTTCCAACTTTGGCTTATCCCTTGGAATGAAAAAAAGGTCCAGATTTTTATCTCTTACACAAATCACTGAGCTGAAACCCTTCTAGGCAAAAGGTGGTGAAAGGTAAAATAACTCAGTAATTGTGATTCAGTTTTCCAACTGGCTCAGAATTTGATATGTAACTAAAAACATTGCATTGCTTAAAATAGTACTGTATGCCTAGGTACATTGAAACTGACATCTCTCTCAAATTAATGAGACTTTTGGCTTCTCTGTGATTGTTTTTCCAAATAATATCTCTCCAGTTTTTTCTTTAGTATTATTCATGAACAACTGATTAGATACTATGTCTCTTAAGACATGGAACTATATGATCACTAATTCAAACCTGGAAAACAAACTCAAAAAGGCAATTTTAAAGAATAAACGTCACTCCCTGAAGGAAAGCTCTACCTTCCTCATGTTTTTCTCAATTTATCTATATAATCATGATCTCTCTTTATAAATCACAGGGCTAGAAAAAAATAGATGCCTATCCTGATCATGCTCCCCATACACTAAGAAGACAGAAAATAAGAAAACTATAATAAAATATGGCATGGGGCTAGAGAGATAGCTCAGTGAGTAAGAGCATTCTCTGCTCCTGCAGAAGACTGGATTCCAATCCCAGCACCCACAAGGCAACTAACAACCATCCTTAACTCCAATTCCGGGGGATTCAATTCCCTCTTCTGGCCTCTGCGGGCATTGAATGACATGGGTGCACTTACATATATCCAGGCAATACACATAAAAATAAATATTTTAAAATAAATTAATTAATAAGATAAAATATGATACCACAGAGAATGCCAGCTCAGGAAAGGGCTCAAAAAAGTCTAGGGGATCAGAGATTTATGGAGGAAGTGAGATTTAAAGTGACATACTTAAGGTAGAGCAGAAGAAAAGGGTAATATTGGGACATCAGAGCCAAGAGTGCTCAAGCTAGTTAGAAGATTAGAGAAGTTAATGTTTCCTCAGCAGGATTTATGACTAGAACATAATAAAATTGTACTGTACTGAACTCTCAGCAGCTAGAAAAGTGGTATTTTTTTTTACTGAAATGCCTGGGAGTCTTCTGAATAAAACTATGGATAAGCTGCCTATGTGTAACTCAGTGTAGGATAAGAAAACACAGACTCAGGCCAGTGAGATTGCTTGGAGTAGGTAAAGGTGTTTGCTGACAACTCTGACCACCTGAATATGATCCCCGCAACACCCACATGAGGAAGAGAACCCTGCAAGTTGTCCTTTGATCTCTGCATGCATACATGCACAGTAATACAATAAAAAATTTCTCATAAAATTTTATTTTTATGTGTATGAGTATATAGCCTGTATGTAGGTAGGTATACCCACGTCATACAAGTACCCATGAAGGTCAGAAGACGGCGTCAGGTCCCCTGGAATTGGAGTTAAGCATGACTGTTAGCTGCCATATGGGTGGCTGGGAATTAACTGCTGGTCATCTAGAAGAGCAACAAGCTAATACTCTTAACCACTGAGCTAGCTCTCCGGCCCCAATTAAAAAAAATTTTTTTTAAAGAAAATAGACTTCATTCCAAAGACACAAAGAATAGCATCAGAAATTCATTAAGGCACTAATAAGAAACTGAAAAGCATGAATAAACAGAAAGGTGATGAATAGAAAAGAAACATGCAAAGATATAATTCACAAAATCCTTCCTCATGAGGCAATAAAGCAACCCAGGAGAATTCCTAAAGACTGCACAAACCAGGGTATGGCACTGGAACCATGAGCTGGAAAGAAACTAAGATGACTTGTAGCATAGGCAAGAGATGAGACTTTTAGGCAGAAGCAGCGGGGACAGTGCTGACTGCAGAGGCCATGGCAGGAGGCAGGAGCTCAGCAGGTGCCCAAGGCTGAGACTCAGGAAAGGAGTGCTCTGAGCATCTAGACACTATCCCAGGATGATTAGCCTGAAGGATATGTAGAGGACCACACCCCAACCACAGCCCAGCAAATAACATAGGAACACAAAGTGAGCTAAACCTGATACAGAGTCAGATACATGCAAATATTCTCAGATAGTCTGTGGGACACTGGCAAAATAAATAAATAAATAAATAAATAAATAAATAAATAAATAAATAAATAAATAAATAAGTAGTGTGAATTCTGTCCAAGCACCAAAGGCCTGTGCCCTCACTAACCCAAGAGCCTTAGAAACTAGCAGCCATTGTGGGTAATGAGTCACCCAGTACACTAGAAATAAGACTGCAGTTGACCTGTGGGGCAAGATATTAGGGGAAGACCCACCTCCAGGATGGATCAGAGAGTAAAGGACCCACCTCCAGGATGGATCAGACAGCAAAGGACCCGCCTCCAGGACGGATCAGACAGCAAAGGATCCACCTCCAGGATGGATCAGAGAGTAAAGGACCCACCTCCAGGATGGATCAGACAGCAAAGGATCCGCCTCCAGGACGGATCAGAGTAAAGGACCCGCCTCCAGGACGGATCAGAAAGTAAAGGACCCACCTCCAGGACGGATCAGAGTAAAGGACCAATCTCCAGGAGAATCAGAGTAAAGGACCCATCTCCAGGATGGATCACAGAGCAAAGGACCTGCCTCCAGGATGGATGAGAGAGCAAAGAACCCACCTCCAGGATGGATCAGAGAGCAAAGGACCCACCTCCAGGACAGATCAGAGATTAAAAGGCCTGCCTCCAGGACGGATCAGAGTAAAGGACCCAGCTCCAGGATGGATCAGAGAGCAAAGGACCCAGCTCTAGGATGGATCAGAGAATAACAACAACAAAAAGACTGGGCCAAAGAACTGACTGAAACAGTGAACTTCTGCTCGAAACAGTAAACTTCTGCATTGAAACTTTTTAAAAGAGACTGAGAAAAAGATGAAAAACATGTTTGGAAGAATGCATGAGCTCTGGTGGGGAGGGGGGGCAAAGAAAGGGGCACTGATCTAGATTTGATTGGAAATTTTATATGAAATGCACAAAGTTTCAATAAAAATTGGCTTTGGAAAAAAATGAAAATGAATAAAAATGACAAGAATATTGCTAGATTGTATTATTTTAAATGTTATAAAAATAATTTGAATTGAAAAAAAAAAAAACCTGAATTCTTTGGTTTTAAAAATCCATACAAGGGCTGGAGAGATGGCCTAGTGGTTAAGAGCGCCAACTGCTCTTGCAGAGGACCCAGGTTCGATCCCCAGCACCCGCATGGCGGCTAAGAACCATCTGTAACTCCAACCAGGAGAACTCCAGTTCCAGGGGAATCCAAGACCCTCTTCTGACCTCCGCAGCATTGCACGACATGGGTGCACAAACCTACATGCAAACAGTACACTCATACACATACAAAAATAAATAAAATTAAAAAATATATACATATATATAAAGTACCAAAATTAATAAAAAAAAAATCCATACAAGGTTTGGGCTGGAGAGATAGCCTAGTGGTTAAGAGCACTGACTGCTCTTGCAGAAGACCCGGATTCAATCCCCAGTACCCACATGGCGGCTAAGAACCGTCTGTAACTCCAATTTCAGGAGAACTCCAGTTCCAGGGGAATCCGACACCCTCTTCTGACCTCCGCGGCATTGCACGACTCGGGTGCACAAACCTACATGCAGACAGTACATTCATACACATACAAAAAATAAATAAAAATTAAAAAAAAATTAAAAAAAAATCCATACAAGGTTTTAAAAGTCCATACAAGGAGCTGGGCATGGTGGCGCATGCCTTTAATCCTAACACTTGGGAGGCAGAGGCAGGTGAATCTTTGTGAGTTCAAGGCCAGCCTGGTCTACTAAGCAAGTTCCAGGACAGCTGGGGCTACAGGGAGATCCTGTCTCGAAAAAGAACAAAAAAAAAAAAAAAAAAAAAAAGTTCTACAAGGGCTGGAGAGATGGCTAGGGTTAAGAGCACCAACTGCTCTTGCAGAGGACCCGGTTCTATCCCCAGCACCCACATGGCAGCTAAGAAACCGTCTCTTAACTCCAGTTCCAGGGGAATCCGACACCCTCTTCTGACCTCCGCAGCATTGCACGACAGGTGCACAAACCTACATGCAGACAGTAAACATACACATAAAAAAAATAAATAAAATAAATAAAAAATAATAATTAAAAAAAAAAGGTTAAAAAAGAAAACATATAAAGGCCATGGTGGCACACGCCTTTAATCCTAGCACTTGGGAGGCAGAGGCCAGCCTGGTCTACATAGGGAGACCCTGTCTCAAAAAGAACCAAAAACAAAAAAAAAAAGTCCATACAAAATGGCTGAGTATGGTGGCACACACCTACAATCTCACCACTACAGAGGGAGAGAGGTTGCAGGATCACAAGTTCAAGGCCGATCTGAGCTACATAGCAAGTACCAGGCCAATCACTGCTACATACTGAGATCCCATCTCAAAAATCCTAAACAAGCCAGACATGGTGGTGCGCACCTTTAATCCCAGCACTTGGGAGGCAGAGGCAGGCAAATCTCTGCGTAGAAGGCAAGCCTAGTCTACATAGTGAGTTCCAGGACAGCAAAGACTATAGGGAGACCCTGTCTCAAAAAGACAAAAAAAAAAAAAAAAACAGACAAAACAGAATATAACAAGTCTCCATACTCACCTGTCCAAGGGTACATTCACATTCTCCTAAGAAGTCATCATCGCTTAGCTCGATAGTTTTGTTGTCAATGTCATAAATTCCAAATTTCAACTTCTGGACCACTTCAAAGTAGTAATCAATAATAAATGTCTTGGAAAATTTGGGATTCAAGGAATTCTTAATCCTTTCTGTTCGTTCAACCTAGTCATTACCCAAAAAACAAAAACAAGAAAAGCTTTTTTGAGATTCAAGGAGTACTTAGATTTTTAACATCTTTATGTACTAAATACAATTATACATAGGCATAAAGACTGAAGGAAATTTCTTTTTTTAAAATTTTGTATACATGTGCAGGCACAAGTGCTGTGCAGAGAATAGCCTGACGGAGTCAGTTTTCTCCTAGCCCATGTGTTCTGGGGATCGAACTCAGTTGTCAGGTTTGGCAATATGCACCTTTACCTGCTGAGCCACTCATTGGCCTGCTTATTTATTATTTATTTATTTATATTTTGTTTTTATTTTTTATTTTTTTGGTCTTTTTGAGACAGGGTCTCCCTGCAGCCCCAGCTATCCTGGAACTCTCTATGTAGACCAGGCTGGCCTTGAACTCAAAGAGATCTGCCTGCCTCTGCCTCCCATGTGCTGGGACTAAAGGAATGCACCACCATGCACGGCCCCATTTTTATTCTTTTTAATTTCTGTTTGTGTATGAAAAATTGCACTATTCAGGAGAAATATCAAAAAACAAAAAAATTGCACCAAAAGGTAATTTTTTTTAACATTTTAAATAAATTCAACATTGTCAAAAAGAAACTCAGATTCATTTTCTCCTAAATTATTTAGTATTACCTCATACCACTGTTGGCCACTCATGTTCAAAAATAACACACATAAGGGGTCCGATTTTGATGTTACATCTTTATCCAAAAGGTTGTCACAGGAAACATTCAGCTCCACCTTCGTGACACACTGTGCAGCCATCTCTGGAGCTGTGAGGAAACCAATAAGAAATGGAGATTTTAAAAAGCACAGGAGCTGGGCATGGTGGTGCACACCTTTAATCCCAGCACTTAGGAGGCAGAGGCAGGCATATCTCTGTGAGTTCGAGTCTAGCCTGGTCTACAGAGAGAGTTCCAGGCCAGCTGGAGCTACAGCGAGACCCTGTCTCATAAAAAAGAAAGGGGGGGGGGCAAGGGAGAGAGGAGAGAGGGAGAGAGGGGGAGAGATGGGAGAGAGAGAGAGAGAGAGAGAGAGAGAGAGAGAGAGCAAGGATGCATGCAGCACTGAGAAGGAACTGCTTTCTTCCTCTGAGCCCAGGGAATGAAACTGACTGAGGTGTCGCCAAGAAAAGGAACCATGCACTGAAGTCCCCAACTAGATACCACCCAGCTGTCTAGGGTGAGGTGGGGTTTCCTGGTGGTGACCAGGATCTGGAGTTGGAAAGGAACCACCCCCCAAATTCTTCTGCATGTGGAGTGCTCAATGCCCTCCACTTTGAAATTAGCTGGAACTCTAGGAAAAGAACAAACTCACTCATCGTCTGTTTAATATTTAAAATGATGGTAGTTTATGTGCTATCTAAAATGCCTAATCAAGCACAGGAAAAAAAAAAGGATTACTTTAGTCCCAGAACTCAGGAGGCAGAGGCAGGTGGATCTCTGTGAGTTCAAGGCCAGCCTGGTCTACACAGTGAGTTCCAGGGTAGCTGGGGCTGCAGGGAGACCCTGCCTCAAAAAAGGAGGGGGGGGGGCAGAGGGTTACAAGAGTCCTTTAACAATTTCAAAAATCTTAGGTCTTCGAAACTTACTTTCTACATCTGTGCAGTAGACATATGTGTTCATGTGGATGTGTACACATGTCGCATGCTAGGGACCCATGCATGTGTAGGCCAGAGATCAATGTTGAATGTCTTCTTCAATCACTCACTCTTATTTTTGAGAAACTGGCCCTGGAGGTCATCAATTTAGATAGGCTACCCAGCCGATGACTTCCGGGATCCACCTGTCTCTGCTCCACCCTCCACTCCCCAGTTAGGGTTATAGACACTTTTTTATACTGGTGCAGAGGATGCAAACGTAGGTTCTCATGCATGTGCAGCAAGCGTTTTAGTGACAGAACCATCTCTCCAGCTCCACTAACCACTTTCTAAAACTAGTAACAACCCTCAATGCATATTAAAAATTGATACTAGCACTTGAGATTCCTCCGTTTATAGGCACAGAGAACAATGAGACTGGTCTGAGCATTAAACAGAAATTCCTTTTAAAAGCACTGCTGTGTATTCCATGGGGCTGGAGAGATGGCCTAGCGGTTAAGGGCACCGACTACTCTTGCAGAGGACCCGGGTTCGATCCCCAGCACCCACATGGTGGCTGAGAACCATCTTTAACTCCAGTTCCAGGGGAATCCGACACCCTCTCTGACCTCCGCGGCACTGCACGACACGGGTGCACAGACCTGCATGCAGATGGTACATTCATACATATAAATAAAAAAATAAATAAATAAATAAATAAAGCACTGCTATGTATTCCTACCTTCACTTAGCAACGATTCTTTAATAAAAGGCAAAGTTCCTCCGACTCTCCAAAGTGCTTTCTCAATTCTCTACCCCAAAATACTGCAGTTAAATTAAAACTACCATATCCTTTACAAAAGTTTTGCTGAAATGGTATAGGTTTGTTTCTTCATCATTTTAACACTCATCAGAATAGGTAAGTACTAAATTCATAGTACTAATACCATGTACAAAAGATATAAAAGGCTGGGCATGGTGGCACAGGCCTTTAATCCCAGCACTCGGGAGGCAGAGGCAGGCGGATCTCTAGGAATTCCAGCTGGGCCTACAGGGAGACCCTGTCAAAAAACAAAAGAAAAAGATATATAACGGGCAAGGAAAAGTCAATGACGCTACAGGAGAGATGACGGCGTGGGGGAAACTTACACTGCCAGGGCTTTCAAAGACTCAATTTGAACAGGACTATCACCACAAACACAACAAGTGGCAAGACACACGGCAGTGAGGACACCATGCTGTGTGCTCCGAAAGTGAACCAAGTGGAGAGAGGCAAAGCCGGCCAGGACACGGAGCAACTTCAGAGCCCTGCCGGCCAGCGGGAGAGCCAGGCCCACGGGTTAAAGTTCACACATTCAATATCAGGGGGTATTTGTATTCATTTGTTCATAAAGGAATGCCTTCATTTCACCTTCACTACAGAGGGACCCCTGTCTCCAAAAGAGACAAAAAAAAAAAAAAAAAAACAGACAAAACCAAATATAAACAGTCTCCATAATCATCCTGTTCCAAGGTACATTCACATTCTCCTAGAAGTCATCATCGCTTAGCTCGATAGTTTTGTTGTCAATGTCATAAATTCCAAATTTCAATTCTGGACCACTTCAAAGTAGTAATCATAATAAATGTCTTGGAGAAATTTTGGGATTCAAGGAATTCTTAATCCTTTCTGTTCGTTCAACCTAGTCATTACCCCAAAAAACAAAAAAACAAAGCAAAAGCTTTTTGAGATTCAAGGAGTTACTTAGATTTTTCAACATCTTTATGTACTAAATTACAATTCTACATAGGCATAAAAGACTGAAGGAAAATTTCTTTTTTTAAAACTTTGTATACATGTGCAGGCACAAGTGCTGTGCAGAGAATAGCCTGACGGAGTCAGTTTTCTCCTAGCCCATGTGTTCTGGGGATCGAACTCATGTCACGGGTTGGCCAAATATTGCCACCTTACCTGCTGAGCCACTCATTGGCCTGCTTATTTATATTTATTATTATTTATTTTGTTTTTCTTTTTTATTTTTTGGTTTTTTGAACGGGTCTCCTGCCAGCCCCAGCTATTCCTGGAAACTCTCTATGTAGACCAGGCTGGGCCTTGAACTCCAAAAGAGATCTGCCCTGGCCTCTGCCTCCCATGTGACTAGGGCTATAAAGGAATGCACCACCATGCACGGCCCCATTTTTATTCTTTTTAATTTCTGTTTTGTGTATCGAAAATTGCACTATTCGGAGGAAAAATAAACAAAATTGTACCATAAAAATTCCAAAAAACAAAAGCAACCAAAAGAATAAAAAATAAAAAAAAAAAACATGAACCACAGGAACTCAATTCTTTTCCTAAATTATTTAGTATTACCTCATTACCACTGTTGGCCCTCATGTTCAAATAACACACATAAGGGGTCCGATTTTTGATGTTACATCTTTCATCCAAAAGGTTGTCACAGGGAAACATTCAGCTCCACCTCTCGTGACACAGCTGTGCAGCCATCTCTGAGAGCTGTGAGGAAACCAATAAGAAATGGAGATTTTAAAAAGCACAGGAGCTTGGGCATATGTGGTGCACACCCTTTTAAATTCCCAGCACTTCGGAGGCAGAGGGCAGGCATATCTCTTGTGAGTTCGAGCTCTAGCCTGGTCTTACAGAGGAGAGTTCCAGGCCGAGCTGGAGCTTACAGCGCAGACCCTGGCTCATGAACAAAGAAAGGGGGGGGGGGGGCAACAGGGGGAGGCAGAGGGAGGAGAGATGGGGGAGAGTGATGGGGAGAGAGGAGGCGAGAGAGGAGAGAGAGAGAGAGGGAGACGTGAGGAAGAGAGAGAGACGAGAGAGACGAGAGAAAGGATGCACTGCCAGCACTGAGAGGAGGAACTGCTTTCTTCCTCTGAGCCCAGGGAATGAAACTGACTGAGGTGTCGCCAAGGAAGAAAAGGAACCAATCATAAGGACACTTTGAAGTCCCCAACTAGATACCACCCAGCTGTCTAGGGTGAGGTGGGGTTTCCTGGTGGTGACCAGGATCTGGAGTTGGAAAGGAACCACCCCCCAAATTCTTCTGCATGTGGAGTGCTCAATGCCCTCCACTTTGAAATTAGCTGGAACTCGGAAAAGAACAAACATCAACATTCATCGTTTTGTTTAATCATTTAAAGAATTGTGATGGTAGTTTATGTGCTATCTAAAATAGTACCTAATCAAGCACAGGAAAACAATTAAAAAAAAAGGATATTACTTATAGTCTCCTAGAACATCAGGAAGGCAGATGAGGTGGAATCTCGTGAGTTCAAGGCCTAGCGACGGTCTACCCACGGTTGAGTACCAGGGGTAGCTGGGCGTGCAGGGAGACCCTGGCTCCTCGCGAAAAAAAGGGGGAGGGGGGGGCAGATGGTATCAAAGGGTTTAAGGTACAAGGCAAAGAGCTCCTTTTAACACTTTCAAAAACTCTATGTCTTATCGAAACTTAGCTATTTCTACATCTGTTTGCTAGATATAGACATTACTGTGTTCATTGTGCGAGTGTATGTACACATGTCTGACCATGCTAACGGGACCCATGCATGTGGTAGGCCAGAGGTCATGTTAGAAATGTCTTTCTTATCAATCATCTCACTCTATAATTTTTGAGAAACTGGCCTGGAGGTCGATCAATTTAGATAGGCTACCCAGCCGTGACTTCCGGGATCCACTAGTGCCTGGTCTGTGCTCCACCCATCCACTCCCCGTAGGTATATAGACACTTTTTTATATCTGGTATTGCAGAGGATGCAAACGTAGGTTCTCATGCATGTACGCAGCAAGCGTGTTTAGTGAACAGAAACCATCCTCCAGCTCATAAACCCACTTGCTAAAAACTGAGTAACACCCTCATGCAATATTAAAATAATTGACTACTAGCACTTAGAGTTTCCTTGGCTATATTTTGGACAACGAACATGCAGAACCTTGTCGAGCATTATTATACAGTAAATCCTTTTAAAGCACACTGCGGTGATTCCATGGGGCTGGAGAGATGGCCTAGCGTTAAGGGCACCGATACTCTTGTCAGAGGATCTCCCGGGGTGTCGATCAAACCCGCACCCACAATGAGGAGCTCGCAGAGACCCATTCTTAACTCCAGTTCCCATGGGGAGTCGCGACACCCTCTACTGACACTCCCGCGGCAACTGCACGAGTCACCGTGCTGTGCACAGACCTGCTCATGCATGCAGTGTGTATCATTCCATACATATAATAAATAAGACTAATAATAACATAAAATAAAGCACTGCTCATGATATTCCTTACGTTCACTTAGGGTCAACGATTTCTTCTATATAAAAGCAAAGATTCACTCCGAACTCTCCACAAGTGACTTTCTCAATCTCTACCCAAACATACTTGCCAGTTAAATTAAAACTACCAATGATCTTTACAAAGTTTTGCTGAATGCTGAGGGCAATGGTATAGGTGTTGTTTCTTTCATCATTATTATAGCTAGGTTCGATCAGGAAGGAGGTTAGAGTTACTTAATCCTTTAGTTTACCACAATTACCAAGTTGGTACAAAATTATACAATAAAAGGCTGCATGTTAGCGGGTAAGGCACAGGGCTCACTGTTTAAGATATTTTTGCCCGAGGCCCACTTCGCGGACAGGCAGTAACGGCCAGTCTGTTACTCCTCTAGGAAGTTATCTCCTAGCTGGGCCCATACAGGGACGCTCCCTGTCTCAAATACAAAAGAAAAAGAGTGTTATAAGGGCATAGGGAAAAGTCTTATTGACCACTATCAGGAGAATGTATTTGACCAGGATACTAGGTATGGTTCTTGCCATACAGTGGTAATAAGATTATAAGAGCAAAGTATCTCGTTCGCCCTTGTCATCCTAGGCCCAGTCAGTGCGTGGGGGAAAGGTGTTACACTGCAGGGCTTTCTTTCAAAGATCAATTTTGAACAGGACTTCACCACAAAAAGAACCCAAAACCCCAAACAAAAAGATTGTGGGGGGTGCAAGATCACACGGCAAGGGAGGACCACCGGATTTGCTTGTCGTTGCTCCAGAAAGGGGTGAACACAAGTGCAGAGAGACGTGCACAAAAGTCCCCCCGGCAGGGACACGTTCCAAGCAACTTCTAGAGCACTGACCGGCCAAGCGGTGAAGAGGCCAGGTCCCACGGAGATAGCAGTTAAAGTTCACACAATTTCAAATATCAGGGTATGGTTTTTGTACTTCATGTGCTGTTTCAATAAAGTAATAGCCTTTCATAAGTTCACCTTCACCTCAAAATGGAGAAAAAAATTTTTAAGTGACATTAAGAAGAGAAGACAAAATGAGACAAATATAATAAAAAAATATAATTAAAAATAAAAATAACAAAACAAAAAAAAAAAACTGATAGGAAAAGAGAAAAGCCAAAAACCCAAAAACCCAGTAAATGTGAAGATATCCGCACAGACAAGTCTCACACTGGTGCCTTGCCCATATCTCATCTGCCTCATTCTCCTCTTCACCACTGACAAGTCTTTCTCTTCCTCCTCCCACAGGAAAAAAACAAGCATAAATTAAGGGTCTTCATACACATTTGTCTCATTTTTAGCCTAAGTCTCTCAAAGTTTCAGGTAGCTGGCTGATTAGCAATTTTTCTTTTTGTCTTTTTTATGTCTATTATATTTAGTCCTGAAGCACTCTCTATCCTTGGGTCACTAACAGATTATCACAGGCTCCAGAATCAGACTGAGTTCTTACTCGAATTCTGACACTAAATATGTGACCCTAGGCAAGATCGTGTTTCCTTATCTATAATGTAAAAAACTGTCCCTAGCTCAAAGAGTTGTGAGGACTGACTGAGTTTAACATGTTTACGGAGTGTCCATAAGTGTCCAAATGTTCCTGCTACTACTGGCTCAGCATTACTTGCCACCATGGTGGAATCCTTTCTTACCCCATTTTTCTATTTGGGAGCATTTTGTTGTTTGAGACCTGAAACTTGCTATGAAGACCAGGCTGGCCTTGAATCCAGACTTCTGCCTCCCACGTGCAAGGACTAAAGGTGTGTGCCACCATGTCTGGCCTATGTTTTATATTTTTCATTCACTACTACATTCTAAAAATCAAATCACTCCCTTGAATTCTTGTTGCTCTAATAGTAAGATTAGTATAGTATAGGCAAACAAGATCAAACTTTGAAAGGTAGGTGTGGTGGCATATACCTGTCTGTATTGGTAGCACTCAGGAGGCTAAGGAAGACAGATCACAAGTTCAAAGCCAGTCTTGGTTACATCTCTATACTCTGCTTAAAAACAAAAAAGCCAGTGCATTCATACACATACAGAAATAAAATAAATAAAAAAAAAAATAAAAAAAAAAAAAAAGCCATGCAGGGTGTGGTAATGCGTGCCATTAATCCCAGTACTCAGGAGGCAGAGGCAGGTGGATCTCTGTGAGTTCCAGGCCAGCTGGAGCTACCAGAAGACCCTGTCTCAAAAAGACAAATAAAAACAACCCTCCCCCCAAAAAAACAAACAGCATAGTCGAGTCAATTCTGAACCTAGAGCTAGCTGTGTAATGACATATATAAGGGATTTATACTTCCCGACCCTAGATTTTCTCATAGCACTAAACTTTTGTTTCAGACAATCTGTAGAAAAACAAAATTTCAGGTTTATCATTTTTTCTTTTCCATAAGGTGGTTTATAGAGTCCTATAAGATGCATATCCACACACAGTACTCTGTCAACAAACAGAATGAGGACAGACTGTTAAAGAACACAAAGATCAACATGTACAATGCTTAGAAAATTCCCAACTACCAGCCAAAAACATTTACATTTCTATTTTGGGGGGGTTGTTTGTTTGTTTGTTTTGAGATGGGGTTTCACAATGTAACCCAGCTGGCCTGCAACCTGCTACATAGACTAGGATGTGGAGAATTCAATAGAGATCCATACACAAAATTGGCCTCACAATAAAGAGATACAGCATATCTTCCCTAAATATATTCATACAAAAGCTACAAAACACCATGCCAGGCATGGCAAATTATTTCACAAATTGCAGACAGTCTGATTATTGCACTGCACTGTGGCCAGAAGGCAAATTCCCTCTAATAGCACTTTCACCCATCCTCTCTCCTGAAGAAAAAAAAAAAAAAAAAAACTGCAGTCTCATTTTTACCTAGAAATCCATCATGGCTAAATGGCAAATGGAGAAAAGAAAGTAAATTTTGGGTCTAGAACCTTGCTAACAGGAACATTCATGAAAATGTTTTTTTTTTTTTCCTTTCCAATAGTTATTAAGTATAGAGGTACAGGGTTTTGTTTTTGTTTGTTGTTTGTTTTATTTTATTTTTTTACAATGGAGTAATTCAAGCATACTCTATGATGGGAGAAAATAAAACTAATGTTCTATATATAGAAACTAATGCTTCTTTGAACATAGACAGCGGGTGATTTGTCTGGAATAAGTGATTAAACAGAAGAATTTATCAGCAACTAAACAAGATTCTATGTGTTTTCACTCCCTAAGGAACAGGATCACAGAGAGACTACCAAGATAGTCACTCCACCAGAAAGATCCTAGAAATGATTAAGAGTTGTAAAGTAGCAGGATACAAAATTATACTAGAAAAATCAGTAGCCTTTCTTTACACCAACAAGCAACTGAAGAAGAAATACAGGGAGACTTTCCCACTCACAATAGCCTCAAAAACAATAAGATACCTAGGAACAACCCTAACCCAAGACACCAAAGATCTCTACAAAAAAGCCTTTAAACCCCTGAAAAAGGAAATTGAAGAAGGCATCAGAAGATGGAAAGACCTCCCAGGCTCATGGATTGGGAAAATTAACATAGTAAAAATGTCCATTCTACCCAAACTAATATACAGATTCAACGCGATCCCAATTAAAATCCCCAAGAGTTTCTTCACAGGCTTGGAAAAAAAAGGTCCTTAATTTCATATGGAAAAACAAAAGACCCCTGAATAGCCAAAGCAACCCTGAGCGAAAAGAGCTACACAGGGGGGATTGCTATAGCAGACTTCAAACTATACTATGGGGCTATAGTCATAAAAACAGCTTGGCACTGGCACAAAAACAGACCTGTTGACCAATGGAACAAAACTGAAGATCCAAATTTGAGCACATACAATTTCAGCCACCTCATATTTGACAAGGGGGCCAAGAAGACACAATGGATGAAAGACAGCATCTTCAACAAGTGATGTTAGCAAAACTGGATCACCTCTTGTAGAAGAATAAAGTTAACCCTACCTCTCACCCTGTACAAAAGTCAACTCCAGATGGATCAAAGACCTCAACGTGAAACCCAAAACTCTGAGGATGATAGAAGAAAAAGTTGGCAGTAGCCTACAAGACATAGGTGTAGGAAAATACTTTTTTTTTTAAATTTCTTTATTTGTATGAATGTACTGTCTGCATGCAGGTTTGTACACCCGTGTCGTGCAATGCCGCGGAGGTCAGAAGAGGGTGTCGGATTCCCCTGGAACTGGAGTTCTCCTGGAATTGGAGTTTCAAACGGTTCTCAGCTGCCATGTAGGTGCTGGGGATCAAACCTGGGTCCTCTGTAAGAGCAGTCGGCGCTCTTAACCGATAGGCCATCTCTCCAGCCCCTTCTTAAATCTGACAGCAGCTGCACAAGAAATAAGATCGACAATTGACAAATGAGACCTCATTAAACTCAAAAGCTTCTGTACTTCAAAAGAAACAATCAAGGAAGTGAAGAGAAAACCCACAGAGTGGGAGGAAACCTTCGCCCAGGTACATCTGACAAAGCATTGATTTCCAGATAATAAACTACTCAAAAAACAAGAAGAAAACAAATGAATCACTCAAAAGTTGGAGCAAAGAGCTGAACAGAGACTTCACAAGTGAGGAATTAGAGATGGCTGAGAAACAGCTTAAAAAATGTTCAACATCATTAATAATTAAGGAAATGCAAATGAAAACCACTTTAAGATAATCATCTTACTCCGATAAGACTGGCTAGGATCAAGAAAACAAATGATACCAAGTGCTGAAGAGGTTGTGGGGAAAGGGGAATACTCGTCTACTGCTGGTGGGAATATAAACTTGCACAGCTGTGTGGAGAACCCTTGGAAGACTCAAAATGAGCTTACCACCTGACCCAGTCATACCACTCCTGGGTATATACCCACAAGGCTCATCTTACCACAGAGACACATGCACAGCCATGTTTATTGCAGCTCTGTTCACAACAGCAAAAAGCTAGAACCAACCCAAGTGCCCCTCAACTGACGAGTGGATAGGGAAAATGTGGTACATCTACACAATGAAGTTCTATGCAGCAGTAAAGAAAGATGACATCATAAGCTTTGCAGGTAAATGGATGGAACTAGAAGATACTATGTTAAGTGAAGTAACACAGTCCCAGAAAAACAAACGACGAATGGTATCCCTCATCTGTGGATGCTAGTGCCAATTACCTAGTTGTAAGTTATTTCTTGTGCACGGCCCCTTGAGCTTTTGTTCAAGTAGTTGGGAGTGCTGACAACAGAAAAGTCAAAGAACTGACTGAAACGATGAAATTCTGCTCAAAACAGTCAACTTCCACATCAAGAATTTTGAGAAAGCCTGAGAAAAAGATGAAAAACATGTTTGGTAGAATGCATGAGCTCTGGTGGGGGGGTAGGGAAGGGGACATGGGTCTAGATTTGATTAGTAACATAATCTTATACATATATATATATATATATATATAAAACAAATAAAAAATAAAATAAAAGATTAGGCACTTGGTTAAAATACTTATGATCTACAAGGAACCCCTAAAAATACTAAACATCAACCATTCTCCCAATACCCTAACTTTCTAATTCAACATTATAACACAGATTATGCAAATCAACAGAAAATTAAGATCCACTATTTGAAGTACAGCCTGGCATGTGAAATTTTCAGAATATAAGGACTTTCCCATGCCCTGACTGAAAATCTTATGCATCATCTTTCTGTAATAAACAGTTTAAGGGAGGATTTATTTTGTTTCTGTTCATTTTTTCCATTTGCCTGGCAACTCTAATGGTTTTCTAGGTAAAATGGATGCTGCAGCCAGAGTGATTTTTCAAGAAGAATGGGAAAGTACGCTATTAGACCAAAATAAAAGTAAAGGTCTCTCTCCTTGGTCCCTTAGCCCCATTCCTCTGGGCTTCTGGTGACCCACAACATGGCAGTGGCAGCAACTCATGGTGAAGGGGCTGCTAACTAGTGTAGGCAGGACAGAGAGAATAATGTCACATTATCTGCCTACTTCTTTCCTATTTATTACACCTGGGCCCCTGGGTCTCTTGGGTCTTCCCACCTACATTCAGGATGGGTCATTCCTTTCTAATCCTCTCTGGAAAGGCCCTAAACACACCCAGACATGTGCATTCTCAATACATAGCGAATGTGAAGCCAACATGGGCACATTACACATTGCTTCAAAAAGACAAATGGAGAGATGGCCTAGCGGTTAAGAGCACCGACTGCTCTTACAGAGGACCCGGGTTCGATCCCCAGCACCCACATGGCGGCCGAGAACCGTCTGAGACTCCAATTCCAGGAGAACTCCAGTTCCAGGGGAATCCAACGCCCTCTTCTGACATCCACGGCATTACACGGCACGGGTGCACAAACTTGCATGCAGACAGTACATTCATACACATACAGAAATAAATAAAAATAAAAAATAAAAAAAAGACAAAACCAATCAACCAAACCTAACAAGAATTAATAATAACAATAATAATAATAATAATAATAATAATAATGAAAGAGTTCCTTCAAAAAGTTAATTTGGGGCTGGGGATGTAGCACAGTTGGTAGAGCATACTTGTCTAGTGTGCATGAGGCCCTGGGTTCAATTCCCAGTGTGAAATAAAACCAGGCATGGTGGCACATGCCTGTAAGCTAGCACTCAGGAGGTAGAAGCAGGAGGAACAGAAGTTCAAGATTATCCTTAGCTACAGAGGAATTTGAAGCCAGCATGGGCTACATAAGAACCTTCGCCTTCTCTCTCTCTCTCTCTCTCTCTCTCTCTCTCTCTCTCTCTCTCTCTCACACACACACACACACACACGTTAAATTACTTATTCAAGGTTACCAAGCTAATCAATGTCAACACCAAAGCTACAACTGAGACTTTTTTTCTCCTCATGACAAAATGCTCCTGGGCACTAAAATCTCTAATTAATATTTGTTTAGTATAATAGAAATATTCTTTAATTTTATTCTGTTGTTTGTTAGTATATCAAATATAATAATTATCCTGACACAAATTAATAATTAAATAGGATCTTTAAATTAAGAGGTTAATATTTGGGCTATAATTACTATTATCTTTCCCAAACTGTACCCAGAATAATAGTCTGCTAAAGGAGTGGAAGAATTGGAATGGTATATATTTACCTAGCAGTTCCTCTTGGGTAATGCTAAGGAAAACCTTATTCCATTTAGGGCATCTCCATATGCACAAGTCTACCATGCAAGTACAGATGGACTATCTTAAAGCAGCAGCATTTATTTTCAGGAACTGCTATTACCCAGCTCTGTCGCTGTGGCAAAATATCTGAGAAAAATCAACTTAAAGAAAGGAAAGAATATTTTGGCTCATGGTTTCACAGGTTTCAACCAATGGCTGACTGGTCTTGTGATTTGGCGGTGTACACTCGGGCAGCCCATCAAGCCAGAAACATTGAGCAGAGGAATGTTACCAGGCAGCATAGAGAGAAAACTTGCTTTTCCAACAAAGTCCCTGTTAAGTGGGTGAGAAGATAACTCAGATAGAGTGCTTACTATACAAGCATGGGGACATAAGTACTTCAGTCCCCCCATCTCCAGAAAGCACTCAAAAAAGCCAATGGCACCTGCTTGTGATCCCAATACTGGGAAAAGGAGAGAGAACCCCAAGCCTCCTCAATAACTAGCCAGTCAACTAGCCTATACTTTAAGGTCAGACCAGTGAGAGACCCTGTCTCAAAAAACCAAGGTAACCAGGCGTGGTGGCGCACGCCTTTAATCCTAGCACTTGGGAGGCAGAGGCAGGCGGATCCTTGTGAGTTCAAGGCCAGCCTGGTCTACAGGGCGAGTTCCAGGACAGCTGGGGCTACAGGCAGACCCTGTCTCAAAAAGACCAAAAAATAAAATAAAATAAAATAAAATAAATAAAATAAAATAAAATAAAAAACAAGGTAGATGGTGACTGATGAACCAAGCATTCAGTATATTAAACCCCAGGGTATAGCTAAGATGCAAACCATAATTTATACTGCATTTAATGGCCAAATCCTAGTTATGGGTGTAGCTTAGTGAGAGAGTGCATGTTTAGGCCCCAGATTCAGTTCCCAGGACTCACAAATAAAATAGTCAACCAGACTCTGAGAGTAAAAAATAAGTCTTAGCCGGGCGTGGTGGTGCACACCTTTAATCCTAGGCAGAAGCAGGCAGATCTCTGTGAGTTCAAGGCCAGCCTGGTCTACAGAGTGAGCTCCAGGCCAACTGGTACTTAAAGGGAGACCCTGTCTTGAAAATACCAAAAATAAATAAATAAAAAAATAAATAAGTAAATAAATAAATAAATAAATAAATAAATAAAGTCTTGACAGGTGTGCTGGTGCATGCCTATAATAGCAGCACCATAGAAGTTAAAAGTGGGAAGATAGTGAGTTCTAGGCCAGCCTCCACTACATAGCAAGTTCCATCCAGCCTGGGATACATGAGACCCAATATTTATAAACAAAAAGTCCTGTACTTGATAAATAAGGTGATGCCTAGAGTTATTTTTGTTTGTTATGTCTATCCCTGTCACAAGACACTAGAAGTGTGGATGAATAATTTAGTCAAGTGCAAAAGTACCTAAGACAGAGAAGGGAACATTCTTTTTGCTTTAACAAAAAGGATCACTGGATTACAAGTGAAAGAAACCAGACTCTGGTTCTGGTCATACGAAATAGTGGGTGTGAAGAGAAGGGCTATACTTCTCTAGGCCTAAGAGTTGACTCAGTCTCTTTAGGTAACCCCTAAAGTCTCTTCCAGTTTATGTCCTTTTACTCTAATTACAGTAAATGTGTAACTTGTTTAGGAAGTGGTGCTCAAGGACTCAAAAAAAAAAAAAAACAGAAAATATCAGAATACTTCTAACAACCAAAAGGAGAAATGGTTTGAAAAAAGATGAAGTTTTCCAAACTCAGCCTCCTTCTGGCATTGTCAAAAAGCTGTATATGTGACAACTGGAGAGATGCCTTAGCCGTTAAGAGCATATACTGCTTGCTCTTCCAGAGGACCTGAGTTCAATTCCCAGACTCATTAGGGGGCTCACACACACCTATAACTCCAGCTCCTGGGGAATCTGACACCTCTAGCTTCTGAAGTCACATGCACTCAAGTCACTGGGACTAAAGAGAGACCCTGTCTCCAAAAGACCAAAAATAATAAATAAATAATAAATAAATAAATAAATAAATACCAAACAAAAAGCTAAATATGGCTGGATGTGGTGGCACTCAGGAGGAAGTAACAAGTGGTTCTCTGTGAAATGAAGGCCAGGTCTGGTTTACATAGTCAGCTGGGGCTACAGGGAGACTCTGTCTCATAAAAAAAAATTTTTTTAAAGCTATATCTGGAGCTGGAGAGATGGCTCAGTGGTTAAGAGCACTGCAGTTCTTGCAGAGGATCTGGGTTTGGTTCCCAGAACCCCAACAGCAGCTCACAACCATCTGTAACTCTAGTTCCAGGGAAGCCAATGTCCTCTTCTGGCCTCTGTGGGCACTGCACACATGGGTGTACTTATATGCTGGCAAAACACTCATACACACAAAACTTTTTTTAATTTTGAAGAAAAGCTACATATATACCTATATAGACATATACAGAGATATATATGTGCCTTTGTCTAAACCTGCCATTAAATTCATAGATAAGGTAAAAAAAAAAAAATGTGCCCCAACAAGCCAAAGTCAGCCCTATCTATTGGGCAAAACACAGCATAAGGACACGAGTTTTACTAAATCCAATGCATCTCACACTTTAATTCTCAGTACATATCACAAACTGAAAAGGAACCAGATTTTGGATACTGTGTAAAAGAAATTTCTAGGAACACATCCTTAAGATATGTGCACAGCCATGGGATGCCCTCCTGTTCCCCCAAAAGGTTTCTAGAGTCTTGAAAATGAAAATAGTGATATTGCTGTTGACCTCTGGACACAAAGAATTAAGGAATGCCAAAGACAAAAGTGTTAACACTCGCTCATTCTTATCTTAAAAAATAAAAAGTACATATGGTTTTATCTTGTCTTTATTGCTATAAAGTGAGCAACCAACTCAAGCCCCATCCTTAGATCCTCTAGAAAACCCTGAAAATATATAATTGTTTTCTGTGATTCACAGCAAGCAGGCAATGGAGTTTACTTCACAAACATTTCAAGTTATATTACTTTTCTAACCCCTTGGTCAATGTCCAAACATTTTAGAAATGTCATTGATTGTATGTAAAATATACTAAAGGAACAGCTCATCCTAGGTTCACTGAGGTGTTGTGACAGATCATAGTGTCAACTTGACAGGACCTAGAATCACCTCGGCAACAAAACTCTGGCATGTCTGTGAGTGCTCCTAGGGTATACTCTAAATGGTCTGGGATCTCAGACTAAATAAAAAGGAGAAAACAAGCCAAGTACCAGCATTCATTGTTTCCTGCTTGCTAACTAAGGACAGGCAGAGTGTGACCACTTGCCTCATGTTCCTGCCACCGGGCTTCCTTGCAATGATGGACATTTTGTCAGAGCAATGACATAAGTATCTAATACAGTTGTTAAAATGAGAAGCAATGCAACCCCTCACTCTTGTCTCACTTTCTGCAAAGCTGGCTACAAAACACATACACCTCTAATCAAGACATTTTACACTCAGTGAAAATCAGGGTATTTAGCTGTAAGTAATGTAAATAATAAAGACAGAAAAGCTTTGCACCAGTTGTGCAGCTAGGCAGACATCAATCTACTGAGAATGAAGTCCTTTAGGATTCTCATTCCCTTCAGGTTCAGAACACTCTAAGAACTTGCCCTTTTTGGTATATATGGTATATATAGTTTGAGCAAAATACCATACCCCTAGTCAGCTATGTCGTGACTCTGAATGCATGTTTTCTAAAACTTGGCTCGCTCTCTTCCCTTTTAGCTGCATATATAGAAAATGTAACTAAAAAGACCAGCACTTCATACCATCACTGTTTTCCTCTCTAGTACATAGTGAACAAAAATATAAAAGTTCTTTGGGACCTGGCACAGTGGCACAAGCCTATATATTATTAGCACTCAGGAGGCTGAGGCAGGTAGATCTCAATTCAAGGCCAGACTGGGATCTGATCTCAAAATAAATAAATGAATAAATAAATAAATAAATTCCCCCAATTTAAAACTGCAGAAACTATTATAGTCATTCTCAAAGCTTGAAAGTTTGTAGAGCACAGAATGTCAGGCAATGATATAGCTGAGCACTCCCAGCATAAATAAGTAAATAAATAAATGCATACAATTAAAGTTTGTATATTGAATAAAGACTATTAAGATATTTATACATTTTCTAATCTCAAGAATATTCATGTTTTTACTTAGCATATACATTCCATATGTTTTTAACTTTTTGGCAAAGCCTTTTATGTTTCCTAATCATGAATATTTAATAGCAGTATTCATTCATTCATTCACTCAACATTCATTCAACAAATTTCTATGTGTCAGGCACTGAACAAAACAGACACTCTTGCCCTCATGAGAGTACATTATATACAGAAAAATAACTGAGTGATTAAGAAAAATAATAGATATTTAGTGGTAATGCTAAGGGGAAAACAAAGCAGGAGTGGGAAACAAGAAGTAATGAAGGGGAAGCATTTTTAGATACACTACACCTTCATTACTTTCAAATTTCTTGGGATAATACCATCCAGAAATATTTGATTTTTCGCTTTAAAAAAAAAATCCCTAGCCAGATGGAAATGAACACTCCCAAGTTCCTTTTCACATCTGCAGATAAGTATTTTAACATAAAATTGTTATCACCTTCAAGTGTAGAGCCATAGTAAAATAAAGATTAAAAATACTTAAGTACCTGGGTGTGGTGGCAGAGGCCTGTAAGAGCAGCTCTAGTGCGTGGGAGCAGTACAAGTTCATCTTTGGCTGCAAAGCCAGTTTCAGAGGGCTACATGAAGCCCTATCTTAAAAAACAAAAAAATCACAACAAAAACTGAAGTGGTATGGTAACACTGGATACAGCAACTACACTGCAGCTTTGGAAATTTTACAGGAACTTGGAAAATGCATTCATTTCATAAAAGGACATTTCAAAACGGTTTACTCAAATGACTGTGTAATATTTCCTTTCTCCTGAAGAAACTATATTAACATTATATCTACACTTTGGTAGGTATGACCATGGCACTGACTAATTTTTATGTGTTTTTAATCATTATGATTACATTTCAGTAAGTTGTTATATATAAAAATGAACAGCTTCTCCAAAAGAATCCTAATATCTTCCCACTCCCAGCCTTCTTCAAGTATATATTAAACCAAGTATAAATTAAAAGTTATACTAATGATTTAAACATAGTTATCAAAATCTTATCAAAAAGTACATAATAAGCACCTTTGGTTATCAGTATCAGAAACTTATCATTGTTAAATAAAATCTGTGATAGGTGGTAATTTAAACCTCCTTTGTGGTAAGTATTTTTTTTAACAAATCACCTATCAAATCTTCTATATCATTTATTTGGATTTCCTATGAGACAAACAGGAACAGGAAGGGAAAACACTGGAAGGAAGCTAGATTGTAACAGAGTACAGAGAGGGATGGTCTGCCTCCTCAGGAGGTGGAGTACTAATGGAAGTGGTATTGATTTTTACTAAAAGACCTACCAGAAAGACCATACTCTGATGAGGAGTGATATAGCTCATTATGAATGTTTAAAGGTCAAAATGTCATATTATTTTTCAGATCCAACATTATCTTTCTTGATTTTGCTGCCAAACATACATTCCAGTATAATAAATCACTGATGAAAGAAAATTCTGGAAAAGAACTCTAACAATAGTAGATAAGATCAGTGGCAGCAATTTTTAAAATGTCAAGAAAACTATGTACAAAAGTATAGCAAAGCCTGGCATGGTGGCACACACCTTTAATTCCATCACTCAGGAGGCAGAGGCAGGCAGATCTCTGTGAGTTCAAAGCCAGCCTGGTCTAAATAGTGAGTTTCAGGACAGCTGGAGCTACAGCGAGACCCTGTCTCAAAAAAACCAAGAAAGAAAAAAAAAAGTATAGCAAGAATTGGCAGAACAGTATGAACCAGGTGTCTAATCAGATGCTACAAAGGAAATAAATATTCAAGGCAGAAGGAAATCCATTGTAGTGTGTTAATAAAATATTTATTTTATGGTATTGGAAGACTAAACCCAAGGCCTCCAACTTGCTAAACAAGATCTCTTACACTTAGCTTCCTACCTAGTATTTTAAAATGTGGAACTGTTAGTTTTCTTAAATTTCTTTTGTACACAGCTATAAAATATTGACATTTCTAAATAAAATTTGGAGTTTTCCAGTTATTAACACATCATTAGAGGCAATGATTCTTTTGTTCCACCAATTGAGAACCTCTACTTCAAGGGCCAGACCCAAGAGAGGAAATTCTCAAAGAGAACTGGATACTTCATCCTGGAGTTTGCACCAACCATCTTTTCATCTGTGAAGACCAGAAATTCAATTGTGTCTCACACCCAGGGAGTCTCAGTACTGTCCTGGATATGGACCTCTGAAAATTTTCAGTCTAGTTTGAGGTGCGTTTTCCAATTCATCAGAAAAAAAGAACCACCTTAAAAAAAAAAAAAAAACTCACAAAGGCAAAAAAAAAAAAAAGGCCTAGATTAATCCTGAGACATCTACTGGTGTTCCCATAAGTCATCTGTTTTCTGTTCCCTCCACCTATACTCTAGGATTGTACACCTTTTTTTCCTTTTTTCCTGTACACCTTTTATTTGGACCTCACTGACTGGTGGTGGTCAGCTGGAGTTTGTGGACCTCAACTAACAACAAAATGTACGTGGGTATATATACCTTACCACTAACTGTGTGCCAAGCAGTTTGCTGAGTGTTTTACAGATAGGATTTTACTTACTCCTACCAGAGGTCTGACATAGCAGTCCTGAATCTATTTTACAAAATGTAGAAACATGCCTTAAAAGCAACTGGGTGTCCTGCATAAAGATTAGGCAGATTATAAACCTCAGAACACAGATTTGAAAGTAAACGGATAACTATCTTACTCGAGGAATAATATTCGTTTACATTAAGCCATAAATCTTGTACTAGAAAATCATACCGACCTGAATTACAGCCTAATGCTACCACTAAACCCGTGCACAGATTGGTTTATGTTATCCAAACTGATTTTGCTTAAGTATGAAAAAGATCGCAGTACCATTTAAGTTTGTGAGCATTAAACGAACACACAAAAACGGTCAAGCACAGTAGTTGTGAGTTACTGTAGTCCACTGTATTTATTCCCATTATTCCCTCAATTTGGATATTCACTCCAGAGGTGACCAGGAACAGTTGAGCAAAGTGACCGTTAGTGTTGGACCTGAAGCACTTGCTGATTTACAACAGACTGTTATAATCAGCAAGTGCTTCAGGTCCAACACTAACGGTCACTTTGCTCAACAGTTTCTGGAACTGCAAAACTTGCCACTGCCCTTCCTACACGCCCCTTGGCTACTGAGCCCAAAGCACTAGAACTGCCAAGCTGGTACAGGTGCAGGAGCGGCTAGGACTCAGTCCTCCCTCGGCAGCGAATTCGGTATCACCTTTTCTCACACCTTGCAGCCTCTCTGCTCCACAGTTCGGAAGCAGGACCGGTTCATCTGGTTCACTACTTTCCCCGCTAAACGGGGTAATGATTTCGGGTCATGTAACACTCCGCCCCACCCTGCCCTTCCCCGCCAGCCGGCGGATCGCGCGCAGCCGGTCCAGGTGCTCGAGCTCCAGCCCCAGGAGGCGCTCGCGACCCCGGGCTGACCCCGAGCCCGGGCTCCACGCCTAGGTGCTGGCCATCCCGGGTCTCAGGAGGTCGCCGACCCCGCAGGCCGCGCTCCGGAGCCCCCAAGGTGGCCACCGGAAGCCCGAGGAGCACTTCTAGCGCAGCCGCCAGTGCCGCCGAGCCGGCGGGCCGGGATTCTCCCCGCCAGAACCAACGCGCTACCCGGGAAGCGGCGAGCTAGGGGGCCGTGCTGGCCCCAGGGCAGGGAAGAGGCCCGCACTCACATTCCGGCCGAGAGGGTGAAGTCCAGCGAAGTCGGAGACCAAGCAGACAGCACCACGCAGTGGCCCGGGCCGCAGGGGCTTTACGGGAACTTGGGGACTCGCCTAGTGGAGGGGCGGGGTTCACCGACCCAGCTCCGGCGCCGCGGCAGGGCTTGGGGGGCGGGGCCGACGGGAACCTGGGAGCTGGTCTCGTGGGGAGGCGGGGCTCACGGACCGGGCTCGCGGGCGAGGGTGGGGATGGCTGGCTGGGCGGGCCGGGACTGGGGGCGGGGCCTACAGGAACCTAGGGTCTGCTCCCGTAGACGCAAGGAAGCAGGGCCTGATGGGGGCGGGGCCAACGGTAACCTGGAAGCTCGTCGTGTGGACGCGTGGGGGGCGGGCCCTACGGGAACTAAGGGCAAGTCCCGTGGAGGGGCGGGGATCATGGGCGGGGCTTGAGGGAGAAGAAGGGGCTCACGGACCGAAGGCCAGGCTTGTGGGCGGAGCTAAGGCGCTCCTTCCCTACCAACAAGCACCTTTTTCTCTGCTTGTGCCTCTGAGCTTCCTGCGGGTTGACTTTTAAGTGAGTTTTAAGACTTCTTACTTCCTAACCTCAAACCAAAAGTTGACTTTAGGCATTAAAATACCATATCTGGATGGAGAAATACTTAGGAGTGAAATGTCATGCCCAGGATCATTTTACACCATTAATTTCATTTAATCTTCACAATGGCTTTGTGATATATTTTAATGTCATAGACCTCTTTAGAAGTGAGAAATGTACGAGTAACATGAAAATTGGTAGGTAAGTAATTGGTTTGCCTAAAGTCATAGATTGTACTACTCAACTAAAGAAAAAATTCTGGAAAATGAGTGCTACATCTTCCACTGTTGAACTTTTGCTGAAAAACGAAGATAAAAATAGACAATGTCAAAAATACCCCCCCAAATAAAGACAGTAGAACAGCAATTACCAAAAACTATTGACAAAGGTTATTTTACTTAAATTGATGAGAAGGGGATGAAGACATGAAGCAGAAAATAGTCAAAAAATAACTTTTAAAGCCATACAAGAAATGGAAACTGAAACGAAGAAATCTGGACATTCCAAAACAAACAAAAACTTTAAATCAAAAAATAAAATAGGGGCTGGAGATATGGTTTAGCGGTTAAGAGCACTGACTGCTCTTGCAGACGACCCGGGTTCAATTCCCAGCACCCACATGGTGGCCAGGTGTGGTGGCTCACACCTTTAATCCCAGCACTTGGGAGGCAGAGGCAGGTGGATCTCTGTGAGTTCAAGGCCAGCCTGATCTACAGGGCTAGTTCCAGGCCAGCTGGGGCTAAAGGGAGACCCTGTCTCAAAAACACCAAAAATAAATAAAAATAAATAAATAAATAAAACAGATTAAACACAAAAACGCAAATGGAGATTCATTAATGTATTCAACAAACAAATACTGAGCACCTACTGTGTGCTAAGCATTGACTTGTGTTAAATTACTGAGTAAGAAAAGAGTTTCTACCTTAGGGAAGGAACAATTAAGGTACTGAAGATAAAACAAAATCTCAGACAACTTTGAGTGCAGGGAGAAGGGGAAGACAGAGAAGGACTTCTGGATAATACTGTGCCTGGGGATCAGAGATGCTCTCTCTGAGATTTGTTATTGAGAAATGTTACATGAAAATTCGAAAGAAGCCAATTATGCAGAGATGGGAAGATAGCTGAGTGAAGGCAGGGACAAAAGTGGGAGCAAATCCAACACTGCACAAGCACAGAAGTCGACCTCTGTGAAGAGAATAAGTCAGAGGGGGGAAAGAGTAGAGGCTTTTTTGTTGTTTTCTTACCTAAAATTGCTCCTTTTATTTTTATTGCCTGGAACTCCCTATATAGACCAGACTGGCCTCAATCTCATAGGATTACCCACCTGTCCTGTCTCCTGAGTGCTGGGATTAAGGATTTGCACAACTACACCTGGCCTATTGTTAGAGTTTTAAAAAAGCTCGTCAGGTACCACTAATTTAATCTAATCGTAAGCTATATAGCTTACGATTAGATTAAATTATATATAGCTTCCCTCCAACTTGTATTGGAGGGAACAACAACAACAAAAGAACTGGAACAAAAAAAAACCTGACTGAAACAGTGAAGTTCTCACAAAACCAATAATCCTCTACTTTGAAAAAGAAAAAAACAACTTTAGAAAGACTCAGAAAAAGATGCAAGACATGTATAGCAGAATGCATGAACTCAGGTGGGTGACATCGAAAGGTAATTGACTCTAAATTGGACTGAGAAATGATGTATGAAAAAGTTTAATAAGAATAAAGAAATTTAAAAAAATCTAAAAAAAGTGTAAAAAAAAAAGATGGAAGTGTTATTGGGAGGACAATAAAAAAAAAAAAAAAAAAAAAGATTTGGTCTGTTATTGAACCTGACACTCACCGATTAGGGTAGACTGGCTGGCCCAGGATCTTCCTGTCTCTGCCATCCAGCTCTGCAACCAGTTACCAGTGTGCCACCACACTCAGCTTTTTATGTAGTTGCTGGAGATCCAGATTCAGTTTCTCATGGTTGTGCAGCCAGCACTTTGCCAACCGCCATCTTGCCAGTCCTACCTTAAACTTTTGATCACTTTTCAATCTTTTGGTTAAAATCAAGTCTAACTTTCAATTTTTGTATTCACTATAGTAAGAAAAAAAACAAGGGGCTTTTATACTTTTAGCCAAAAGCAAGTTACTTTGGGATTACAACTTTGAATGCATAATGCCCAGCTAGTCAATGAACTTATTCCTCACCCAGAACTTCTGTCTGTGTTTCTATTCATTTGCTTACTAACTCAACGATGTTTAATGTATGGTATATGCCAGGCATAACAGGGTTCTAGAAAATAAGTACGGGCTTAATACTGATGGAGAGTGACAATCAGGTTCAAATGAATGAGATATTCTCAAAATACTTGCCTAGATGTTCTCTCCTTTGCTTTTTTAATCCCCACATTCCCAGTTTTGAAACACATAAGTACCCTGAACTTCATTCCAAGGCTGTGTCTTTTCTCTGTTTTAACTTACATTCTTAGATTCCTCATCATGTCTCACATCTTCAGATTTCATCTAAACCCTTAAAGTTTCCAAACTTCTGCATTCTCCTTCTGAAGCTACAGGTTCCAGCTGCCTACTCCACACTTGCTATCATTTACTCTATACATATTATACCAAAGTAGTGACTTAAAACAGGATCAGTCACTTACTGTTTTGGATGGTATATATAGTTCAAGAATTTAGGAGTGTCTTAGTTGGGTGATTCTGGCCCATCCTCTTCCCAGAAGTGTTGCTGTCTTAGTTAAGGCTGCAGTTATCTGAAGGCTCAGTAGAGGATAATGGGTCAATACCCACCATGGCTCACTCACATGGCTTTCTTTTCAAAGTATGTTATTTGTTGGTATTTCTTGTCTACTCTTCCTGTGGGTTTCTCCACAGGCTGCATAGTGTCCTCGAAGTATGGCTGCTGGCTCAACCCAAAGCTAACACCCATGAGACCAACTCAGAAGCTGCAGTGATCTCTAGGTGTTAGCCCCAGAAGTCACACATCACTTTTGCAGGGTTTTGTTAGCCAAACAGACCAAACTTCAATTAACAGGGGAGGGAAATCCAAAAGGAAATAAATCCAGAAGGTAAGGATCATTAGAGGCTGGAAACCAGATTTGTCTAATATTCATTTCAAAGCTAATGGAATGCCCTGGTGTGCCTTCCAAAAGCAGTTACTGTCATGTGTTTCTCCACCTCAAATAATGACAATGTCTTTTTCCTTCAGTTTGCTTCCTGACAGTTTACTTCCTGGAAGACTTGAAGTCCTCTCTGATTCTATTCACACGTCCCATCAGCTAGCTCTGTCAGCTTAACCTTCCAAATCCATCTAGATTCTGACTACTCAATCTACCAGCTTAGTCTAACCCACCATATTTCTTTCTAGACTATTCTAGAGTAGTCATAAGGGTTCTCTACTTGCCCCCCCCCGTAGTCTACTCTCAACATAGAAGGGTCCAATTTCGAATGTAAAGTTTCTCTGTTCCAGTAGCAGAAACACAAAAACAATCAAAATTCTTACCACTGCCTGTGAGAACCTATACTTCATACTCTCTTCCTTGCTCATGGAAGTTTCCATTTGCCTTTCCAGGGGATGACTTTCCAGGGGATGTTCCTTTCCCTCTACACAAAATGCTTCATCTCTAAATATCTTCAGGGCTCATGAAGAATTTATTCAAAAGTTCTCAGTGAGATCTTCTCTGGCCATTATCTAATTTAGCTGTGGTGGCTGCTCAGTGTAAAGTACTACCGGCCTAGCATAAACAGGGCTCAGTGTAAAGTACTACTGGCCTAGCATAAACAGGGCTTTGGGTTCAACACTCAGCATGGAAGAAAAAATAGAGAAAATATTTCAACTACACAGAAACCTTCCCACCTTATCTTCCTTGTTTACATTTATCACCTTCTAATATTTTACTTTATTACTTTTTTGTTTACTATCTTTTCTCCAACTCAAATATGTATTTCATTGGAATTATCATGTCTACTCCACCTAGAAGACTAGCAAGCATGTCACATACACACAATAAATATTTTTGTTAAAATATTTTAAAACTGTTGGACATGATGTCACATGCCTTTAATCCTAGCACTCAGGAAGTAAAGGCAGGTGGATCTTTGTGAGTTCAAGGCCAGCCTGGTCTTCAGAGCAACTGCCAGGCCAGCTGAAGCTACAGGGAGACCCTGTCTCAAAAAGACCAAAACACATAAATAAATCGATAAATAAATAAATAAATAAATAATTTTAAAAGTATTTTATTTTAAAAGTTTTATGTGTGGACTGGAGAGATGGCCTAGCGGTTAAGAGCACCGACCGCTCTTACAGAGGACCCGGGTTCGATCCCCAGCACCCACATGGCGGCCGAGAACCATCTGAAACTCCAATTCCAGGAGAACTCCAGTTCCAGGGGAATCCGACACCCTCTTCTGACCTCTGAGACATTGCACGACACGGGTGCACAAACTTGCATGCAGACAGTACATTCATACACATACAGAAATAAATAATAAAAAATTAATAAAAATTAAAAAAGAAAGTTTAAAAAAAAAGTTTTATGTGTATGAATATTTTGCCTGCACGTATGTACACGTAGTACACCTGTGTAGTGCAATGCCCATGGAGATCAGAAGAGAGGATTGAAATCCTGTGGAACTGTAGTTACAAATGGTTGTTAGCCACCATGGGTTATTAAGAATTAAAACCAAGTCCTCTGCAAAGAGCAGCCAGTATTCTTAATAGCCAAGCCATCTCTCCAGCCAATTTAATTAAAATATTTTTTGCTTACATTATCTTAGATGTATGTTTTGCCTGCACATGTGTAAGTACACTACATGTATACAATGCACACAGAGTCCAGAAGAGGGCGTTGGATACCTTGAAACTGGAGTTACAGATCGTTGTTACCAATCATATGGATGCTGGGAGCTGAATTCAGGTCCTCTGCAAGAGCAGCGAGTGCTCTTAACTGCTGAGTCATCTCTTTAGTTCTCACGATAAATCTTCACTGAAAGCTGTGATGATGGTCCAACCTAGGGTAATTCCATTTTGTTTTAGTGACTCCATATTAATGGCTGAACCCCAGGCCAGAACAAGTCCAGGAAGAGCCAGTTGGTTATCTTGTCCTTCAAATTCCTCTCCAGGATGTCTCAGGACCACCTATCTACCTTATCTTTTGGCAATGTTTTACAGTTGCCTGCAGCCCACCCACTTCTTATTTTAGCAATCCTGCAGCAGGCAGGAACTGAGGTTTTTATTGTCTGGCTGGAATTTCTCAAAAATTTACAAGGGAATCATATTTGCCTTTATAAGCTTAACTTGCCTCTGAGTCTGTGCTATAGCCTCCCAATCCCAACCTGGAGTACAGTCCTGGCCAGTCCAAATTAAAAATCCAATTTGGCTAATTGGAACCCGGAGTCTGTTTGATCTCTTTTTTTTTCCCCCAGTGGTCCAGCATCATAACATTTGGGGCCTGGACCAGGGATCCTGGGAGGAGAGATCCCAGACTTAACCCAGGACAGGCCCACAGGAGCACAGAGCTGCTGGGACGCACCCTCAGGAGCCTGGAACTGTACCAGAGGTAAAATTGAAAAACAAAATGAAAGTAGGTTTAAAGGTAATGGGACCAATAGGTAAATTGTTCTGGGGTCTGGGCATTTGCATCTAGGGAGACCTGAGAATTGAACACAATCTTTAACCCAGTCTCGAAGGGCACTGGGCGATGTCCCTGTCCTCTGGCTAGGATTTAGGCATATGAATGAAGGTGATCACCATATGTCTGTCTTTTTCTGGTCCTTTCTGTCTGCATGAGTGTTTTGTTCCTGTGTGTTCCTTGTTTTTTGTCTGGTGGATTTATATTTTCTAGAGTGCGAGAGAGATGCAGAGCCCTGGACCAGAGCCCCTTGGTAGGTAAAGCAAGCCAGAGACCTACAATGGATGTGCAGACCAGATAAGAGCCCTCCCAGGTTAGACAGACAGGTAGTAACTGGTCCTTGGCTGAAGATCCCCACAGCTGGCAGATGCACTCCCTCTGGGCTCTGCAGGTAGTAAGCCTGGCTTGGCTCTGGTTCAGCTCACTAGCCTTCAAGGCTCACTGCAGCAGCCCTCTACTCCTCTAGGCTTAGGAGGACTCTGGGCTGTTACTTCAGGAGCACATGCTGCTCTCCTCCTGAGCTCTCCTCCTGATCTGACTGCTGACAATGGCTGAGTATGGGCTCTAAGCTCCAGCACCATCCATTTTCAGGGCTAAACGCTAGCGTGGACTGATCCCCCAAAGGAGGCTGAATACAAAATGGTTAATGTGATCTGAGTCATGACACTGGCCTCCGGTCAGGAAGGAAAGGGGACCCTGTGATTCCAAAGTGTTGACCCCATCTAGGTAGAACAAGAATTTAATGGGAACAGCTAGGGAACTTAAACTCTGAATGACTGTGCATGAATATGAGAATGAGAGTTAATGGTTCTACAGCTCTACAGAAGCCATGGATAACTTTAAACAAGGCTATGCAGGAGATTATGGTACTAAGATGAAACTCTCTCATAATTATCAGAAGAGGAGGAAGAACCACCCCATACCCAAGAGATAATGGAGAAAGGGTAATCTAAAAGATAAAAGATCATACTAATCAAATGCCTTAGTTATTGTATTTCAGATGCATCTAGTTTTCATGTAATTATGTCATGTGTGTTTATGGTAATTGTTTTTCCATGTGTTCGAGATTCATGTAATGTCATGTGTCCAAGTTTTCTTGTGTGTCGATTTCATGTAATTCAGTCATGTATAATTGTCTTAAGCTTCCATCAAACAAAACAAAGTGGCCACTTCAGGTTTCTTTTCATTATTATACACAGAATTATTAGTTTTGTTTTGACATACCCAATTATAATGCACACATGCAGACTTTAAATATGGATTGTGGGAGCTTCTCTTGCTATGAGCAGGTACAGCACAGTCCCGCTAAGGGAAGTACCGGCCTGCGGCCCCTGTAGGGAACTGACCCCCCAGCACAGAGACCAGATGGTTACTTTCATAACCCCACCTGAGAGGTACTTCTAACTCAGGTCCTTAGCCTGGGAAAATGGACCGTTTCCCATCTGGCCATGATGGCCTATCTTCAGCCTACGCCCACTCACAATTCACTTCACAGCTGGTGACCTGGTAGGTCTCCATCCAGCCCCACACCAGCTAACCAGGTTGGTGATCTGATAGAGCACTGTCCAACCCACCGACCATGACAATTGAAATTCAAGCCTGCTTTGGCCTGTACACATGCAAAAATAACAGCTGGGAATTCTGTGTAATCATGGTAATGAAGAATTCAATTTATTGCCTGCTGCAACTCACTTTTATAAGCAAAATGACGTCAGCTCCCAGAGCCAATCACAGACCCCCAGTTATGCGCTGCTATATACTGCTGCTCTACCTAGCATCATGTGGCTAGGCCACGAGGCCACGTTGCTTGCTCCCTCTTGGGGTGAGGTCACAGGAGCCCCATGACTCCCACATGGTGCCCTGAGGGGTGCTAGCTGAGAACTAGCTCCTAATTCAAACTGGATCTTCCCACAATGGATATTTGATAATGCATTCAAAAAGGCCTTATAAATTTGGGTACTCTAGACAATCTTTAAATTTATTATTTGAGTCTAATGTTTCACAACTTTTGAGTGCTAATTGTTTGTATAAAACAGTATCAGAATTGGTTTGTATAAAAAAGTATCAGAATTGTTAAGATGGGTTGGGTTTGCTTTTGGGTTTGCTTTCAAAATGTTTGTTTTGAGGTCTCTCTTTTGGTTGATTGCTTTGGAAGTATTTTTGGTTTTGATGTTCAGTCTGATTTGTGTTGCTTTAAGACCCCTGGAAGCCTGAAAACTGGTTTGAGAAAAGTGAACTCCAACTGGTTATAGGTTTAATTTGATATGCTAACTCACCTCGATGGCTGGGGGATGAATTATGGCACTGGTCTTTGTTATCTCATCTTTCTGGCTTTTTCCTAAGTCCTGTTTCCAGCATGTGGGTGGATGTGGGCTTATGCTCTCTTCCCAGAAGATTCTACTAGCTTAAATATGCTTGTTGTTTTTCTCTCCTAGAGTAAATATTTTGTCTTAGCCTTCATGCTTAAGTCTTCTTTAAAATTGATAGGCATGGTAGCTCATGCTTATAGTCCCAGCACTCAGGTTGACCTCTGTGAGTTCAAGGCTAGTCTGGTCTATGCCGTGAGTTCCAGGCAAGCTACTACAGGGAGACCAAAAAACAACAACAACAACAAAAAACAAATAACAAATAAACTGCCTTTCCCTAGCTATTAGTAAGATTCTCATCAGCAATTAAAGCCAGGATGCTTGACCTGGCTTGGGTGTAGGTCTTTGGAGCATGGAGAATACCTGAGCTCCTGGAGGTCCCCAAGTACAGCTGTGCTTCTGCTTCTCTGTCTGGAGTCTGACAATTGGGTTGGTTGCAGGGCCAAGTGGCTTCTCCTGGGGTGCATATAGGAGCTGATCTCTGGGATAGCCTGTACTAGTCATGTTTCTTGCCTCCAGAGGATGGGAGAGTGCAGCCTGGGACCACTTTGGGGCTTTGTGTTTTTACAGTGTTGTCTTCTCGGGCACTGGGCAATGATGTGATTTCCCCTCTTTTCCTCCTTGTAGGAAGCAAAGGGACCTCCCTGGGTCTGTGCCTGGCTGGCATGGCAGACTGTCTCCTCCCAACCTGGGTGCCGTGTGGTTGTGTTCCTGTGTGCTACTATGGGACAGAGTTGACTGCAGACAACTGTGGGTGAATCAAACTCATGAAAATTCTTTACATTCCACTTTATGTTATTGGTATTGTTAGTCTTTAAAGGGTCTCATTGCCTTATTAAGACTAGATACTTGTCATTCTATTTTTTTCCCTGTCCTTTAATGGAATTGTCTATAATTAAAATTTTAATCATTAGTTTGTTTGGATCTCCCTGTAACTTTTTGAGTGTGAATGGGATGTATAATTCTATTTTCCATCACTTATTGAGTTTGAAACCAAGATACAGATATTTACTATATTAAAATGAAAATGACATGTCTGAAAATGCTTTGTTCAAGTAAAAGCCTTTATGTTTAGAGCAATGTATATCGATTTGTTCAGTACAAAAACTAAGAATCTCATGTGTGAGAGTGTGTGTGTGTCTGTGTGTGTGTTAGTGAAATACTGTTGGCTTTTAAGAATTCCTTTACATAGTTATAAAATATTAATTACCTGGGGTTGGAGAGATGGCCTAGCGGTTAAGAGTGCCAACCGCTCTTACAGAGAACCCGGGTTCGATCCCCAGCACCCACATGGTGGCCGAGAACCATCTGAAATTCCAATTCCAGGAGAACTCCAGTTCCAGGGGAATCCAACACCTTCTTCTGACCTCCGCGGCATTGCACGACATGGGTGCACAAACTTGCATGCAGACAGTACATTGATACACATACAGAAATAAATAAATGCCGGGCGTAGTGGTACACACCTTTAATCCTAGCACTTGGGAGGCAGAGGCAGGTGGATCTTTGTGAGTTCAAGGCCAGCCTGGTCTACAGAGTGAGTTCCAGGCCAGCTGAGGCTACAGGGAGACCCTGTCTCAAAAAGACCAAAAAAAAAAAGGAAAATGTGCTCCATAGCTAGAAGTTCTCATTGCTGTGAAAACCATGAAGTTGTCTTTTTTTTTTGGTCTTTTTGAGACAGGGTCTCCCTTTTTGCTCCAGCTTGCCTAGAGCTCGCTCTGTACACCAGGCTGGCCTTGAAATCACATAGATCCTAGATCCACCTGCCTCTGCCTCCCGAGTGCTGGGATTAAAAGTGTGCACCACCACACCTGGCAACCATGAAGTTTTAAATGTTATTATTTTGACTGTTGCAAGTTTAGACATATTTTACTCTGATTAAAATTTTCATCAATATGAAATTAACAGAGGAAAATGTGAATTCCTAAGCATAAAAAAGACTGAAAGATGCAGGATAGTTATGGCAAAATGCGTGATCTGGGATGGGATGGGATGGAGTGGGGTGGGGAGAAGGGATAGGGGAATATGCCTGAACAGAAATGAAAAAAGAAGTATGAAATACACAAAACATTAATAAATAAAAAAATTTCATCAAGAGGTGAAGGTTTGGTTTTAAAACTAGTTTGTCATGACATTGTGTCTAACCACAGTATTTGTTTTATGGGACTGTTAGAATACATAGACTCATGCTTAATTCTAAGGGAGCAGTTATTAAAACTAATAATTTATTTGATATCAAATTAACTTATAAGTAACTTGTCATGTAAGCTAAGTTTGTTAAATTACAATATGGCTCCTATTTCTTAAAAATAAGTTAATTTTAAAGAGTAATTTCTTCTGTTCCAGGGTATAATTTATTTCTGCATTTAGATACATTTTATGTGTAAAAATATTTAATCACTAGGGCCTCTTCAGAGTGAACAAACAGGTATGTCAAGGTCCATACATTTGCCAAGCCTATGTAAAGCATCTCTAAACATTTGGAGAGAATTGGTCATTCAGAATCTGTGCCAAGGCTTGCAAGGAAATCTCAGAGTTTATACTGTATAATAGTATATTTGGGGTTACTGTTCCATCTATATACACAGGAATAAATATTAATTATTTAATAAATCTTCACATCTAATGGTAAATCTCTTTATGAATGTTATATCTCATGGTATAATGGAAACAAAAGGGTTAAAGGTTAGTAAACTGATAAAGATTCCTGTATAAAATTAAAATGACTAAATATTTCCAGAAGGAATAATAAAATGCTTAAACAAGTTTACTAAAGGTCTAAACAGGATTATAGAGATACAGAGTTGTTAATTTTTAATCCACTCTTGGCTTGTACTGGACTCCCAATTACAGATTTGTATTAAATGGACACAGACAAATATTGGATTACCTATGGCTACTAAAAGATATTCTTTATGTTTCTGTGTATTATGCAAGTGTTAATTTTGATATTTCTTTTGCCAATGACAAGATAATTTGGCTCAAAAGAAGCTGGGTTTCTCAATCAGCAGTATGCAGTCCAGAAGGAGACAGTTTGGATGGGCTTGGTAAATCTTATCAGCTTATTTCCTGTCTATAGGTATATGATACAACTCCTTCCTTCTGGAAAACTATAAATCAGGATATGGGGATTGGGGAAAGCAAAGAGACTGTTTCTGTTTGTAGTAAAACTGTCTACATGTAAGATGGACTTGAAATTGTTCAAATCTCCTTCATGGGCCATGCCTGCTTAACCTATGATGTTAAATCTCTCTTCCAGTCAATGCCTGTGAAAGGGTGCTTGGGTTTTTGTTCAAACTTTATCTAATATTATACAGTAATTAAAAGTATCAAGCTGATGTAGCTTAACCTTCCTGCATAGTTAATGACAATACTTAATGCCCATACCAATTCGGCCAAAGGGATTTAAGGGACAAGTTTATTTCTTGTCCTTTGAGGTCAACTAAGTCCCAGAGGACTACAGGGTTTCCCTTCCCTTGCCTGATCTACCTGCGACCGTGTTCAAACCATTGCGCACTGGTCTCAGCTATGCCGGGCAGGGAAGGAGGAAATGGCTCCTCTGAGCAGTAGTGAGGTGGTGAATATGACACGGAAAAAACACCTGGACACTGTATCAGAGGACATCTCAATAGACAAAGAGGAATCATTTTTATAGCCAGTTAGGGTAGGGGGACTTGCTCAATAGTAGGAAGGGAGGGGTAATGTGGCAGTTAGGGAAGGAGGGATGGGCTGCGGTTAATTCCTGTTGATTTCAGGAAGGCATGATGGTAATGAGGAAACAGAAACTTTATTACTGCTTGCAGGAACCTAATGTCTAAGGCCATGAATGAGGGACAATGGACGATAGAGATCTCCTCCCTGGTCAAAATGGCTGACCTCACAAAGAGGTTTCTGGGGTCTCAAGCCATGCTTGCTGTCCTGGGTGGACACTAAGACCCACATAAGTCCCACAGAGAACTATGGGGGCATAACTTGAAATGTCCTGAAACTGTGGTGAGTCCTTTATTTTCTTCTTCAGAGCAGTCATGGAGGCACAAGAGGGACTCACACCAGTCAGTGTCCAGGCCATAAAGAGGAAGGTCAACAGAGAGGAAAGTCTCCTCATTCTTCAAAGGGAAACTTGGTCAAACAAGACCTGACTTTGTCCTCACGTTGAGGGAACTGATAAAAGGAAAGCCAAAAGGAGTCAGGGACTCCCTCAAAACCTGAGTGACCTCTGAGGACCAGATACTTAACTGACCTTGAAAGAAACAAAACTTAGTTAATCTGGGCTATGCTCTTAAGCACCCAAAAGGAAAATACAGCCAAAGATATTGAAATAATCCATATATTTCTTTTATAGCCTGAGAGATCATGGTTCCCAGACATTAGTCTTAACTTCATATGAGATATTGTTTAGCAGGGATATAACTTAAGATCTTGGCCTTGTTCAACAATGCAATGGCACTTGCAGCCAAAAAAGGATAAGTCCACTATTGTTGTCAAAATTAAAAGATGAAATTTCTTCTATTTCTGTCTCTAGATGTGGGAAAACTTAGTTGATGGGTTGGGTTCTAAGCCAATGGTACCTCCCTGGCCACACCCATGGGGTGGAGTGTAGTGACGAATTGAGTCACAATGGATATTTAAGCAGACATGTTGGAATAAAAGCTCTCTCTGCATTTGAACCTCAACCTGCCTACATGTGGTGAGCTTTCCTGCGCAGGCTTTCCACATGGGTTGTCCTAGGATTAAATGGGCCCTGCCACAAATCCCGGTGGCGACACCACAATTGGCGTCCGAACGTGGGGCAAAAGGAAACCTTGACAACTTAGGTATGCATACCCCTAAATCTTGCCTTTTTCTTCTCTCTCTCTTGATATCTATCTGTTGTGGTGGAGCCACTTTCCTGCTGATTTCGGTGGATGGGACAGTGGTCTGAGGGTGTGTGGCTTTGTACATGTGGAGAGCCTGCCTCTGATTTGGTTCAGAGGGAGCACCCAGTGCCTTCAAGGCATGTGCCTCCTGGCATGGTCACTCCTGCAGGCTATAAAAGCTAGTGACCTCAAGGCTGAATTTAATATTAAGCCTTAGCAGTTATGTTTGGGCTTAAAACAATTTTTCGTAATTCTACAGGTCTGAAAAACTTTCTGGTTTCAAATTCCACCCCCAAAGAAAGACTGAGGAACCAGCTCCTCAAGTTTGGTTCCAATCTTAACTTGTTCATATGTAAATTTTCTCCTGGTAGCTCTCCTAGACCTGAGCCCACTTCTTTCTGTTGCAAATTAAGGCCTTTCATGGGAACCGCCCTCTTCCAAGAGCATCCTCTTCCAAATTTCAAGCCTTGGCCATTTTTCTCTTAAATTTTGTATACAAAATCTGTTTTTGGATAAAAGTGTGTTGCTCTCTTGTCTTCTTATGGGTTTTTCTAAATCTAACTCTTCTTACCTAAAACCTGCCAGCTATTTGTAACAAACTTGCTCCCATAAATTGTCTTTTTAAAGGACCATTGGTAAAAGTCTCTTTAACAACATAAATTGATATTTTGGTTCAATGTAAATGAGAAATTTTTTGAATAAAACTGTTTTGTGTTTCTTTAAGCCCATCTTCAAGCTGGGCATATGTGTGAGTGAATATGAGTTCCTGCTTTTAATTCATTATAATCCTACAGGTTTAAATCTAATTAGAAACTGATTATAAACAAAAATAGATTCAATTCATAAAAAATGTTTGTTTTATATCTCTTAGTGTTAACAATTTTTATTTTATTTATTTATTTATTTATTTATTTATTTATTTATTTATCTTTTGTTCTTTTTGAGACAGGGTCTCCCTGTAGCCCCAGCTGGCCTGGAACTCACTCTGTAGACCAGGTTGGCCTTGAACTCACAAAGATCCGCCTGCCTCTGCCTCCCTAGTACTAGGATTAAAGGCGTGTGCCACCACACCCAGCAGTGTTAACAATTTTTAATTGGGTTTATAGTATGCATATTATTCAGTTTAATGATAGATTGTTGTTAATTATTAGTAATGGTTATAGTTGTTGTTGAATATAATTATTAATAATAATAGATAAAATTCAGTCTAATGGTAAATCGTTAGCTGCTATTATTGACAATTATTCATAATTAATGATTGTTGTGACTAATAATGGTTAATACTAATTATTGATGATTAATAATAATTAATAATTGTTGTGATTATGGATAAGTATTGTTCTTCCAAAGTCCTTAATAATAAGACATGATGGATCGGTCCAAATCTACAAACAACTTTGGCCTGTCTACTTTTGGGAATTCTCATTCTTTAGATTTGTAAATAATATAGGGACAGTTAGGCTTAGCAGAGGGACAGCTTAGGAGTAATTAACCAGAAGGGACAGGATAGGGAAAGAATAATAAACTTAGGGTATAGTTCATTAAAGGCAAATTGTTGGGAATGGGCCTGGGAGGTGGCATATGGATCTCAGCTGTTTCATGCATTACTAGGACATTTATTCTAATTATGTAAAAATAACCCTATAACAAATTATAAAAATTTCATGTTTTTCATTGGACATCAAACAATATGGCTTTCTTCCCTTACAGGTCAACCTAATAAACCTTTATTATGTATGTATGTATGTATGTATGTGCGTGTACACGTGTGTATGGATGTGTGTACTTGTGTTCTAAGTATATTTCAATGTTAACAGCCATGATACCAGTAAAAACATTGCCTCTGAGTTGGAACGTGGCCCTTCCTTCTCAAGACACAAAATTTATATTAAACAGCCAAAACATAATTCAATTTCAACAAAGTTTATGGGTTATCTATTAAAAATTGTAAAATAATGGATCTACACTGCCACATACTGATTACGCTCTTTCAACATCCAAAACAAAGATGCAACCAGGTTTTCATTGTATTAAAGTGTTAATAAGTGTTTGGGTATTTGGGAATAAAAAATAAAAGGTATAAAAATTTAAAAATTTAAAAAATAAAAAAAATTGAATTCCAATTAACATCATTACGGAATTAGCAGCTGCCATTTTTTAATTTTTTGCCCACATACAGGCTAAGCCTGCATTTTGTTCAGATGACCAGTGGGTACCTGGTGTTGAGGCCTGTGGGTGACCAATTGATTTGGAAAAATGTTCCCTTTGCGGACCACCAACCTGGGAAGCTGGTGTGAAATTCCTGTCCTGGACTTGGGCAAGTGGAAAGTTTCGGCCAAGAGTGGGAAATGTGTCTTGTTGTCCCAGGCTAAGGATCCGAGTAGGAAGATACTTCTCCGGTCAGGTCACAGAAGTGACCGACTGACTTCTACGTAATGGGGCAGTTACCCGCACTGTCCACAAAATGGGCACTGTGTCCCTCTTCCCCTAGCAGGACTGCAATGCACCTGTTCGTGACAAAGGAAGCTTCCTAGAAGCTCCCACAAAAACAAAAAAACAAAAAAAATCAAGATAGTAATGATGGTAACAACTTTTCATGGAGCATATCTAGCCATTCTTTAATTAACTGATGGGCATAAGAACTGTAAAAGAAAATTTTATTAAGAACTAGATATTGAAAAATCTTTAAAGCAGGTTTTCATCCCAGGCCTGGAGAAGGCCAAGAGCTTGGAGAAAGATAGTTATTAAAATCCACTTTTTAAGGTTTACAGTTTAAAATGGTAATACATTTGAACTAATTGGAAATCTAAAATGTTAATTGTTTTATTTGTAATCTGTATTGAATTTCCAACAATAACTTTGGGGTTAAGGTACACAAATGGTCTCTATATTTTTCTCTGTTATACATTTTTCCTTTACTTGTAGGACAACTTAGGCATATATAGGTCAAATCATAAAAATTTAAAAAACAAAAAGAGGGAGGTGGTATAATATTCCTTCTGTATTCCAAACCTTTTGATAAATTTTCAATTTTGAGGTCTTGAAACTAACAATGGGAGATTTGTATGTTCCCACAGGTAAAAACACCAACCTAAATGCCTGAAATTGTACAACTTTTGGCTGTGCAGGATGGACTGGGAAATGCCAGCAGAGAGGCTGACCCATCTGAACATTAAAGAAAGAGGGAACTCAGACTGCCTGAGTCACAGACACTGAGCATCTCTCTGAAATTCATTTGGGTTAACTGTTCATAATGTGCCCTAATGAAGTTCACCTTCCAGATGCTGAGAAACCTTCCTACCTCTCTCCTTTTATAGGAAAAAGAAAAACATGATGGTAATGAAGTCATTCCCTAACTGTAAATTAGAGCCAACTGTTATAGTTGTAATTTCTTATAAAACAGGTATAACTACCTTCTTTAATTGACTGATTGACATAGGAATTGTGAAAGGATAATTCTCTATTTAGAGCCAAATATATTAGTAAAGTCTTTATAAGCTGTGTAACTAAACAAAATATATTAATACAGGAGAGCTCTGATATCAGCAATGGATTATTCTGCCAAGGAGATGTTGGCTGGGGGATCCGAGCCCCCAAAATTAAAGAGGACTTTTGCCTATAAAAATGGGATATCTGCAAGGAGAAAGGTGGTAAGTCCCTGTTGTCAAAGACCTGGTGTAAGCCTGAAAAAATGTTTTGGGACGTCACTTGCTAATGTACAGTTGGCCTCTGAAATGCCAGAGAGTGTTACCAAAGGCCACTAATGCAACAAAGCAAAATATTTGTCTCCTTGAGTCAAGCAAGACTCCTCTGTCAGTATCAGCTACACCTCAACTGCCTGGAGATACTGTGAAACAGTGGCAGCCATATGTCTATATATATATCCCAAATCTAATTGACTATTAGCTCTCTCCTTGGAGGAATAATTCATGGCTGATGCCACAAGCTTATGTCCTCTAGTGGTTAGGAGATGTGATTAGCCACAGTAAGAACTTGTCATCTTTTATAGAGAAACCACAGTTTGTAGATTAGCATACCATCTAAACATCTGTGTCTGTGCTCACAGCTTAGCTTGCCATAATAATATTGTTTAAGTTCCTATATGTCTAATTGCTTGTGCTTTGTTAGTAGGATTAAAAAGATACCCTGGATAGGCTGTCAATCCATGAAAGGAAACAAACTGATCAGACTAGAGTCCAAAATGACATCTCCAGAGAAAATAGACTGCTTTGCTTCTCACCCATTTGTGCCCCTTTCCCAAAACCTAGGGAACAAATTGCGGAAGAGGAGGCATGGTAGAATGGTAAGGGATGGAGAGAGATGTTGGGGTGAACGTGAGACTACAGCAGAAATAGAGGGGGGGGGTGGGAGTGGGGAGGCTGGACGTCTATTTGATCAAACATGCTTGTGGACACGGAAGCTTCTCCATGGACTATGGGAAACCTTGGATGGTTCAAAATATGAGATATAGATTTGTTAATTGGTTTACTGAATGTTACTACATTCATTGATTTATGCTTGAAATCAGTTCCTTCATGGTTGGGATTTTTTGGATATAATTGGCCTAGTGTGAAAATAAAGTTTCAGGTTCTGACCTGTCCCCCCACTGCCTAGCACTCAAAACAGGCTTGAGCACCTGGCTATTCAAAACCAGTTCCTTTGTGGTTGTTAGCCTCACACCATGGGCTCCCCTGCCTCTCAGAAAATTAAAAAATAAATTAAAAGGGTGAGATTGGGAAAACTAGTTGAATGGGTTGAGTTCAAACCAATGGTAACCAAAAGAATCCCTGGCCACACCCTTGGGGTGGAGTGTAGTGACATTGAAGAGTCGCATGATATTTAAGCAGACATGTTGGAATAAAAACCTCTCTCTGCATTTGAACCTCAACCTGCTACACATGTGGGTGTGCTTCCTGCATGGGTGTATTAGTCACTTTCTGTTGTCTTGATAAGAGTATCTATTTGAGGCTTACAATGACAGTTTCAAGGGAATTAGAGTCCATTTTGGCGGGAGGCATGGGGCTGAGCTGGAGCAGCATGCCAAGGGTCAATATGGCAATGAGCACAGTAAAGCCAAGAGAGTGACTGAGACACAATCTTGTTAAACTCACTAAACCTGCCCCCAGTGACATACTTCCTTAGCATGGCCACACCTTTAAGACTTGAAAAACAGTGCCACAACTGGAGACAAATGTCTGAATACTTAAAGCCTATGGGGGACACCATTCAAACCACCACATCCACTCCCTGGCCCGATAAGCTTTCATGACCATACAAATGCAAAATGCATTTAGTCCAACCTAAAAGTCCCATAGTCTTTAACAGTTTCAATGCCATTCAAAAAACCTTTACCAGTTCAATGCACTCAAAAGCCTCTTCTGAGACTCAGAGCCAATCTCCTAACTTTAAGCTCTGTAAAATCAAAAAAACAAATACAACTCCCAATGACAGTGGAAATGAATACACATTCCATTCCAAAAGGAGAATAGAGGCATATTGAGGAAAATACTGGACCAAAAAACAAGACAGAAACCAGCAAGCAAAAAGCGAAGTCCAGTAGCTCCATGTCGACTATCTTGGGACTGACTTCCAAAGGGCTTAGATGGCTCAGCTCTTCAGCTTTGCTTGCAACATAACACCTCTTTCTATGCCTGTACCACCTCCCTGTATGCAGCTCTCCTTGGCAAATATCTCAAGCAGGTCTGGCATCTCGAATGTCTTCTTGGGTCTCCACTGCCAACCAGGCTTCACATTCACACAGCTTAATGCAATGGCCTATCAGGGCTCTTTATTCAGGACACCCCTGCTGGCACTCCTGCCTGGCCTCTGTGGCTCTCTGAAACCGTGGAAGAACGGATGACCCATTCACTCTTTGCAAACTCATGCCTCTAAGCCAGACCACGTGAATGAAATTGCAAAATCTGGCTGCAAGTTCAGATGGACTCTCTCCTACTTTAACCACATTTGCAATTTTTCTCTGCCATGGACTTGGAGGACTAGCTGATGTGGTCTTGCCCTAAAGGTACTGATTTTTTGTTTACTTATAAATTCCAGGACCTCTCTCCTTAATCACTTTAGTCTCCTTATGAAAGGGAGCCTCTCCTTCACAAGCCTTGGCACCATTTAATCTTCCTAGTGTACTTTTCAGATCCAAACGGTACATTCTGCATTTCCTTCTGCCCATTTGCCTTTTTTCATGTAGATCTGATAATATTCACCATTAAAAGCACTGCCACCATTTCTACATTAGGCGTCTTAAAATTCCTCCACCAAAGACATTAGTCCAGTGTGTTTTTCAACTTAGCTCAGGCAAGCATTTGGCTGTGGGCAAACTGCGCCAGACTCTTATCAAAATATCCAGTTGCTGCCTAAGTCTTTATTTTCCTCTGGAACTACAATTTTTTGCAGCAATGCTTTCTTCCAGGCCTCCACTAGAATGGCCCCTTAAGCTCTGCTTACAGTAGTCAACAGCTTTTCTAGCCCAAAGTTCCAAAGTCTTCCACATTTCTCCAAACATCCACATGGTCAGGTTCTTCACAGCCAACAGCCCACTCTCTGGTACCAAATAACTGTATTAGTCACTTTTCTGTTGCTGTGATAAAACACCATGACCAAAGGAACTTATAAAAGGAAGAGTTTATTTGAGCTTACGATTGACAGTTCCAGGGAATTAGAGTCCATTGTGGCAGGAGGCATGGCAGCTGGAGCTGGAGCAGCATGCTGAGGGTCACATCTGGCAATGAGCACAGGAAGCCAAGAGAGCGACTGGAGACTGCAAAGCTTGTTAAATTCACTAAGCCTGCCCCCAGTGACATACTTCCTCTAGCACAGCCACAACTTCTAAGACCTCGAAAAACAATGCCACCAACTAGAGAAAAATGTCTGAATACTTAAAGCCTATGGGGGACACTCATTCAAACCACCACAATGGGCTTTCCACATGGGTCGTCCTAGGATTAAGTGGGCCCCGCCACAGATCCCGGCAGTGTCACCATATCTAGACTTAACAGGGAACTCATACTGTGACTATCAAAATGCCTAAAAGCAGATCCTGAGTCCAGCTGTTATGGCCAAATGAAAATAAGGAGAAATCCAATAAATGGATGCTTTGGAAGCCTTCGTCAAAAAATTCCAATGGACTTTTAAATTGGACATTTAATTCACCCTGTTCTTACTTCTTGCCTATAACACGTACCAAACTACTCTTGCCTTCACTTCTTCACAGGCACCAGTGAAGGACTTGGTTTTCTTTATAGCTATACTTTATGAGATCCTTTAGACAGACCCACTGTATGCCCATTGCCATACCCTTTACCGCTATTCAGCATGGAAGAAATCAGAATGGTCAGTGCCCTGATTCCCTCTTGGTAATTAGGGTTACCTCTTCAGAAGGTGATGTGATATAAATAGGAGCTAGAAATTAACTTGGCAGCTTAGGGTCAAGACCCCCCACCCCCCGTTTAACCAGTTTCTTTCTCAGCTGAGAGCTGGAGAATTCCCAACTCTGCCAGTTAACTTATCCCTGCCAGAGACTAGAGATGCCAGAACTATCAGAAAGGAGCGGTATCCTGTGCTGTTCTTATGCAAATCAATCTGACACTGTTTACAAAATAAAAATAACAAACAGCTATCAATCCAGCAGAGTAAATTTTTTTTTAAAAAGGTGAAACTCCTCTAACTGGTATCAGTCACTGTTTTCATGGTCACCATGGCTGACTACACTGCTGACCACTGCTACAGGACTCCTTATTATACTGATTTTTGGGCTTTACTATAGGACCCTGCCTTATAAACTGCCTATCTAAGGTACATTAGTAAATGGGTCAATTCAATTAAAATCCTGTGCTGGGTCAATGATTTGACTCCTATGTCCTACAGCCAGTGGGGAAAATGTAATGGTGGTCTAGCCTAAGGTAACTCCATTTTGTTTTAGTGACTTCATCTTAATGGCTGAACCCCAGGCCAGAACAAGTCCAGGAAGAGCCAGTTGGTTATCTCAACCTTCAGATTCCTCTCAAGGATGTCTCAAGACCACCTTGTCTTTTGTCAATGTTTTACTATTGCCTGCACTCCACCCACTTCTTATTTTAGTAATCCTGCAATAGCTGGAACTGAGGTTTTTATTGTCTGACTGGAATTTCTCAAAAATTTACCAAGGAATCTTGTGTATTCCAGATAAATAAATGATCACAAAAGTAAAAATAATATAAATTGTGCTTAGGAACATGAAGGAAATGAAAGTGAATTTAAGAGGAATCAAGAGAAGTTTCTCTGAGGAAGTGACATTTAAACTGAGAGCTGAAAAATAAATTGAAATTAGCCAGGCAAGAAATAGTTGAGTCATGAAGAAAAAGGAAGAAAGCATTTGCTAGTGGAATGGCAAGGATTCCTGACAGGGAGAATATCATTACATGAGACTGGACTCGATGGAGGGGAGAAAAGAGAGGAGAGCTGAAACCTGCTGAAGTGGGTTGGGATGGGGGACTGGACAAGACACACACAGAATGAAAGCTAAAGACATGACAAGATAGCATAGGTTCTGAGAGCATGGAGAATATAGCAAGGACACTTAAGGGGAATGAAAGCCAGGTGTGGTGTAGGACTTTAGTACCAGCACTCGGGAGGCAGGGACAGGTGGATATCTGTGAGATTGAGGTCAGCCTGGTCTACATAGCAGGTTCCAGGTCAGCCAGGGCTACAGGAAAACCATGTCTCCAAAAGATCAAGATAAAAAAGGAATGAAGCCAAGTGTGGTGGCACATGCCTTGAATCTCAGCACTCTGGAGGCAGAGGCAGGCAAATCTCTGTGAGTTCAAGGCCAGTCTGGTCTACAGAGCAAGTTCCAGTCCTGCTGGGGCTACAGGGAGATCCTGTCTCAAAAAGACCTCCCCCCCAAAAGAGAGAAACGAAGTGTCCAATCGTCCAATCTTTTTTGTCTCTTTTCTTATGACCAAATACAGGGACTTACTAAGCAAGCACTCTATGACAGAGCTACACCAGCCTTTCAAATTTAGTTTTTCATTTGTTGCAATGTAAGCCAGGCTGCCCTCAAATTCACAGAGACCTTCCTGCCTCTGCCTCCCTAGTCCTGGGAGCATGGACCACCCTGCCCTGTCCTCACTATATATAATATTCAGTGATGGTATTGATAATGCTGAGGATTGAACCTGTGGTTTCATGCAGAAAAGATAGGCACCCTTTTACCTGAGCTACAGCTCCACTCCCTAAACTACTGATTCCTAACCATGGAAAACCAAGTAATATTGCCAGACAAATTTATGAAGTCTAGTTAAATCTGAATTTCAAATAAATGTACAGTATGTTAAACAGAATATTTCACACTAAAAATTATCACTGAGTTTGGGGTTCATCTGGATGGTAGAGCATTCGCCTAGCATGCAGAAGACCCTGAGTTTATTCACAAGAACACACACTTCATTCTAGCTGACATATCAGAAATATAATTTTGGGATGTTCATGATAGCAATACTGAGGTAGCCAACAGTAGAAATATGTAACATAAAAGTGGTTCCCTCTGGGAGAAAGACTAGGCTTCAATAGAAATTGAGAATTTTTATAATTCTAATATAATCTATTTTTGTCACTTATATGAAAGTTGACAAATTTATATATTTTTTTAAATATGACCTGGTTTTTGAAGCACATTTCTATGACTGTGTTATTATAAAATTATAGTTAATCTCTCAGACAACTAGAGACCAATATGATAATGTTTTGGAACAAAAATCAGAATGTGTCTTACAGACTTTCCTCAGTCTACTGCAATGCTTGTCGGCATATTTTTCCACTCTTTTTAGTAACATTAGCACAAAGTAATAGGAAAATCAATGCCTTTCGAACTCGGAAACCTGGCTTGAGCACCAGGTATATTGTTTTTCTCCTGGGCGTGGGTGACTCTGGGAAATTCATATCCATAATGAAATACAAGATCCTCATTTATAAAATGAAAGTGATCTCTACACCTGATAATGATTAAATGAAAAATGATAAAAAGTAATGATTAGTGGGGCATGGTGATGCGTGCCTTTAATCTTAGCACTTGGGAGGCAGAGGCAGGTGGATCTTTGTGAGTTCAAGGCCATGCTGGTCTACAGAGTGAGTTCTAGCCCAGCTGGGGCTATAAGGAGATCCTGTCTCAAAAAGACAAAAAAAAAGTAGTGATTAAATGCCATGGAAATTTGAATTATAGCATAGAACCTTTATTAAATAGACATTTAATAAACATAGGCATTTAATAAAGATGAGGCATTCAATAAATGCCAGTTAAATTACAATTTGATTTATATCCTATCTCTAGGATACAACTTGTATTTTTTCTTACCATTTTCCACCCAGCAAAGTATTGGGATATTTCTTCTATCATTTATCTATCTGAATGTTTTGTTTTGTAGATAATCTTCCAGAATGGCTTGGAATTCACTATGTGGCCCAGGCTGTCCTAAACTCAAGGCAACAGGGCTGAGATTATAAATATACATTTTTTTTTCCTTCCCACTACTCACCGTGTAGCCAATTCCTGTGATTCCTGATTATGCATTGTGTCCTCCTGCTAGAATTACAGGTGTGTGCCAGCACATCATGTTGGTGCTTTGCTGGGCCTGGAACCTGAATGTCAGGTAAGCATTCTCCTGAGGAGGAATAACTCCTCTGCCCTCCCTGCTTGTTAAGGATACTTCTGTCCCAGTCTTTCTTGAGAGCTTGTTTGGAGGTTCTAGCACAGAGACTTTACTGGACATGAGTCTTCCAGTATAAGGGAAGATTGTCTTCTTGGGCCCAGTATGGCTTCTGAAGGGGCATATATGGTGTGTCCGGGGAGGAAGGGCACACTGTCTAGCCATCTAGATCAGCCTAATCAGCCCTAGTGATCAGTGGGGTGACATGTCACAGTCAGATAGCCCTCACCTCTTTCCTAATCTTTCTTAACTAAGCTAGCTGGGGCTTTGCTTTGTTTTTTAGAACATGTTTTATTTTTTTTTATTAATTTTATTTATTTCTGTATGTGTATGAATGTACTGTCTGCATGCAAGTCTGTGCACCCGTGTCGTGCAACGCGCGGAGGTCAGAAGAGGGTGTCGGATTCCCCTGGAACTGGAGTTCTCCTGGAATTGGAGTTTCAGACGGTTCTCAGCCGCCATGTGGGTGCTGGGGATCGAACCCGGGTCCTCTGTAAGAGCGGTCGGCGCTCTTAACCGCTAGCTTATTTTTATTTTATGTGCATGAGTGTTTTGCCTGCATGTATTTAAGTGCATGCATGTCATAATGCCCAAGGAGAGGACATCTGATTTCCCAGAACTAGAGTTATGAATGGTTGTTAGCTGCCTGTGGGTGCTGGAAAGTGAACCCTAGTCCTCTGCAAGATCAGCCACTGCTGTTAACCACTGAACTATTTCTCCAGACCCAGATTTTGCTTTGCTTTTCTCTTTTGCGGGTTTTCTCCTTCTTTATTCACAACCTCCAGCCTCTGGATCTTTTCCTTTCTCTTTCTTGTGAGGGACAATTCACTCTATCCAAGCAGAAAGGACATTTGAAAAAATTGTGTGTGTGTGTGTGTGTGTGTGTGTGTGTGCTGAATCATGGAAAAACCACCTTTTCTTCCATACATTTTGGGGTCTACTTGATTTATGTATGTTAATTTTATATGTATTAGTGTTTTGCCTGCATAATAGATGTAGTGCATCTATGTCATCCAATGCCTATGGAGGCCAGAAGAGCGTGTTGGAACTTGAATTAAGGACATTTGTTAGCCACCATGTGGGTCCCGGTCCTTTGCAAGATCAGCAGGTGCTCTTAATGGCTAAGCCAACTCTCCATCCCTCTTGGGTCTATTTGAGATCTTTAATTCCGTTGTTAATTACTCTTATTCATAAGGCAGGAAAGCACCCGGAAGAGCCTCAGCAGAAGGCAGCCGAAGGCCAGAAGAGGACGCTCGCACACCTCGAACCACTGTGCGCATGTGCACCGTTTCAGGCCCACCCAATCAAGTTATTTCCGGTCCCGGAACCGGTGGACCGGAAGCTGAGGGCTTGGCTGAGGTCTGTGGGACGGAAGCGAGGAACACGAATGACTCAGGGAAGCCTGTGGCTCCGCCCCGCGCGCCCTCACGGCGTGAATGATCTGTCCCTGAGGTGTGCGTCATGCAGCTGGTCTCGCAGCTCTGGCACCTTCTCCCTGTGCGACGCGGAGCCGCCGCGGGCCTCTGGCGCCTGAAGACTCCGGGCAGCGGTGGGCTCCGCCGTGCCCGGCTCTTCTTCGGCTGCGAGGTAACCCGCTGTCCAGGGGCGTGCCCTCTGCGTGTCCAGGGTTGGAGTCCGGCGCCCGGGTTGGGATGTCAGCAGCCCCCGCCTGGCCCACGCCCCCTCCGAGACTGCTAGGCTTGGGTTACGCGTCCTCCCCGCCCTTCCAGTCCGAAAAGACAAGTTGACCGCTATGAAATAGACTTCGATTTCAGCCGTGCAAGGGACGGTCACAGCACTGAAGTTGTTAGCGTAGTCCGATCAGCGGGGCACAGAGCTAGGTCAAGGCTAGCCTGGGCACTGGGCAAATTAGTGACACCCTGTCTCAAACGGTGGAAAAGTAGGCTAGGGACTTGGCTCAGTAGAAAATGTTTGTGGTTATGATTTTTTTTTTTTCTGAAGAAGAAATAATCAGCTGTGAGATGCTGTTGATATGTCAAAGTAAGGTGACAATTCAGGATTCACCATAGAAAATACAGAATGAGCATTTTTTTTTTGGTATTTTCGAGACAGGGTCTCCCTGTAGCCCCAGCTGTCCTGGAACTCACTCTGTAGACCAGGCTGGCCTTGAACTCACAAAGATCCGCCTGCCTCTGCCTCTGCCTCCCAAGTGCTAGGATTAAAGGCGTGCGCCACCACGCCCAGCAGAATGAGCATATTTTAAAAATATGTGGATTCATCTTTTAAAAAATATTTTATATGTAATAGTGTTTTGCCAGCATGCAGGTAAATGCACCCATTCATGTAATGTCAGAGGAGGCCCTTGGATCCCCTGGAACTAGAGTTACAGATGGTCGCTAATTGCCAAGTGGGAGCTCTACAAACTGGGCCCTCTGCAAGAGCAACCTGTGCCACCTCTTCAGCCCCAGACTAAGCATTCTTGGTCTGAAATTGAAATCCAAAATATTTCAGAACTCCAAGACATTCTGAGTTCCATAATGTGGGCCATTATATGCTGACCATGTAATGGGGTTCAGAGATAAAATGCTGGTACATGCACAGTATTGCATAAAATTATTTTCAGGCTCTGTATAAAGTGTATACGAAACAAATGAATTTCATGGGTAGACTGGTGCCCTTCCTATTCATGTGATCTCATTAAGTTTCTACAAATGTTCAAAAATCTGTACAAAACATCCACAACTAAAACACTTCTGGTCCCAAGTATTTCAGATAAATGGTGCTCAACAATTTTTATTTAACTAGAGTGCCACTAGTGAAGTAGTTTGGTTTTTTTTTTCTTTTTAAAAATTTTTTATTAATTTTATTTATTTCTTTATGTGTAGGAATGTACTGCCTGCATGCAAGTTTGTGCACCCGTGTGCAATGCCGCGGTGGTCAGAAGAGAGTGTCGGATTCCCCTGGAACTGGAGTTCTCCTGGAATTGGAGTTTCAGACGGTTCTTGGCCGCCATGTGGATGCTGGGGATCGAACCCGGGTCCTCTGTAAGAGCTCTTAACCGCTAGGCCATCTCTCCAGCCCAAGTAGTTTGGTTTTAAAAGCCATGCTAATATTTTTTTTTTTTTTTGGTCTTTTTGAGACAGGGTCTCTCTATAGCCACTAATAATTTTTAAAAAGTGAATTTGTTGGCAACATGTGCCTGTAATTTTGGGAGAAGTCAGGAGGACCAGAAGTTTAAGGTCATCTCTTAGCTACTTAATGAGTTCAAATCCAGCTTGGACTACATGAGACTGTCTGAAAAGCAAAAAAGGTGTAATTTGTATGGGTTCATGCCTTTAATCCTAGCAGTCGGGAGGCAGAGGCAGGATGATCTCTGTGAGTTCAGGCCAGCCTGGTCTGAAGAGTGAGTTCCAGGACACCCAGAGCTACAGGGAGACCCTGTCTCAGAAAGACCAAAAAAAAAAAAGAAAAAGAAAATGGGAACTAGAAAATGGAGCTTGCTGAAAATGAGAGTTGAAAAAATGTGACTAAAAGGAAATGTGGGGGCTGGAGAGATGGCCTAGCAGTTAAGAGCGCCGACTTCTCTTGCAGAGGACCCGGGTTCAATCCACAGCACCCACATGGCAGCTGAGAACCATCTTTAACTCCAGTTCCAGGGGAATCCGATGCCCTTTTCTGACCTCCACAGCATTGCACGACACAGGTGCACAAACCTACATGCAGACAGTACATTCATACACATATAAAAATAAATAAAATTAAAAAAAAAAGGAAATGTGAAATCAGGAAGTTTGTTGCTGTCATTTAATAGGAGTGCTTGGTGTTGAACACAGAGTCTCACCATTGAGCCACACTTCCAGCCCAAGGGAAGTGTTTTATTATTATTATTATTATTATTATTATTATTATTTTAGAAGGAAGAAATTAGCTGGCACCTTATTATGTCAACACTCAAATCAGGAGTTCAAGGGCAGCTTGAGCTACATAGATCCTGTCTCATTACACCAGAAAAAAAAAATTAGTCTGTTTTTCAATAAAAATAGCATGGCTTGTTTTTGTGCTGATGGAAATAATTTGATAGTGGAAAAAAGATAATGTGCTAAAGAGAATAATTATGGGAAAAGGGGAAGTTATAGGAATGATAATGTATTTATCTTTGTCATTGGTCTCAGGTATCTGGTCATAGTTATGAAAATTAATTTCCAATCTGCTGAATATTGTGTTGTTTGGGACAAGGTGCCGGATCCACCATGGCAAGCCTCAAACTTGGAATACTATATAGCCGAGGCTGGCCTTGCTCTTCCTGCTTCAACCTCCTGAGTGCTGGGATTATAGACATGTGCCACCCTACCTGTTTTAAATATGATTATTATTAATCATTTATTTATTTTAAAATGACAGGTCTTTTTTACAATATCACTGACAGCTGTAAAAAAATTTTATTTATACTAACTAGTAATTATATTTTGTATTCATCTTGTCTACTAATGATACTGGTATTTATTATATGTTGGTGTATCATTTCATACAATTTATAATATCTTTGTTTCTGCAAAAATAGATGTCCATAATAGTGTAACTGTTTTATTTACCATATTCACTCATTCAGTCACTCATTCGTTCATTCATTTTGAGTTTCCTGGTGGTTGAACCAAGGGCTTTGTCCATGGTGTTCTAGGAACAATGAATTATATTCCTAGACCACAACCAGATAAACTACCACTTCTATGTGTTATCTTTTCTTACTAAAATACACACTGCATATAAGGTTTGAAATAATTTTACTGAAGAATTGATATTTTTTGAAGCTTCTAGTATTTTTTAAAATTAATTGCTTTGAGGTAGAGAAAAATGGACATGTTTAACTTGGAGTAGCATTTCTTTAGAATTTCTGAGTTTTCAGCCTGCTCTACATAACAAGTTCCAAACAGCTGGGGCTATAGAGAGACCATGTCTCAAAAAAAAGAAGAAAAAAAAAAGAATTTCTGAGTTTAACTATTTTGATATATTATTTTCAATAGGTGATAGGAAACCCAAGAACTATCAAGAAAGGACTTTTATTCTCAACCTTGTCTTATTTGAGTTTTGAAACCTATCAAGTCATCTGTCAGGCTGCTGTGGTTCATGCCATAGACAAAGGTAAGCATAAACTGAACATCTCAAAAGACTTATTTGGTGGGTGTGCAGGCGAGTGTGTGCAACTGTGTGTGCTTGTGCAGAGATGTCTTCCTTTTTTATTGTCCAACTTATGTTTTGAGACAAGATCTCACTGACCCAGTTCTGGGGTTACATGGATGCTGCCACACAGAGGTTTTTATGTGAGTGCCAGGCATCAGAATTCAGGTCTTCATTCTTGCACAGCAAGCACTTTACCCCACAACAATCTTCCTAGCCTCTTGTTCTTTTTTGATATTTTATTATTAGCTTAGTTATTTAAAATATTATTTTAAATTTATGTGTATGAGTGTATTGCCTGCATGCATGTAAGTGCACCTGTGTCATGTAGTGCCCATGAAGATCAGAAGAGGGCATCAGATAGCCTGGGACTGGAGTTTTGGACAGTTGTTAGCTGCCAGATGGGTGCCAGGAATCCATCCTTTGTCCTCTATAAGAGCAGCCAATGCTCTTAACCACTGAGCCATGTCTCCAGCCCCAAGCCTAGTTATTTTTTTTTTCTTTTTTTAGTTTTTTTCCTTTTTTTGGTATTTTTGAGGCAGGGTCTCCCTTTCAGTACCAGCTGTCCTGGAGCTCACTCTGTAGACCAGGCTGGCCTTGAACTCACAGAGATCCACCCACCTCTACCTCCCGAGTACTGGGATTAAAGGCACGCACCACCACGCCTGGCTCCCAAGCCTAGTTATTTTTGAAGGTGTAATGAAACCCATGTTTTTTGTTCTCTGTCAGTGAAACCAGAGCTTCAATAATATTCTTTATACTTTATATCTTTGTAGGACTCAAACTTTAGTTAAACTTCTATTTATTACTTTTATGTGAATCCAGGGCGGGGGGAGGGAGGTGGAGGTGCCATGCACACTAGTTAAGGTAATAGACAACTTATGGGAGTCAGTTCTCTCCTTCTATCCTGTAGATCTTGGGGAAGGAACTCAGTGTCAGGCTTGTAGTAAGTGCCTTAACTCACCAAGCCTTCTCACCAGCCCTCTTTGTAGGACTTTGGAGCTAAGAATTTTCTTTTCATTTTGGACAGTTAAAGGTGATCTATGTGTATAGAATGAAACAGTATAGCAAGAGACAGTGTATGGCTTACAAACTGTAAACTCTCTGGATATATATAGCAAAAGTCTGCCCACCTTTGCTTTGGAAGGTGATTTGGACAGAATGATTCTTTTATCTCTCCATTCCCAAGGTGTTATGCTCTTCTTGGTATAATTAAGGAACAGACCTAGGACTTGGAGAGAGGGGTATTTACAAATAGAATGTAACTTCCTATCAAATATCAGATAACTGATCAAAAAATGGAAAAATTCCATTATATTTCTTCTTCGGCATATTATAGATAAGTAAACATTGTAAGACTTGACAAGTAAAAGAATCTATCTTATTAGTTGTTTATATAGATCCAAAGTTTTAGTATGTAAGAGAAATACCACTTCAGTTTATGAATTGATCCTTTTTTGTGTAAATTTTTTATTGCATACAGAACATCTCAATCAATCTTAATCATCTTTTTATCCCCTTCCTCACTGGCACCTGCCCATAGTCCCCACCCCCACCCCCACCCCGGCTGGAATGAATACATTCTGTCATTTGTGTTAAGGCCTATTGTGTTAAGTTTAGTGTCCCCAGATGTTCCTCAGTGCAAGTTCATCTACTGAGGTCTAGTCAGCCTATCTAGAGTCCTTTGCTTTGAGAAGAACAGCTCTTCCTCAACTAGGAGTAATTAGTTGCCAATATTTCTTCAGCAAAGATTGGTGTCTGCTGCCCACTTTCCCAGTTCTATGCTGGGTTTTTGACTTCTTGAGTTTGCATGGGTCTTGTGCATGCCAACTTCATTGCTACTCTATTTCCATATGGTTATGCACCTACTCCCGGCTCTTACATACTTTCTGCCCCTCTTCCACAATAGTCCCTGAGCCCCGAGTGGGTGAAATTTAAAATTGAATTGATTATTTTTTAAAAGAATAATATATATATATTTTTAAATTTATTATTATTATTATTATTATTATTATTTGTGTGTTTTTTTGAGACATGGTCTCCCTGTAGTTCCAGCTGTCCTGGAACTCACTAAGCTGATCTTCTTAATATATAGAGAAAAAGAATAGGAAGTAGGGCAAGGCTATAAAGAAAGTTCACTCCATTGATTTACTGCCTCCAATAAGGCTATATCTCCTAAAAGTTCTGTAACCTCCCAAATGGTGCCACCAACTGGGGACCAAGTGTTCAAGTATGTGACCCTATGGGGGACAGTTCTCATTAACACTACAACAGAGAGCAGTGATTTCTTTCATACTTCTGAGAATCTGTATGGCTCTCCTCTCTAGTCTCTTCTACCTTTTGAGGGAGCAACCAGGAGCCAGGATATGGGAGTCCTATGTATATATTATTGATATTTCAGTTGGATAGGGTGGATGGATTGACTTTTTTTTCCTTGCAGCACATATTTATCTTGGTAAAACATGTATTCAGTTCTTAAAAAAAAATCGGATCACGTAGCAAAGCATTAATAAGGATACAGACATTTGGAGCAGTTCAGTGAATGTGATTCATTTCTAGATAAATATAAATCCAACAGCTGCATTGTTTATAAGTTCATACAGAACATTAAAAAGAAAAATACTGCATACTTGGTGGTGCAAGCCTGTAATACCAACACTCCAGAGACTCATAGAACATTCTGGATACCATAGGAATGATGGAGTGGTGGAGTGATTTTTTTTTTTTTTTTTTTTTTTTTTTGGTTCAAAACCAGCCTGGGCTACTTCTTAAAAGAAAAAAAAAAAAAAGGACAGTGTATTTGGCAATAAAAAATAATAAACTAATTTTTTCTAATAATATTCTATCATACTCTCCAATCCTAATATAATTAGAAATCAACAGTAAAAGTTGGCCAAGGAAAGCCAATGTTTGATAACTTCATTTCAAAATAATTCACAGGGAAGGATAAAATTATAATGGAAACTTTAAGGTCTTTAAAGTAGAACTTGGAAGAAATGAATAGCCCTAGCTGTGCTTATTAAAAAACAGAACAATGAAGGGCTCGAGCATTTAACTTAAGAGACCAGGAAGAGACCATCAGAAAACTCAGAGTAAAAATGGAGTGTTTGTAAAAATGGTATCGAAAACAAGAAGTTAGGTAGATAAGTAAACACTATCAGTACAAAACATTATAGCACTGAGAACATAAAGGACATAACTAGAGATCAGGTAAAAATCACCAAAAATTGACCATAAGACTCGTAAGGACCTCTAGATGTGGCAAGCTATTAGGCTATGATAATTTGAAATATTTAGAAAATAAGTTCAGGAGGGGAAAGTAACAGTATGAAGAAATGGAGAGCAAAATGTGTTAAACTTGGGAAATATAACCAAGCACAGACTACACAAAAGAAAGTGTTTAAAGGGTGATTTAAAGAAAAAAAAAAAAAAACGATTCCCAGCACCCACATGGAGGCTAAAAACCGTCTTTAAGCAGGGCATAGTGGCACACATCTTTAATCCTAGCACTTGGGAGGCAGAGGCAGGTGGATCTCTGTGAGTTCAAGGTCAGCTTGATCTACAGAGTGAGTTCCTGGCCAGCTGGGGCTATAGGGAGACCCTGTCACACACACAAAAAAACAGTAATCCCCAGCACTTAAGAGGCTAAGGGGAAAGGATGTAGTATTTGGCTGTCTTTGGGGGCGGAGTGGTATTTTTAAGACAGGGTCTCCATGTAGCCCCAGCCAGCCTGGAACTCTATGTAGACCAGGCTGGCCTTGAACTCAAAGAGATCTGCCTGCCTTTGCTTCCCAGTGCTGAGATTAAAGGTGTGCATCATGACACCCAGAAGAATCTAGTGTTTGAGGCCAGCCTGGGTTACATAGTGAGACCTTGTCTCAAACATTCAGAAAAAAACAAAACAAAACAGTAAAGTGCTAGAATATAGTAAGCATCAGGAACTATGATCAGAGTTCAGAGGCATTGTATTCAAGAGTACAGTGTTCAACCTGGTTAACTATAGTATACAGGTTAAAAATCAAAAATGACTGAAGAAAGAACAGGAATGGACCATATTTTAATTTTTAAAACTTTTTGATTTATTTTTATGTGCATGAGTGTTATGCCTGCATATGTGTATGTACACCTGTGTTACTCAGTGCCCGCTGACAACAGAAGAGGGCATGAAATCCCCTTGAACTGGAGTTAAGAATGGTTGCTAGCTGCCATGTAGCCGCTGAGCCATCTCTCTAGCCCAGGAATAGAACATATTCTAAGCCAGTAGAAAGGAAAAAAAGAGAATGAGGGAAGTCTAGTCAGCCTGTCCCCACGGAAGAAATGGCAAAGAACTCAGTGTTATTATTATTTTTTTTAATGGTAATGTCTGTATTTGCCATAAGATGGAAGCAAATACCCATTTGGTAGCAGGAACTGAAAAAAACAGTAAAATTGAAGGAACATTATTTCTTTTATTATCTTTATGTGTATGAGTGTTTTGCCTGCATGTAAGTGCACCACATGTGTGCAGTGCTTGAAGAAACCAGACAAGGATGTCGGATCCTCTAGAGCTGGACTTATAGACCATTGTTAGCCACCATGGTGGGTGCTGGGAAATGAACTCGGGTCCTCTGGAAGTACAGCAAGTATTCTTAAAGGCTGAGCTATCATCTCTCCAGCCTCTAACATTATTTCTTTTAAATGGGTACATTTAAACTCTATAGATAGGTTTGGATTTCACAGTATTCCTCTGCATGTGAAAGTTCACTTGCATAGTACTTAGAAGATAATCACAAGTGAGCAACCAAAAGTCCTTTGTATGTTATTTCAGTTGTCGCCTTTTCATATGTTTTTAAATATTTCCTCTTTGAGGATGAACCCATGGATCTTTCTACTCAAGTAGTATTTCAGTTTATTTTTAATTTATTTTTGTATTTTTTTGGAAACAGGGTCTCCCTTTATTCCCAGCTGACCTGGAGCTCGCTCTGTAGAGCAGGCTGGCCTTGAACTCACCGAGATCCGCCTGCCTCTGCCTCCTGAGTTCTGGGATTAAAGACACGAGCCACCATGCCTGGGTATTTCAGTTTATTTTTAATAGCATTGTGTTCCATACTGCTGATACACAGAATTAATGGTGTAAAAGATTTGCCTCATGTGGATGGTGTTGCTATTATATAGATCTCTGAATATCTGTGTGCATATTTTCCATGTATTAAGCCTTATATAAAGAAAACTCAGAATATATAGCAGTTTTCCTTGCCTGATTAGTGTCCAAGGGGATATTTCATTCTTGTCTCCATGACTCTGACATGATCAACAACAAGAACACCAAAGTTTATTAGGACATAGATATGCAAGCCTTCATACAACTGGCATTTATTTCTTTGAAAAAAATTTACAGAATTTTTTTAGGAACTTATACATATTCACTTTAGGACAAATTTAAGATCTCATTGAATAGTTGTATGTCAATTCATCTTAGAATATATATGCTTCTATGCAGCGGTAAAGAAAGATGACATAATGAGCTTTGCAGGTAAATGGCTGGAGCTAGAAGATATCATGCTGAGTGAAGTAACACAGTCCAAGAAAAACAAAGGACGAATGGTATCCTTCATCTGTGCATGCTAGCACCAATTACCTAATTGTATGGCAAACTGAGCAATGTCAATATGATCTGAAAACAACTGTGCTCTTATATTGTAAATCCCTTAAAATATAATAATAAAAAATATTAAAAAATATATATATGCACTCATAATTTAGGTTGAAAGTAATTTACTCAAAAAGTTTAGATTGCTGTATTAATTTGGTTTTTTGTCAGGAACACAGCTTATTTTTAAATATTTTCAGGAAGGCATAGAACATTAAATAAGACAACTAACTTGCAGATGTGTGTAATGCTCCTACCTGAGCACCTATGTGAGCCAGTATACTGTAAGTGTAGTTTTTCTTGTATATTATATACTATATGGTTTTCAGTATTCCTTGCAGAATCAGAAGAGATTACACATATTTCAGATATGTAAACATAATTTATTATACTATAATGTATAATAAAGAAACTGGGACTATTATTGAATACATACTAAAAGATAGAGGTAGATTATTCATTAAATCACTTTTTATTTTATTTATTTTTTTCACATAAATTTATTTATTTATTTTTAACAAATCTAGACCCGTGTTCCCGCTCATTCCCCCACCCCGCCAGAGCTCATGCATTCTGCCAAACATGCTTTCCATCTCTTAGTCTTTCTCAATATTTTCCATGGGAAAGTTGACTGTTTTGAGCAGAAGTTCACTGTTTCAGTCAGTTCTTTGATGCAGTCTTTTCTGTTGTTGTTGTTGTTTCCAAAATGCGTTATGCCCAACTGCTTTGGACAAAAGCTCAGGGGGCCCTACACAAGAAATGCTTACAATTGGGTAATTGGCACTAGCATCCACAGATGAGGGATACCATTCGTCGTTTGTTTTTCTGGGACTGTGTTACTTCACTCAGCATGATGTCCTCTAGCTCCAGCCATTTTCCTGCAAAGCTCGTGATGTCGTCTTTCTTTACTGCTGCATAGAACTCCATTGTGTAGATGTACCACATTTTCTCTATCCACTCGTCAGTTGAGGGGCATTTAGGTTGGTTCCAGCTCCTTGCTATTGTGAAGAGAGCTGCAATAAACATGGTCGTGCATGTATCTCTGTGGTGGCATAAGTCTTGAGGGTACATGCCCAGGAGTGGTATGGCTGGGTCAGGTGGCAAGTTCATTCCAAGTCTTCCAAGGGTTCTCCACACTGCTTTCCATAGTGGCTATACGAGTTTACATTCCCACCAGCAGTGGATGAGTGTTCCCCTTTCCCCACAACCTCTCCAGCACTTGGTATCATTTGTTTTCTTGATCCTAGCCAGTCTTATTGGAGTAAGATGATATCTTAAAGTGCTTTTCATTTGCATTTCCTTAATGATTAGTGATGTTGAGCAGTTCTTGAGGTGTTTCTCAGACATCTCTAATTCCTCGCTTGTGAAGTCTCTGTTCAGTTCTTTGCTCCATCTATCGAGCGGGTCATTTGTTTTCTTCTTTCTTTGTTTTTTGAGTAGTTTATATATTCTGGAAATCAATGCTTTATCAGATGTATTTGCAGTGAAGGTTTCCTCCCACTCTGTGGGATTTCTCGTCACTTCCTTGATTGTTTCTTTTGATGTACAGAAGCTTTTGAGTTTGATGAGGTCCCATTTGTCAATTGTCGACCTTAATTCTTATGCAGCTGCCATTAAATCACTTTTTAAAAATTATTGGCATGATGAGATACAGAATTCTTCCTACCATACTTTAATCTAGATTATTTAGAATTCCTGATTTTTCCCTAAAGAGTTTCTGAATCTGGTTTTGTTAGCCCATATATAAATGTTTGTTTTTTAGAGTTATTGTCATCTGCCTTAGGAAAACGTACTTTATTATGTCTTTTTTTCTCATTTTATAATCTTGGAAGTTGAAGAAGTACTTGAACAAGCAGACTACTTGTATGAAAGTGGAGAAACAGAAAAGCTCTATCAGTTATTAATCCAATACAAGGAGAGGTAGGTGATATGTGATTTGCCTGGTTTGAAGGTGTCCTCAAAATTTTCTGTTAATAGTAAATGGTTCTTGATCTTGAAATTTTGTTACAACAATTTTTTTCTTCAAAGTGGTATTCCTTAGAGTTTAAGTGATTATTTAAAGTACGAAAAGTGCTCTTTGAGGGCTGGAGAGATAGCCTAGCGGTTAGGAGCACCGACTGCTTTTGCAGAGGACCCAGGTTTGATCCCCAGCACCCACATGGCGGCTGAGAACCATCTTTAACTCCAGTTCCAGGGGAATCCGACACCCTCTTCTGACCTCCATGGCATTGCACGACACAGGTGCACAAACCTACATGCAGACAGTACATTCATACACATACAAAAAATAAATAAATAAAATATTTGAATCTCACTGATTTAGAAAAAAAAGTTCTTATTCTACTGGAATGTTGAAATAGTTTTCTGTTTTGCTTTGATTTATAAATGTATTACTAAATATATATTTTCTCATATATATTTTACATTTTCTTTTTTTTTTTTGTATTTTTGAGATAGGGTTTCCCTTTAGTCCTAGCTGGCCTGGAGCTGGTTCTGTAGACCAGGCTGGCCTTGAATTCACAGACGTCCACCTGCCTCTGCCTCCCAAGTGCTGGGATGAAAGGTGTGTGCCACCACACCCAGCATATTTTGCATTTTCTTAAAAAAGTAATCACCAATTGGTATAAGATTTAAATGAATTTATTGGGGGTTAGGATGGCTGTATGACACTACTGAATGGCAGCTGTGTTTACAAAGTTTTTCAGAGCAACCAAGACTTCCTTTTTTCTGTTTTTAGGACTAGACCATGCGCTTAGAATTTCAGTGTGCACTCTGTACTTGGAAGGTAGAGGTGGAAACTTCAACCCTATAAAATAAGTCAAATAAGGTGAAATTAAATTTTCAGACATATGTCTCATCCTCCTAATCTAGAACTATTGAGTAGCTTTTCATATACTTTTGTTAAAAGTGAAAAATCAATTTTACTTGATAGGTATCAAAGTGAAAAATAATTTTACTTGATAGGTATCTATAGAGTCAATCTTTCTTCAGTCTGTCCTGATTTAGCTATTTTGGCATTTTACAGTATTAATCCAAACAGGAAGCTGTAAGGTATAATTACTCTATATGATTTAATAATAAATATATTATTGCTAAATTTTAGGTGAATAACATTTTTCATTAAGAAATTAAAAATTTAATATGGGGTAAAGCACATATTTAATAAAATTAATTTGATGTTAAAACACTTTTATTAATAGTGATTTTAACTTATTAACTATTTCTTGTTTTATATGATTATATTTAAATAACTTTTCTTCAACTGATTTGGTTCCTTTACTTGAAATATGTCATGCATTATGATGGCATCTGAACTTAGGATTTATTTTGAATTAAATTTTGTGTTCAGTCATTCATTCACATACAAGAAAGTAACTATCACACACCTGTTATGTGCCAAATGTTGTATTTGGTAGTTCCATTTTTGTTGAGAATGGCCTTCTTCATCACATTTATGTATCTGTCTGAACCAGTTAGTGAGTTATATGGAGTACAGTGTTAGCTCAAGTCTCAGGTTACATGTTGTGTTTTGTAGGGTAAGTGTTCAGAGAATTAAAATACAGAACATTTTCTAAGGAAATATTTTAGATATTATCAATTAAATATTTATGAATAATATGGGACATTTATCAGAGTTTTGTGGAAAAAAATGATACTTAACAATGCCTTTAGTATTGTGTTATTTGCTGTATTCTAACTATGCTGAAAGACTACTCATTAGTGATGTGATCTTTAACACTTTCAGTATGAATTTAAAATAGTGTTATATTTTGTTTTAAATTAGTAAAGATGCAGAGTTACTGTGGCGTTTGGCCCGTGCATCACGTGACATAGCTCAGCTTAGTAAGACTTCAGAAGAGGAAAAAAAAGTTTTGGTGTATGAAGCCCTGGAGTATGCCAAAAGAGCGCTAGAGAAAAATGAATCAAGTTTTGCTGCTCATAAGGTGAGTTGATTAAAGTAAGTTTGTTATGTACTGATGGCTTCATTGAAGCCAAACTTACATAAGAAAATTGTTGTAAAGGAATAGGGAAGAGATTGACAACAGTTTGAGTTCTGAACAATTATTCTTTTTTAAAAATATTTTTATTTTATGTATACGAGTGTATTGCCTGCATCTATGTAAGTGCACCCATGTCATGCAATACCTGCAGAGGTTAGAGGAGGACATCAGATTCTCTGGAACTGGAATTACCAACAGTTGTTAACTGCCATGTGGGTGCTAGGAATCAAATCCAAGTCCTCTACAAGAGCAATCAATGCTCTGAACTGCTGAGCCATCTCTCCAGCCCCTGAACAGTTACTCTAATTCCATTAATATGTTTGATAAATTACTTTGGTGAATGCCTATTTTTAAATAAAAATGAGAAGTGTATGGTTTACCTGTATCTTTATTTGTAGTAATACAAGCAGTAGGCATACATTTTCTCAAGCAGAGCATGATGGTACAAACTTGTAATTCCAGCACGTGGGCTATAAAGGCAGGAGGATGGAGAGTTCCAGGATTCCTTGGGCTGCTTTGCAAGACCCTGTTTCAGCCAACTCCAAATCCCCACCTTTTTGTGTTTCATTTTCCATATTTCTGTATTATATGGCAGTGGGGATGGATATATATATATATATTAGCTAGAAAACAGAACTAGTATGATTCTTTGCATGGCTCTCAGTTCTACCTTTAAAAATGTTCTTTGTTGCCAGGCATGGTGGTGCACACCTTTAATCCTAGCACTCGGGAGGCAGAGGCAGGTAGATCTTTGTGAGTTCAAGGCCAGCCTGGTCTACAGAGCAAGTTCTAGGACAGCTGGAGCTACAGGGAGACCCTGTCTTGAAAAAGACCCCCCCCCTCAAAAAAAATGTTCTTTGTGTACATGAAAAAAATGTGTTCAGGTTGATCATCCCAAATATACCCCCTAAATGTATATTCAGCCTAAAGATACCTGCCTATAAATACCAGCCTATAAAGACTTGGAACTCAGAGATCTACCCACCTCTGCCTCTCAAGTGCTGAGATTAAAGACATGTGCCACTGTTGTTGCCCTAATTTTTATTATTTCTGTTTGCTGATTTTTTGTTTCTCTTGTTCTGGTTCTCCTAATTTAGGCATTTGTAGCTATAAACGTTTTCCTTAGCACTTCCTTCAACATGTCCCACCTTATGATTTTGTTTTCATTTGAATATAGGATTTTTTCTTTTGCTTTTTGACACAGGGTCTCTCTACAGCTCCAGTTGGCTTGGAACTCACTATGTAGACCAAGCTGGCCTCTATTTTACAGAGATCAGCCTGCCTCTGCCTCTGCCTCCCAGGTACTGGGATTAAAGGCTTCTTCTAAGGCTTCTTCTAATATTTCAGGGGTTTTTTTTCCCATTCTTGGGTAGTTTCTTCACATCTAATTGGTGATATCTTCTTAGCTCATTTTTTTTTTCTGCTGTGCATGTGTGTGTGTGTGTGTGTGTGTGTGTGTGTCTGTAGGTGTAGGCCAGAAGTCAACATTGCATGTCTTCCTTAGGGCTCTTCACCTTTATTTTTTTGAGACATGGTCTCTCAGTGAACTTGGAGCTCATCCATTCAGCTAGGCTAGTTGGCCAATGAGCTTCAGGGATCTGTCTGCCCCTGCACCCCACCCTCAACCGTTAGTCTTGGAGTATAGGTACATGTTGCTATGCTTGTCTTTTTATGTGGTTTCTGGGGATCAGAATTCAGGTCTTCATGGTCATGCAGCAGGCATTTTTAAGTATTAAAATTTTTTTTCTTTTGGGGTGTGTGTGTGAGTGTGTGTGTGTGTGTGTGTGTGTGTGTGTGTGTTTAAGCAGGATGTTAAGTCTAGTAATTTTTCACCTTGCCAAGACTATTTAAAATAAAATGTTTTTGTTTTTGTTTTTGTGAGACAAGGTCTTAAGGAAAGTTAGTATTTAGCCAGCACTGGACTTGAACTCTTCCTTTACTTCCCAAGTTCTGGGATTGTAGCAATATATCCTTCATACCTGGCAAAAAAAAAAAAAAAAAAAAAACTTTTTAAGAATGCAGATTCATAGCCAGGCATAGTGGCTGCACGCCTTTAATCCCAGCACTTGGGAGGCAGAGGCAGGTGGATCACTGTGAGTTCAAGGCCAGCCTGGTCTACAAAGTGAGTTCCAGGATAGCTGGGGCTACAGAGAGACCCTGTCTCAAACACATACACACACAGACACACACACACACACACACACACACACACAAATGCAGATTCAGAGCTGCAGAGCTGAAAAGATGACTTAGCAGTTAAAATTAAAATCCAGCCAGGCGTGGTGGTGCATGCCTTTAATCCTAGCATTCGGGAGGCAGAGGCAGGTGGATCTTTGTGAGTTCAAGGCCAGCCTGATGTACAGAGTGAGTTCCAGGACAGTTGGGGCTACAGGGAGACCCTGTCTCAAAAAGACCAAAAAAAAAAAAAAAATCCAATACTGCTCTTGTGGAGGACGTAGTTTGGTTCCCATTACCAGTGTCAGCTGGCTCACAACAGTCTATAACTCAGCTTGGGGGGATCCAATGTCTCTGGCCTCCCTAGGCATTTGCACTCACATGTAGATAGACCCATGAAGATACACATGTTTTAAAATGCAATAAATCTTTAAACAAAGTGCAAATATGGGCCAACAGTAAAAGCTCTTGTTCTGCAAGTCTGACACCTTGAGTTCAGTCCCTGGAACCCACAAATTGCCACATGGGGCAGCTTACAACTATAACCCTAGTACTCTTAGGATAAGCTGGGAGGTGGAGACAGGAGAAAGCTAGCAGGTCAGCTAATACGGAATACACAACGTGGTAGAAACAGGACCCTGCCAACAGTGTGGAAGGAGAGCATTGACTCAAAAGCTGTCCTCTGGCCTCCACACGTGTACCATCACACGTGCCTTCACTCACCTGAACTCACACATGTATCATATGCATATGTACACCAAAAACATTTTTTTAAGACTGTAAACTCAGCTGGGCATGGTGGTGCAACCTTTAATTCCAGCAGCTGGGAGGCAGAGGTAGCCAGATCTTTGTGAGTTCAAGGCCAGCCTGGTGGTCTACATAATGAGTTCCAGGCCAATTGGGGCTACAGAGAAACCGTGTCTCAAAAATACACACACACAAAAGTGTAAACTCATTACCGACTAGTATTTTGGAAATTGAAATGGACAGGTACAGAAATGAAAATCACCCATTAACACACCTCCTGCCATCAGCTCTTGCTAATGTAAGCATTAAGAAAAAGTCTAATAAACTAAATGGCAGCGTAATCAAGGAGCAGATGTTTGGGGCTCATCCATAAGTTCGTTTTGTATATAGGTAATAAATGCACAAAAATGTGTTGTGCAGGGAGATTGCACATGATAGCTCAGCACTCTTAACTGATCTGCATACCTACCCTCTTAAGATGATGTTGTTGTTATTATTATTATCATTATTTTGGTCTTTTTGAGACAGTGTCTCCCCATAGCCCCAGTTGGCCTGGAACTCGCTTTGTAGACCAGGCTGGCCTTGAACTCAAATTCACCTGTCTCTGCCTCCTGAGTGCTGGGACTAAAGGCAAGATACTATTTTATTTATACTTCTGATATATGGGACTGAGCACGAAGTTTAAAACCCTGTGTAACCATTCTAAACTGGATTTTGATAGATTGGACAACTGAAGAGCTATCAATAGAGACTAAATGGTAATGATCAGTGGAAGGTGTGTATATGTGTATATTTCAAAATGCTTTTTACATTTTCAGTAAACATATCACGACACAAACCAATTGCAGTGGAAAATAGATTTAAACAAGTTAAGATCTTTTTATTGTGGTTGTTAGGATCCTGCAGAAATTAGCTCACCCAAAAGGGGAGGGGTTATTTATTATAAGAAATTGTTGTATGCACAGAATTGAAAGACAAGGTCCTTTTGCAACTCAGGAAAAACAAGCTTAATTGCTTTGAGTCTTCACAAAATCTGTCTCTTCTCTGCTAAGATTATCTGTATTTTTTTACTCCTTGCTGACACATTTTTCCCACCTTATCCTAAATTTGGTTATTTTCCACATCTCTAGAGTTTATGAAGTTTACATATTTTAGATTCACTTCTTGGTGGAGAAATTCCAAGTCTCATTTTGGGTATGTTGTTGAACAGTGGTTATGGAGGTAATGTCACAGTTGACAACTCTGGTAGTTTCTGCTACAGCAATGGAGATGTTTGAAAAGGAGATCCCAGAAAAGAGGATGGGAAGATAAAATTGAGTGATTCAGTTACAAACCTTTCTTAAGCTATACTCAGACCATAAACATATGTTATTTATTATATTGGCTATTTTCTTAGTTTTTATCACTTTGTGTTTTGTATTATACCTTTCTATAAATGTGTCCTAGTCCTGAATTCCTAGAGGGTCACATCTACCTTTTTGTCTTTTCCATGTAATGCAGCTTTATGCTTTGTAACTTTTTGCTAAATGAAAGTGACAATGAAAGAAGAATTACATTCTTTTTCTAAGCTAGATGGAATATTATAAACACTATTCTCACCTTTTATTTTCCTTTTAGTGGTATGCAATCTGTATTAGTGATATTGGAGATTATGAAGGCATCAAGGTTAAGATCGCAAATGCCTATGTTATCAAGGAGCACTTTGAGGTACTGATTCAAATTCATGAATTTAAAATCAATATTTTTCTGAGTGGATATGTTTTGTTTATCAGTTATTGTATGGCTCTGTGTCACTATGTAGTGACATAAAGCTAGGTATGTTAATGGTACCTCTCGGTCCAGCTACTTGGGAGGCAAAGGCATGAGATTATTTGATCCTATGAGTTTGGGTCCAGTCTTGGCAACATAATATGACAAATTTTATTTTAAAAAGCCAAAGATGAAAGCTCAGTGGGCCAGAGCAATAGCAGTTCATCATTTCTTCAGATTTTCTGGGTTCACTTAAATGAGTAGTGCTTCTGCCTTGCTTGGTACAGCTGAGGCCATTTAGAAGCTTCACCCGCCTAGGTGCTCAGCTAGGACTGGGATGTTTAAAATGGCCTCTCATCTGTCCTAGGTACTCGTCACTCATCTTTTTATTTTTTTAAAGGTCTAGCCTAGGCTTCTCTACAGTATGGGAAATGCCTTCAAAAATGAGTGTTCCAAAGGAAATGTTCCAGTTTGCAAAATTTTGTCAAACCATTTGTAGCACAGTTGGTAACATTCTGTTGAATTAAACAATTCATATGGCTGAGCCACCTTCTGTGCAAGGAATGTCTAACACAACTGGCATATCATTCAGTAGTAATAATCTGATTTATGATTATGCTGTGTGTATTGTATGTTGTTTCAGTATTTCTCTCAAGTTGATTTACTTACATAAGCTCTTTGATAGGTGCTAAAAGTTATGTAGAAATATGTTTCACACTTTACATACACAGTATTAAGTTATTCTCACATACAACAAAACTACCACAGAAACTTCATAGTAGTTTTATATCTTTTATTTTTGTAGATCATCTCAAAACTACACAGGAAGAGCATAGATATGCTGGAAATGCTATTTGTAGCCCTTTAGAATTTTATGATTATAAGTCTTAATTCCTAGCTTATATACTTACAAATGAATGATAACACTGAACTGGGAATCAAGATACCTAGCTTCTTCTTCAAGCATTGTTACATTTTATAATTTAATCATTTACATGTTCATATTTTTATATATTATTTCAAACTGCACTACACAATTAGTGGTACCTTATAGTAAAACTTAGAAGTAGTATTTTCTTTTTGTTAGTGGTATATAAAACAGTGGTGTTACACACCTGTTTTTGTTTGCTTATTTATTTGTTTAGTTTTGAGACAAGTTCTTGCTGTGTAACCCAGACTGACATTGCACTCATGATCTTTCTCAGTTTTGGAGATTACAGGCAACATACTATACCTGGCAGCATACTATTTTTGGTATCTTAAAATACAGTAAGATTACTCTGTATCTCAGAATATAGAAATATCCAAGTTTCAATGTCAGGAATGAAAAACTGAAGGGAACATGTTAGTATATACTTTTCAGTTTTGAAGAAACAGTGAAGGAGCAAGATGTGCATGTGCAACTCACTCATGTTGAGTGTTGGCCCAGCATGTTCAAGGCCTGGGCTTAATCCCTAGTACTACAAAAACTAAGTGAAGGCAACAGATTGTAAAAGATGACCAGAGTGTATTCTATAAACTTGTAAATATGTATGTTTAAATATACTAAATATGATTATTTAGCATTTACATACAAGAATGATTATACTACTATTTATTTTTAGATTTCATTTTACATTTTAAAGTAGCAAGAAATTACCATTTTAGGATTGTTTTTTGAAAGACAAATGACAAGAAGGACTCTAAGAGTCCTTCCTTGCTTGAAATTAGCACTTACTAAACCATCCAGTAAGAAAACCAGGGACTCAGGATGTAGCTCATTTGTTAAGATGTAGTTCATTTGTTAAGAGTGCTTGCTTAGCATGTAGGAAACCATGGTTTCAACACTCAGCATTGTGTAAAACTGGGTATGCCTATAATCCCAACACCTCAGAGATGGAAGGAGGAAGATCAGAAGTTCAAGGTCATCATCTGTTACATAGCAAGTCTGAAGCCAGTTTGGGCCATAAGAAACTCACAAAGAAAATTTACAAAGAAATCTACACCCATAGTGGAAATGGTGGTGCACCCTTGTAAATCTCACAGTTCAGGGCTACATAGTAAGGTCTGTGTCCAAAACTAATTAACATTTTGCTATTAATTATATCAGTATATCGACAGAGAAGTAAAAGTTGGGTCTATATTGATTCTTACTCATTTTATTAACCTGAAGATTTTCACCAAGTCATATCTGGATAGCTATATCTCTGCCACTGTTAATATCAGTCAGATCTTAGTACCTGGTATACTAAAGTGGAACAGTGATGGTCGTGACAGAAAATATCATGCCCTGTTATTTGCTTATTTCATAATGCTACAGAATATGAGTGTGTGTGTGTGTATTGCTGGGGATCGAACCCAGGGTTCCTTCCAATATGCTAGTTGAATGCTATACCACTGAGCTATACTATTTTTATGAAAGCAAAAACTTCAGCAAAAGTACAGAATTTGCTAAGGTCAACAAGGTAAAAGTCATTGAGTTGTGATATGAATCCTGGTAAACTTTTTTCAGTCATGCTCTTAACCACTATAAATCTTTGAAATTTTGCACTTCACCTAGCACCAAACTTTACATGAAAACATGGCTTTATAGAAAAGCATAAATGAGGAAGTCTTAATTAAAAAAAAAGAATTTAATTAGAATCAACGTTATTTTATGAGATTTTCCTGGTATTTTTCAACAAAATAGCAGATAACAGGACTAATTAAAGTTATTCTGTAGTTTATGGTTTGCATTGATATAGTAAATAGAAAATAAGAAGATTTTAGCAACATACTGCTATTGCATACATATTATGTTCTATAATAAATAGCACTTTTACTTTGGGCATACAAAGGAAGTTGGATAAAATATTTGTATGTAAGAAGAGACTTAAAATTATAATTCTAGGTCTGTTTTTATAAGGGAAGAATAAAAGGAAAAATACTTCAGAATTCTTTGAGGATCTTTAATCCTGAAGAAACAATGAAAGCTGTAGTTTATTAAGCTATTTTCAGAATTAGATTAATTTGTATATTTTTTTACATTTTCTCATTACCTATATAAATTTCTAAAAGTTATAAAACATATACTTAGTATTAAATAGTGTATTGACAGAAATTTAACCAATTGAGAATCATGGAGCTGGGGTGATGTCTGTCTGTAAAGTGCTTCCCATATAAAGCATGAAGACCTGAGATTAGCTACCCAGCACCCACATAAAAAGCCACGTGCAGATGTGTACATTTGTAATTTCAACATGGGGTAATGCAAAAGACAGGAGGATCTCTGGGGCTTGCTAACCAGACAGTTGAGCTAATCGGTCCACTCCAGCTTCAAGGAGAGACCCTGTCTATACAAACAAGGTGGAGAGAGATTAAGGGAGACACCTGGCTTTAACCTCTGGCATCTGAACACATATAAACACACACACACACACACACACACACACACACACACACACAGTCAAGGGAAAGAAAATTGGTATTGATTAAAATGCAGGATTGGGGCTAGAGAGATGGCTCAGTAGAGTTAAGAGTGTTTACTGGGGGCTGGAGAAATGGCCTAGCGGTTAAGAGTGCCGACCGCTCTTACAGAGGACCCGGGTTCGATCCCCAGCACCCACATGGTGGCCGAGAACCGTCTGAAACTCCAGTTCCAGGAGAACTCCAGTTCCAGGGGAATCCAACACCCTCTTCTGACCTCCGTGGCATTGCACGACACGGGTGCACAAACTTGCATGCAGACAGTACATTCATACACATACAGAAATAAATAAAAATTTAAAAAAAAAAAAAAAAGAGTGTTTACTGCCCTTTCAGAGGACCCAACTTTATTTCCTATAACCCACCTTGGGCAACTCATAACCACTTGTAGCTCCAGCTCCAATAGACCCAATGTCTTCTGGCCTCAGTGGGTACCTGTATACATGTGACATTCACTCACACACAGACATACATATAAAATAAAAATAAAAATTTTCAAATGCAGGCAGGGTTGTGTTTTGTTAAAACTTTTTTTTTTATTATTTTATGTGTATGAGTGTATTGCCTGCATATATGTAAGTGTACCTGAGTCGTGCAGTGCCTGTGGAAGTCAGAAGAGGGTGCCAGATCCCCTGAAACTGGAGTTACAGATGGTTGCTAGCTGCCATATGGGTGCTGGGAATCAAACCCAGCTCCTCTGCAAGAACAGCCAGTGCTCTTAACTGCTGAGTCATTTCTCCAGCCCCCACTGTGGGTTTTTTTTTTTTTAATCACTGTTTTTTTGGTGTTTATAAAGATTTTATTTCTTAACAGAAAGCAATTGAACTGAACCCTAAAGATGCTACTTCAATTCACCTTATGGGTATTTGGTAAGAAAATTTCTTTAATATATCAGTGCTATTTCCTTAGTTCATAGTATGTATAAGTATCTTACAGTATATATATATAGGCAAAATAAAATACTTAAAAATATTATTTAAGAGAGTTGAGTGTTAAATTCATTAAGTACTATTTGTGTATATATTGTCAGAACATTCTAAATTTAACTGGACATGATGGTGCATACCTGTAATCCCAGTACTTAGGAGGCAAAGCCAAGAAGATCAGGAGTTTAAGTTCATCCTCACCTATATAATGAGTTTGAGGTAGCCTAGGCTACATGAGACTATCTCAGAAACCCCCTTCCATACCCCCAAAGAAAGCATAGAGTAAAAAGACCTTAAAACTTTGTAGCTCTTTAAATTTCCTTCTTTAGGAAAGACTATCTCATTGACCATGCTAAGTAAAATTGCATTACTATAAACACTTAGTATGACACTTCAGGAAATGTCTTTATATCTTCAAAGTAGATCAGATTAAGGCTTGATTAATCTGAGGAAAAACATAATTTTTCTTCCAAATTCATTGTGACTTTGTGTCCAATATAAGTAATTACTTTGCTGGTACAAGGGCACATAAGTGTTTTAAATATCTGCTGGTGCAATCATCTTTTGGAGATAATAGGCTGGCCAGTTTCCTTTGTGTGTAGTCTGCAAAGCTAAATATTCATTGTCATCTAAAAGTCCTGCATCAAACTCTCCAACAAAATAAATAGGTTTCAGATTAAACTACCTTAATTATTGAGGCTTTATAATTGTCAAAGGATAGCCGCTTAATCAGTAAGCAAACAGGAGATAGAGTTTGTCCCACATGGATTTCATTCTCTATTCAAAGATCTCAAACTTTTTCCCACTTCAGAAAGCTGTAAAGAGTTTTGGATGTTAATAATTGCCTCACTCTGTTAAAAATGGACATAAATTTTTAGCTATTATTGTTATTCATGTATACTACCTTTACTTTTGTCATTAAAAATATATGAACTTTTCATATGTCGAACACAGGAATAATAAGGTCGTGCTGTAAGGCAGTTAAGACTAGGAATTGAAGACTAGCCTGGGCTACATAACACAACACTATTTCAAAAGAAAACCAGAACTGAATCAAAATAATAATCTTATCTCGTTTTTAAGAAACAGATGAGAGATAGTATCTGGCACAAAGTAGACCCAAATCTTAGATCAGGTCAGTCTCTGGGTATTAAATCAATATGAATATTAACCAGCAGTATTTCATGTAAAGTTCAAATTGTTTAAAGGTATAATGGAACATTCTTTTTATAGTATTTATTAAGATGCTTGGTTTTCTTAGTTAAAAAGGTACAATTTGAATGCATAATTCTGTTCTGTTTCCCTGTAGGTGCTATACATTTGCTGAAATGCCTTGGTATCAAAGAAGAATTGCTAAAGTGCTGTTCGCAAATCCTCCTAGTTCCACCTATCAGGAGGTAGTATGATGTCCTTTCTTAAGTTAATAATATTGATTTCTTAACTACAGTACCATTCTACAGTGTCCACACATATGGAGATCTGATTCAGTGGGGGACTTGAACAAGTTTCTAATGATCCAATTCAACAATATCACAAAGGCTTAATCCTTACTGTCCAGGACTGATGAGTGCTTTTTTTTTTTTTTTTTGGTTTGTTTAGGTGAGTGGCTGTAATTCTGGTATTCTGTCAGCTAAAGTAGTTCATAGCTAAAATGGACCTTCATTTTCTATTTGTAATCTATATGAAAGTCATAAAGCAGAGTAAGAAATACAGCAGCTGTTAATGCAGCATGTTCTAGGGATTCTAATAAAAGCCACTTAGAGAAATGAAGAATGGGTTTATTTCTAAAAACAAATTCTTTTAAGTATGAAAGACTCATATTCTCATATTTTATTTTTTTTTATTTATTTTTATATGTGTATGAATGTACTGTCTGCATGTAGGTTTGTGCACCCGTGTCGTGCAATGCCGCAGAGGTCAGAAGAGGGTCTCGGATTCCCCTGGAACTGGAGTTCTCCTGGAATTGGAGTTACAGACGGTTCTTAGCCGCTATGTGGGTGCTGGGGATGGAACCCTAGTCCTCTGCAAGAGCAGTTGGTGCTCTTAACCGCTAGGCCATCTCTCCAGCCCCTTATATTCTCATATTTTAAAGGCCTTTTGCTTTTCCTGTTAAAGAATCATTTGAAAGGGGTTTGTATATGAACTTTAAGCTTTCCCTCCTTGGGTACTAAGGGGTCTCACCTTCTGAACTACCTTCTTAGCCTACTGGATAAATACCTTGAGTTTGCTACTGGCTACAAAAATTTCAAAGTATAAAGAAATGACAACTGAAAATATTCTGCTAATACTTCCCCTATCATAATAAGGAGTATCTGTTGTTGTTCGACCCTGGAATCTGTAGTAAATAATTTGATGTTCATGAACTGGGGCTTCCATCCCCAGTCAACAATGAAACCAGACCAAACCTACAGATATCGATCACAAAGTATAACCTATATATCACTGAATAAATTCACTGTTTAATTATATCAGTTTTTGGTAGAAGTCACTGACCTGACTTTAAGAGAAAGGTAACAGCTGAATTATACATGATCAGTTTAGCTCTGTACACAGGGTAGTTGAGTGCAAGTTCTAAATAGTCACCAAATTATTACTAGAAGTGATCCCTGTTATTAAAATCCAGTTCTTTGATGATTTAATAGTGTTATATCAAGTTTGGCTGTTAACCTCACTGTTGAACTGATCATTACTTTGTAAACACCCACTGCTTGACATCCTTAATACTAGCAATAAATTGTTAAGAAATTCTTTTTTTTTTTTAATTGAATCTAATCATTTTCATTCTCTTGCATTCTTTGTATTTTTAACAGGCCTTGGGATACTTTCACAGGGCAGAACAAGGTGATATTTTTAAATTCCAAGTATTAATATAATTAAAACTGTATCAATGTTGAATATGTCATAGAAAATTTTAAACTCCTTGATAATTATTTTGTGTATTTTTCCTGCATGTATGTAAGTGCACCTATGTTGTGCAAGGCTCACAGAGGTAGGTATCAGATTCTCTGGAACTGAAATTACAGATGCTGTTAGCTGCCATGTGGGTATTAGGTACTGAATCCAGACCTTCTGGAAGAGCAGCCAGTACTCTTAGTTGCTGGGCCTTTTAATAATAAACAAAAATATTTATTATTAAATGTTTTATAATAGATAATGTAAAACAAATTAAAAATTTTTATTTTTAGCCTCTTTGAGACAGGGTCTCCCTTTAGTCCCTGCTGACCTGGAGCTCACTATATAAAACAAGCTGGCCTTGAACTCACAAAGATCTGGCTGCCTCTGCCTCCTGAGTGCTGGGATTAAAGGCATGTGCCACCATGCCTGGCGACTTTAAAAATTTGCACGCTTTTAATCCCAGCACTTGGGAGGCGGAGGCAGGTGGATCTCTGTGAGTTCAAAGCCAGCCTGGTCTACAGAGCGAGCTCCAGGTCAGCTGGGACTAAAGGGAGACCCTGTCTCAAAAAAAAAAAAAAATTTATGTATGTTTTGCCTGAATATGTGTTACATGCACCATATGTCGCACATGTATACAGTACTTACAGAGGGCAGAAGGCAGTATCAGATCATCTGGAACTTGAGCTATGCATGGTTATTAGCCACCATTTGGGTGCTGGGAACTGAACCTGAGTCCTGTGCAATAGCAGCAAGTGCTCTTAACCACTGAGCCATTTCTCCAGCCATGAATTTTAAATTCTTAAAAAAAAATAAAGATCGTAAAGAATGGAGCTTAAATTTAAAGCTGAAGCTCTGAAATATTTCGTTCATTTAATTTTATTCTTTTTTATGAGGTTGGACAAATTAACTTTCTAACTTGATACTATATAGTTAATTAGAAGCACTTAAATGTAAACTGGTTAAAATCAGGCTGGTTTTTGGTATGTTGCAGAATACTGTATTCCTCTGTCAAAGTTTCATGTTTTTACTATAAGAAAACTACACATGTTAGTTTATCTTACAGATTTTCCCTTTAAAGCAACAACTGGGGCTGGGGTTATAACTTGGTAGCACAGTTTTGCTAATTATGCACAGGGCCCTGGATTCAGTTCACATCATTGGAAAAAAATAACAGTCAGCAAGAAGACATAAGTGTGTTATTAAATATACCACAAAACTACTGGAAACATGTTCCTATAAGTTTTTTGAAATAGTTCTTAGTTCACCCTGGCTTCTAAGTTTTGATCTTCTACCTCAGCTTCCTAAACACTAGGATTATAGGCATCATCACCATTAGTGAAATTTAGTCAGAAAATTTTAAGACATATTCTTCATTAAATTCAAAGTCCTATATATGGTAACTTAAACGATTTAATAATAACAATTTAGTTTTTAAAATCATAAAGTACTTGAATGTTAAATCTCTCTGTAATTTATAAATTTTGGTTTATTTTATTGCCGTTAGTTGATATTTTTTGTTAATGATTTTTTAAAATATTATTTTTATTTTATCTATATGCATGTATTGCCTGCATGTTGGTAGGTGCAACTGTGTCTTGCAATACTTATAGAGGTCAGAAGAGGGCAGTAGATCCCTTGGAACTGGAGTTTAGGGACATTGCTAGCTGCCATGTGGGTTCTGGGAATCAAACCTGGAAGAGCAGCCAGTGCTCTTAACCACTGAGCCATCTCTCCAGCCCCAATAATGGTATTTTACATATCACTATAAATCTAAGAATGAAATTTTCTCAAAGGGATTTAAAACTATAAACTAAAATTTGAACCTTCTGACATTTAAGTGTTGGAGGTCCTGAATAAAGCACCATCCTCTTCTCACAGAAGTTAAAGTTAATTCAATTATATATCAGGTTTCACCTGAGCAGTCACTTTCTCTAAGGAAAAGGTTGCCCAGACCTACTTTAGGAGTTCCTCCTATGTTCTTAGCAGCTTCCACATCTCCCACCTCAGCCTTCTTACTCCATACTCCCAATATTTGTGTGTTCAAGGCTGTAAGTACGGGTAAGAAGGAAATTTGTCTTTTGGGCCATTGTTTCACATCTGATAGTTGTCAAACTTGCTAGATGAGGAATTAGATGTATAAATCGGTGTACATACCCTTAAAAATGTTTAAATCAAAGAAACTGATTTTGTTTCATGCAGATTTAATTATAAATTGTATCCAGGAAAGAGTATGCTTATGTTCTTTTCTTTTTGGTGGTGGATACTGAACCTAGAGTCTGGTATATGCTAAGCTGGTCTATGACCAAGCTGTGTCCTAAGCCTATGCTTTGAATATAGAAAGTCCCAGATTATTAGGAGGAAGCTGTGTGGAGCATTAATAAAGTTAGAGTTGGGTGTCATGATGTATACCTATTATCTCCAGCACTCAGGAGGCTGAAGCAGAAGGATTTTGAGTTTAAGTTAGTTCCAGGCTCACTTGGGCTACATAGCCAAAGCTTGTCTCAAAAAAGAATTAGTAAACTTGCCTGGCATGGTAGCGCACACCTTTAGTCCCAGTACTCGGGAGGCAGAGGCAGGCGGATCTCTGTGCATTCAAGGCCAGCCTGGTTCTACATAGTGAGTTCCAGGACAGCTGGGACTACAGGGAGACCTGTCTCAAACAGACAAACAAACAGAATTAGTAAAGTTAGTGGGAATATTCTTTTATGCTTTCATTCATAGGCTTTTCTAGAAATTATTTTAACATATTTGTACATATTTATGGGGCAGTGATAATTCAGTATATACAATATGTAATTATCAAATCAAGGTAATTAGTTATCTCTACTCAAACATTTACCATTTCTTTGTATTGGGAAGTTTTGAACTCGTCTAAGTTTTATAAAATATATAATAATTGTTACAATATAGTTCTCTACTGTGGTGTAGGTCTTATTCCTCCCTTGTAACAGTCATTGTGACCTTCTCATCTAGCCTCTCCATCCCTTTCCTGCTTCTAGTAACTACTACTGTACTCTCACATTCCTACTTGGTTTGCATGAACCAAGAATATTCTCTAGTCTTAAAATCTATTCATTCTCTGAGATATTTATCTCTCAGTAATGCATCTAGTTGTATTCATGGTTCCCTCTCTGCCTAAGTACAGCAGACAATTGGCAAATGTTGATAAAACATGCCATGATTTCATTCATTCACTGAAACAAGTATGGTTTTTTTTTCCTCTCTACACTGTTCTAGGCACTTAGAATACAGTAAGGAAATGTGGTTAAAAAAACAAATTGTTCTTATTTAGCTTATATTCTAGCAGTATGAAGATATTTTATAAAATTCTTAAAATTTTATATATATTTATATATTGAAGTATCTAGCCCAAAATAGATGAAAATATATGGTAATTACTTCAGTTATTTTCTTGAGATAATGCTTGAACAAAATTTTATTAGCCTAATCATTGATTAACCACAGGATTTATTTAGACCAAAAAAAATCAAACCTGTAAAAAAAAAAAAAAACACTTTCTCTGGAGCTAAATTTGTTTTTCCTCTTTATGTACAGTGGATCCAAACTTCTACAGCAAAAATTTGCTACTTTTAGGAAAGACATACTTGAAGCTAAACAACAAAAAGCTTGCTGCTTTCTGGCTAATAAAAGCCAAGGATTATCCAGCACACACAGAGGAAGATAAACAGGTAAAACATCTGTAAGTAAAGTAAGGCAGACAGGCTTTGATTGAAGCATTATTAAATAAAAGTAAACTGAATACTTCTTTAAAAACATAATTGTCTAAATAGTACTGTTGAAAACACATATTCATTTGTGTATTTACCTTTATGTTTGTAACACAGGAAATCCTTAGTTACTGTCACCAAATGTTATGAGTATCTTGCTGTAAAATAGAATTGTCATATATATATATATATATATGTATATATATATATATATGATCAAATATGATTTGTAAAATGGTGACAAGGTGGGGATGGTGTGGGGTAGAGATTTGAGGATTTGAGGGATGTGAACTGAAGCAGAAGAGTTCATAGCTTAAACAAAAAACAAAACATAATCCTTTATGGAGTGAAAAGAATACAAATTTCAGGGTGAGGTGTAAAGAGAAACATTATTAAATAGGCAGACTACTACTGCCTGTGTGTGGGGTTGCCACCACTGGAAATGGTTAAATAAACTATAGTTTCTTATAAATTTCTAAGTTAATGTCTCAGCTGTACTATGTACTTATAACATGGTATTTTTTTCATTTTAGATACAGACAGAAGCTGCTCACTTGCTTATAGGTTTGTGACAAGAATTGAGAACCTTTCAGAAGAAAACAAGAGTATCAAATTCTTTGTCTTTTCATTGAATATAAATATGATACATTAATCATGGTTCTGTGGCTTTTTTCCACCTCAGTGTTTTTATGTTCGACCACTTAACAGAATAAATACACAAAATTCTAGCTGTGTTGGCAAGAAACGGTAAAATAAACTGTCATGTCATCCTAAGAGTGGGAGCGATATATTTCCCTGGTTCAGACATATTATTTTAGATTTGGGACACCAATAGTACAAAATGGCATGAGATACCTGATAAAATTACTGATCACATCAAGATGAAAGGTTTTTAAGAAAAGAAAACTTTCTGGAGCAGGTAGCAGATGTGGGAGTGGGTTTTCAAATTGGAGTTGACTAAAAGTTGCTATCTCAGAAAGCTGGTGGAATGGAAGTTAGGTAGTTATGATGTTGAGAGTTCCTACTATAAAGTACTTAAATGATGCCTGCATTAGGAAAAAAACAAACAAAAAAGCTCAGGTCAGGAGATGACTGAGAATAGTGTGGTTTTCTTTATTAAATGGTATAGCCTCACAGATGGACTGAATTCGTCACAAGCAAAACATAAATTATAATCCTCTAATGAAAGAACACAAATTTGGTTAAATGGAAATATATGTATTAAATAGGCTGAATACTACTTCTTGGGTCTGGGGTTGCCACCACTGCAAATGGTTGAATTTTTTAGCAATTGAAGCTTGACTGCCACTTACAATGAATGAATGTGAGACTCTGTATAGATGTATTTTTCCCAAAGGACATAAGAATTGTAACATTTTAATAAATTACTGCACAGTGTGTATGTGTGTGGTATTCCTGATTTATCATGTAAACTTTCAAACATAAATGTTGAAAGTATGTCTTATCTACTGATCTGGAATCTTTAGCAGTTGTTAATCTTTTGCTGTTTTCTATTTATATATATTTATTCATATAGAATATATTTCTAAGTCTTTGAAATCTTAGATATTATACCCCAAAATATTTCAGCTGCTTTTGAGAATGACACCTTTCAAAACCAAATACCTTAATATAACTGTTGTTACATTTCCTATATCAAGACATACTCAAGTTTTCTTAACTGTCCAAAAGTCTCCTAGCTTTTGAAAACAGAATTTGATTTTCAGCTTAGTTGATTTTAATAGGAAAAATTCCTCCCACTTCTTTTACAATTCTGACTTTTTGGAGAGGCCAGTCTAGCTGTATTTTCAATGCCCTTCATTCCAGATTGGCCTAATGGACCATATTCTGAGAACCATTGTTCCATTTTGTCTTCAGGGACACCAATTAATTATATTCCATCTCTGCTTTTTATACTCACCTTGAATTTTTTTTAATATATTTATGTGTAGAGTGTTTTGCCTGCATGTATATAAGTGCACCTGTGTTGTGCAATGCCCATGGAGGTTAGAAGAGAGCTGAACTGGGTTGGATTCTCTTGGAACTGGAGTTAAGGATGTTTGTTAGCCACCATGTGGGTGGTAGGAATCAAACCCAGGTCTTCTATAAGAGCAGCTGAGGCTCTTAACCACTGAGCCATCTCTCCAGCCTGCACTTTGAAATTTTTAGCCTATTTCATTTCCTAAGACCATTTCTATCTTCTGTAGACCTTGTTTTTGGATGTGTGTATTTTTGCCCAAGTACTTGATAATTGTCTTCATTTCTGGGACAGTTTTGTCCTTATCTTCATTTTTCCCCTCCTGACTTCCATTAGCAACCATTTCATATCTTCATTATTTGTTTTGTTACAAATTAGGGCTTTTTTCCTATTTGGTTTATTTAATTCACATTAGAACATTATACTGAAGAATCTCATTTTTTTCCCCCAGTGCTGAGGATTAAAACCAGGTCCACACACCAGGTCAGTGTAGTAGTGCCAGAGTTATATATACCTTAGCTTCTTTGATTGCTCTTCAGAGTGACTTTTCTAGTGTCATTTTTTGGTACCAAGTCCTGGGGTTAATCCCCAGCACACACAAAATAGGATTTCTAGCAAGTTACTTTTGTAAAATGAGGTATTTTTCAGAACTGGAGTTCTCTTGGAATTGGAGTTACAGACGGTTCTTAGCCACCATGTGGGTGCTGGGGATCGAACCCGGGTCCTCTGCAAGAGCAGTCGGTGCTCTTAACCACTAGGCTATCTCTCCAGCCCCTAATATCTGAATTTTTAAAAGCTACAAATATGTGATATTTTTTATGTCAGACTTACTTTGCCTCTGGGATAAATAGGCAGGAACACATGGGATTTGGTGTGTTTTTAAAAAATATTTTATGTATACAAGTGTTATTGCCTGCATGCATGCATGCATGCAAGTGCACCCATGTCATGCAATGTGTGCAGAGGTAAGAGGGCATCAGATTTCCTGGAACTGGAGTTACAGATGGTTGTTAGCTGCTACGTGGGTCCTCTGCAAGAGCAGCTACTGTTCTTAAGCTCTGAGCCATCTCTCCAGCCCAGGATTCTGTTTTTAAGTCTTTGTTTTGACTTCAAGGATGTCTATTCACCACGTGTCACATTGGTTCTTGATGTTGTCAAAGGGTATACACTACTACTTCAGAGAATGCAACTTTCATCTCCATTATATTCTTTACCCTGTGTAATTCCCATTTCACTCTATATTTGTGTGCATTCCAGAACTGATTGTTTTAAAAAGTTTATTGATCCCCATGCATACAGAATTTGTAGTAGGCTAAAATTTATTTTTATTTTATGTGAGTGTATTGCCTGCATGTATGTTAGTGCACCCATGTCATGCAATGCCCATGGAAGCCAGAAGAGGGCATCGGATTCCCTGGATCTGGAGTTACAGATGGTTGTCAGCCACCATGTGGGTGCTGGGAATTGAACCTAGGTGCTCAGCAAGAGTAGCCAGTGCACTTAACAGTTGAGCCCTCTCTACAGAATTTGTAGTATTCTATATACTAAACATATTACTGGCATAGGCAGTGGATGGTTACTTCTCTTTAAGGGTGTTTCCTTTTTTTGAGGAAGAAACTTGAATTTGGATTTCTTTTTAATTTGTGTATTATTGGTAGTGCTGTGGATGGAGGAACCTAGGGCCTTTGAGCATCCTAGAGAAAAGACTGGGGTCTTTTTGTTTCTTTGTTTGCCACCCCTTCGCCAATGCTTGTTATTAAACCTGTTCTTAATCTTTTTTTCTTTTTGAGACAAAGGGTTTCAGTATGTAGCTCGGAATGACCTGGAACTCAATATACATGGGCCAGGCTGGCCTCAAACTCACAGAGATTCACCTGCTCCCGTCTCCTGATACATCAGGATTAAAGGTGTACACCCACCATGCCTGTCCTGTCCTCACTTCTTTTATTTATGTATGTATGTATGTATTTATTTATGTATTTATTTATATATTTATTTATTTTTTGGTGTTTTTGAGACAGGGTCTCCCTGTAGCCCCAGCTGTCCTGGAACTCGCTCTGTAGACAAAGCTGGCCTTGAACTCACAAAGATCTGCCTGTCTCTGCCTCCCAAGTGCTAGGAATAAAAATGTGTGCCACCACGCCCAGCCTGTTCTCACTTCTTTGCATGACTTGTCAGGTTTGTCTTGTCTTAAAATAGTCATGATGAAAACAAAATAACAACTTCATCACAAGGGTTAAGAGAATAATTCACGTAAAAGGCATAATTAGTATTTTAATTGCATTCTTAGTTGAACTTGGGAGTAGAAATTTTGGAATTTAGGAGATTGTGCTTTCTCAGTTACCAAGTTGCTCTTACAGATTTATATGAAATACCCAATTGATCTTAAACATGATTTCTAGGTTCAACAGATTAAGTAGGGAGTGTTACAGAACTTTTATTTTCTCATTCACATGCTTCAACAGGTGATTTGTTTTACTTCTGCAATGTCTATTAGATCATCTTTAATTAAATGATAGGACCCAATAAGCCTACAGAAGACTACCTGTTTTGGGCATCAGTTTACTCAGAAAACTGTAAGCAGGAACCAGGACTACCCATGGGGGCAAGGTTAGAGCCTCCTTTCAGAAGATGAACTTGTAGCAGAACATCTACATGGTTCTCCAAGAACTAGCATCTCAAAGTGACAGCTCAAGGCATGCAATTTTAGGTTTTCAGGGAATCCCATTGATAGCTCCCTATTGGCCATCTGGAGCTTTCTCAGTTCAGAAGCAACTTACCAGCCATGGTCATTTTTAATCCCAACCATATGTAAGGCTGGCAGTATAGCAGATACACAACATTTTACTTAAGTTTTCAGGAGGAGAGCTGGGTGGATAATTTAAGACAGGAGAAAATGTTAACATTCTCACTTTGAACTGCTTAGGAAGTACAGGGTCAAAACAAACAAAAACGATGATAGCATCTTTCCCTGGAAGACAGACAAATGAGTTGATAGAGGAAATTGTGTTCTAAGTGTCTGTTGCGTTCCCTAGGCTCACTGATGGTGATGTGAAGTGTCACTATGGTAAAGTAGCATTATTAACCTGTCTCTGAGCCTTCCTTTTATCTAATGTTTCTTCATGAGCTGTGTTCAGACAGTGAGCTTTGTGCAGTAGATCAAACTCAGTAGGAATGGGAAGGAGGAGTGAAAGTAGGAGGTGAACTACATTTTCTGCTTTTTGATGACTGCTTCTGGGAGCTAAATCAAGGCAATTTTAGGTCTGGTTGTAATTGAGTATGAATGGTAGAAGGGCCTGGTAGGTTGGCAAACAAATCCTGCCTGGAAAGTTGGTTTGGTTTCTGTGGACTCTGTGTTACTGACAACAAGCTAACTTCTTACTACTAAAGGAATTAGCTCCCTGAAGTCCTACCTGAAAATAACTATATCTACAAAATTGTAGTTTCAAATACCTCTACTGAACAATATTCAATTATTTTTATTATTGCAGATTTATTATTTTACAGAATGATTTATGCAGTGCTTTTGAAGGCTGGCAATCCTCTACTGTATAACTAGTCACAGATTAGAATTTTGTTTTTAAAATTATTTAAGCTTGAAAATAATATCTATAAGTAGAATTTGGGAAAGTAGTCTATTCAATTAAGTAATCACTGCTTTTATTTTGTCCTCATGAACTTTGAATAAAAATGCAGAACATAATCTAAATATGTAGAAAAATAAAATCTTGGCAAAACAACTCTGTAATTGTAACTGTGAAGTTATAATTCTAAGAAGTGAATAGTTACAAAATTTTAAGTTAATGAACTTTGCAGTACATATTGAAAGCAGGATAAAAATGGAAATTAAAGTTTTTATAATTAGGAAGCCCTGTTTGCTAAAAGTAGCATCATTCACATCAGATTTTAATTTGTTTTATGTATCTTCGTAGTTTCATAAATTCCCTTATAATAAAAACCAGTGTTATTTGAAGAAAACTTGATCTACATAAAATTAGGAGGGTTACAGGTTTTTTAATGTGCTTATTGAATTTTGAAACAATTCTGATGAATTTGAGAGGAATGGAGATATTCAGACACAGAAAGTCCTTAGTTTGAGTGTTTAAGTAGGCAAATTCTTTCAATCCATTTAGTCTAAATCCATAAAACTAAATCTTGAGCACAAAAACAGCAAAGTTCATTATCTTTTCATGTTCCTAAGTATTAAATTACATCAATTTATTATGAATTAAATTTGAAGACCATTACAGGCTTTAAAACATTAAGTACAGAAATGCCTGATTCTTTTAAATTCCACAAATACTTAGCATCCCAAAGAAACATGTAAACAAACCTGCTGCTCAACAAATCCTTTCCAATTGCTAACTAAAAACTATCAGATCTGTAAAATGACTTCTACATATGTTACTGCTGTAACAAAGATGAGAAATTTACCTATTCATTTAAAACAGCTTATCAAGTTGAAGCACTTGTCTTCAGAAAAGCCAGCAGCATTTTAAAATAAAGATTTGGCGTAAGCCCTAAATACCTTTCCCAACAGCCATGCAGCTAAACACTCAGGGGATGTAACATAAGGGAGAACATGGAGCATTTTGCACTTTTGCCCTGGATAATAGAAACAAGGTAAAGCAAATTCAGATCTTTGTGAATGAATGGCTGTCATGTTTAATACATTTAGAGCTCTATAAAACTAGAGCCACTGTCATATATGTTTATATAGATATATATTTTTTAATAAATTCTCTTGCTTCAAAATTTAAGGATGATCTTTTTCCTGGTCAGTCATTTCAAGGGAACAATAAATAAAGTAGAAAACGATGAAATGTTTTGCATATTTCTGTGGAAGAACGGAAAACATTTATACTTTGAGAGGTTCCGAAAATTAACTGTACAGAATGAACAGCTTATATACACTATCTGTGCAGTTTTTCTTGGCTGGGGTATTTAAATGCAAGAGCTCCTCCAAGACAAGAAGTCACATTCATTCTTGTCCAAATCCCTCTGTCTCTTCTATTGCAAAAAGAAGCTTTTCCTTTAGTTGTTCATAACTCTTATATGGTGGTAGATCCAAGCGATTAAAACTGAACAGAAACAAAAACAAAATCAGATGGTTTTAATAAAATAAACTGAAGAGATTTCTAAAACATTAGTCTTTAACAGCACATTAAAAAGCTGAAGTATATAATACATGTGAAAATTTTTGCTAAAAGCATTTTAACAGTATTGTAATTATTAGTATATTAACATATCTAAGTTTCACAGCAGAATCTATTAACGTTTAAGGAAATATAAAATAATATTTTCCAAAGAATTACAAATGTAGCAATATGGATAAAGACTAGATTTTTAAAAAAACAGTTTCCTTTAAAAAAAAAAATCAGTTTCATTTTACTATTCTACGTCATTGGTCATGAGTCCCCACAACTCTTCTTTGGTTAAGAATTTATTTATTTATTTACCCATTCATTCATTACTTATTTTCTGAGATGTTTTTATAAGATGTTCCAGTAGTTGGTGGCACAGCAATGAAAAGTCTTAAGTCCCTTCACAGAATTTATGTTCTGGGTAGGGACAGCCAATGAACAAATAAACACTTTTATCTCCTTAAGTAATCTCACCATATTAAATTACAATCTCTTATAAATTAGCAGTTTTTCAGTCCTGCCAGGCTCAATTCCCTCTGAGACTGAATGATGGGAAAAGTACTGAAGACTTAGAGGATAACATTTAATTTTCTAAAATACGGCACTGACTACCTGCCTTAGATTCAGGTCCAGGGTTTTGGTCCCTACTGTATTAGTGGTTCAGTGAAATAACAGGAAATCAAAACCTTCTGTAGCTCCATTTCCTTAATGTGGGCATTTCTCATCTGACTCTTTGTCCCACCCATGTAAGAGTCAGGAAAGCTGAAAACCAAGAGCCTTAGAAAACAGGCATCAGCTTCAACAGTGTTATACATACTATCATGAAAACATACTAGTTTATGTTTTTAAAAGTAAATATATTCATCACAGCAATTAGGACCATACATTGCCCTTCACCTTAAACTCGCTCCAAGAAAGAATTAAAGTGATTGATTGAAGTCAGGAAAAAAATTTCATTTTCCAGGAAAAAAATTTCATTTTCAAGTCCTATACCAAAACAGTAATTTCGCATATGTCCTTCACACACAGCCTCTGCCAAATTTTGTCATTCTGTTTACTAAACCTCTCCATTTTTCCCTCTTAGTCATTTTTTATTCCCACTACATATTCATTTATACTTTATCATCTCTTATCTGGACCATTAAAGAATTTCCTGGCCTACTCACCTTATGTCAGTTTATTTTTTCGACATCCTATGTAGCTTTATATCACTGCCAGAGATACTTTGCTAAAAGGCTTATGCCACTTAGAAACCATTTGCTGCTAGGGGCACAGAGGGAAAAGATGCTAAATGGAAGCCCGAGTTCTTTCTCATAACCTTTTTAGCATAACATACTTTTCTCTATAATCATCTCTGGCTCTCTGTGACCTAGAATATCCTGCATGTGAAAGTCTCTGTTCAAAAATTCTGCCCAAATGTTACTGCTTTCTCAGTGTTCACCTGCAGCATCTTACATAACTTTATTTCTGGTTAGCATTTATATTAGGCTAAAATGTACAAGAGTAGAGCCATCTTTTCTAGCTGTACAAACGTTCTGAACTTCTTACTACATGTTCTTAGTGCTTCATTCACTAAAGGCTTTGGCTTAGAAGCTGCTTCATAATATTGATGAGGATGACAATGTCATGAACTCCCCCTTCCTTGTTCTTCTCACTTTTAGTGATCTATTATTGCTCTATTCAGTTATTGACCCTAGGATCTTATCTTTCATTTCTCTTGCCATCTGTTAGTCCAGTTTATTTCAATGAAAATTCCAGACTGTTGAGCCAATTTAGCTCTTTTACCACCCTGTCCTATCCTCATCCTTTTTTTTTTTTTTAAATAATGCTCCTCAGCCTGAGTTTTTGTTTATTCATTGATAATTATTTTATGAGGCCACAGCCTACCATTATAATTATTACTCTGTGAACCAATACTATGTATCTTGAATTGACTAATCAAAACTCAAATCCTAAATGACCTAAACCTTCTGCTTTCTTGTTTCTTTCACCCTAACAGATTAACTTTTCCAAGGGAAGCCAAACAACCTAGTATCACCTAACATTTAGCCATTTTTCTCTAATAAATACTCATCTGTTCTCTGAAAACTCTTCCAATTCTTTCTCCTTAAAGCTGGTGTTGTGGTACACACCTATAATCCCAGCACTTGAGAAGCCAAGGCAGGAGGATCACCATGAGTTTGAGGACAACATGGGCTACACAGTAATTTCTAGGCCAGAATTGGGCTACACAGCAAGATCCTATCTCCAAAGATCTCACCATATAGTCTGAGAATAAGGAAACTAAGAGGTGGTAACTATTTTCTTTTTACAACATATAAAATCTACCTCATAAAAAAAAATCTAACTCATAATCTCTACTTTCTACTGGGTCTGCCACTTTAGGCCAGAGGTGGTCTTTTTTTTCTTTTTTTCTTTTTTTTTTTTTCTGGCAGAAGTGTTTATACTCTTAAAACTACAACTTTGAAGGGCTTTTGTTTATGTTAATTTTATCTACTGATACTACTTTAGAACTAAGCATAATTTTTTTTTTCCTCACTTTGTAGCTCTTGTTGTCTAGAACTCACTATGTAAAAAGGCTGGTGCACATTAAATAAAAAAGGCTGGTGCACATTAAATAATAAGTATATAAAAATTTGGGTTAAGTATAAAGAAAACATCTCACAAGGTAAGTACTTAGAAAGTGGAGATGTTGCCAGGAGTGGCAGTACAGGCCTTGGGAGGCAGAGCCCAGCCTGGTCTACATAGTCAGCAGGGGCTACAGGAAGACATTGTCTCAGAAAGACAAAAAAAAAAAAAAAGTGGAGATGTACTTTAGTCATCTTTTCCAATAACCTGATTTTATTTGACATTATATAAAATGACAAATTTATGCATAATCTCGGTCCTAATATCATCAAAGAACATTTTTGTATTTTTTTGTAAAATCTGTTGTTCTTTGAATAGATCTTTTGAACTAGACATGATTTTTTTCTTCTTTTTTAATGTTTTAATTTTATATATATATATATATATTTTTTTTTTTTGTACAAGATTATCAAATCTAGACCTATGTCCCCCCCATAGCCCCTGACATGATTTTCTAATACCATTGGGTAGTCATGGAAAGTGTTACTTCACTGAGTCTAGATGTGGATATACTTAATTAAGTGACAGGAAATTTTTTTATTAATAACTTAGTTTTAGGAAGGGGTCAAACTCATGGTAGTATGTACAAATTTTCAAAAGTTCTAATTTATGCTTGAAACTTCAACTTCTAGGTCAATGTGGCAGCATATGCCTATAATACTAGCACTTGAGATGCTGAGGGAATTGAACCAAGAATTTAAGGTCAGCCTGGGCTACACAGCAGTTCTAGACTAGCCTAAGCTATTTAACAAAACCCTCTCTCAGCTACCCAACCAAAACCAAAAAAAGTCTTGCAAAAATTCCCATTGCCAACTAATATGTTGTGTTCTTTGAAGTGATGTGTTTACTTTGTTACTTCTCAAAAACGAAAGCAAAATCCCACCAAAAACTAAATGAATAAGCATGGCTTGTTATTCTTTTAAGTATGAATAGGCACGTGTTGCATAAAAGGCAACTTAGTTCAACTTTCAACTCAAACACCTGCCTATGAATGTTCCTTCAGGGAAATCACCATTCTCTGGTGGGTGCAAATTTAATACTTCACACTACATAATGTTACATAAGAGACATACACTGATTCCTGAGAATAGTGGAATAGGCATAAGCAGGACTGTTTTATAGCTCCACGAATCTATCAGTTACTTAAAAAAAGAAGCAAGGAACAAGGAAAGGCAAGGGACAATCACAGGGAACAGACTGTGAAAGAGTGGATAAAATAAATACAGAACATTGTATTTATAAAGGAAGTAATGCACCATAACCTACAGTGCTACTGAACAACTGTAGATGGGTAGAAGGAATATGGCCCCTCTCCTCACTTTTGATGCATAAACAAAATAGAGAAAACTTCAAGAAGCAAAGAAGAGAAAACAAAATTTTGGATGAGAGGAACAAGATGCTTGTAGCAGACACTAGGAGATTACCCACTGTCATAGTCTTGCAGTACTGCCAGGCCAAGGATATAGCAAATCCTTAAACTGGAATCAAAATACTTGGGAAAGAAAAACTGCAAAGGCCCTGCCAATGCTCTCTAGGAGACAAGGGCCACAGAACCCAGTGATCCTCCATAGGGAGCCAATCTGAGCTGAAACTCAGTGGAGCAAGCAAACTCAAGATCATGGACACAAACAGCCAGAGCCCTGCTAAGAGGAAAATTGCCACCTGCAAAAGTAAACACAACCAGCAGCTGGGACCTCAGATATTGAAATGGGGAAGGGAGAAGAAGGGGAGGGGGTGACCACCCAACCTACTGGAAAAGCAGGAGCTGGCCAGCTGCAAGTTCTCTGAAGTGATACCCATGCCCAAGCATGACAAACTCCTAAGGGATGACTACTGACTGCTGGCATGGAAAGAAATTCAACCACATAGTAAATCTTTGTCATTACTGAGAAACCACATGTCCATCAACATATCTGGTCAAACAGATGTGAATGGAAACACAAGGCTGACCAGGCTCTCGTACCAGCAGAGGTAAATACATAAGATATCTAAGGGAGGGGACTAGCTTTCACAGTACTGGAAGGTGCTATATAATCTGGTGGTCCTATATTGTATAAGACAGCAGTCTGATCATGGGCCAGAGAAGCAAGCCAGAAAGCAGCTATCTTCTAGGTTCCTGCCCTAAGCTCCTGCTTTGACTTCCCTTGATGATGGGCTGCTTATAAGCTAAATAAACCCTTTCCTCCCCAAGTTGGTTTTGGTCAGTGTTTTTATCACCCAAATGAAAACAAACTAGAACACCCCTCATCAGAGAAAGCTTCTTTATGCAGTGGATGGATACCATCACAAAGATCCACAATGGTTGAAAATGCAGAAAGTAAGTGACCGTGGGACGCCTATGCCAATTGGTCCATCTACAATGCATCCTACACCTAATTCTCAGGATAAATCGGAGAAGAGGAGGAAAGACTGTGAGAGCCAAAGGGCCAGGATGCCTGCTCTACAATAATGTTTGCTAGACATGACACCCATGAAATCACTAACACTGTTTGCCTGAACAAGACCTGCATAAAGACCAGTCAGCAAGCCCCTCTGCCCTCAGATGAAGAGGTACAAGCAATTAATGGGTGTTATAAAAGGGAGAATCGTTTTTTTCTAGGGATGAGCCCCCCTGGTAGTTTATCCAGTCCCAAGTGGTCAGCCTTAAATACAGGTACATACAAACAACACTAAATGGACTCAGTAGGTTGTAAATATATACATATGTGTGTGTGTGTGTGTGTCTGCATAGATACATATACAAACATAACAAAATTATTAAAGAAGTCACGAGTCTGAGAGGAAGTGAACAGCTTAGAGTGGGGAGAAGAATGGGTGGAAATGTCAAATTCATAATGAATTCTCCAGAAAATAATTAAAAATTTTTTTTGGTCTTTTTGAGACAGGGTCTCCCTCTAGCCCCAGTTGTCCTGGAACTCGCTCTGTAGACCAGGCTGGCCTTGAACTCACAAAGATCCGCCTGTCTCTGCCTCTTGAGTGCTAGGATTAAAGGCGTGCACCACCACGCCCAGCAATAATTTAAAATTTAAAAAACCTCAGGGAAGGGAGGGACATTTATGATATTTTAAGCAAAGAAGGCATTTTTTTACTTGCCTGGATATATATATATATATAAGACATCACTGTTATTTTTGTTTAATTCTTTTCTCTTGTAGAAATGTACTTGGTTTTTATAAAGTATATGTTTTTATTTTTTTAATTTTATTTTTTAATGATTATTTATTTACTTATTTATTTATTTATTTTTTTATTTTTTATGTGTACGAATGTACTGTCTGCATGTAGGTTTGTGCACCCGTGTTGTGTCGTGCAATGCTGCGGAGGACAGAAGAGGGTGTGTCCGATTCCCCTGGAACTGGAGTTCTCCTGGAACTGGAGTTACAGACGGTTCTCAGCCTCCATGTGGGTGCTGGGGATCGAACCCAGGTCCTCTGCAAGAGCAGTTGGCGCTCTTAACTGCTAGGCTATCTCTCCAGCCCCGAAGCAGTTATTCTTTTTTTTTAAAGTTTTAAAAAAATTTTTCATTTTATGTGTATGAGTATACTGTCTACATGTAAGTAGGTGCACCCATGTCATGCAATGCTGCAGAGGTCAGAAGAGGGTGTAGAATTCCCTGGAACTGGAGTTAAAGATGGTTCTTAGCCACCATGTGGGTGCTGGGAATCAAGCCTGGGTTCTCTGCAAGAGCAGTCAGTGCTCTTAACCACTAAGCCATCTCTCCAGCCCCTGAAGAAGCAGTTATTCTTAACCAACTATTATGAGTTCTATTATCACTTGGGGTTGCTACAATATTAGTATTCTTAGAGTGGTGCTAGAGATCATGCCTAGAACTCTCAATATACAGTCTAGGTAGTAAACTATACCCACGGTCTAGAGGTGAAGAATAACACCTCAACACTATTAAAACTTATTACTGGTCCTACTTCTGCAAATACTTCAACTGAAAGAAAACAGATGACCAAAAAAAAAAAAAAAAAAATCTAATCAATGTCCTACTCCCAGATGTATAAATACCAACAAATGTAAGGAAACAAAAAATAATGACAACATGGCTCCTTCCCAGACCACTAATACCCTAGTAATGAGTCCAAGGAGGAATGGAGTCTAATCAAATGGCATAGAATAGCAGCTTGGATATAAAAACAGCCTTCATGTATTTGTTGCCTCTCAGAAACACACTTCACTAATAAAGACAAATATAGTCTACAGTAAAAGGATGGTAAAAGACAGACCAAGCAAATTGAGCTAGAGAAAAAACAGGTGAAGACATACCAGTATCTAACAAATTAGTCTTCAAACCAACAAACCAAAATTAGAAGAGATATAAAAGGTCACTTCGCCTGAAATGGAGCCCGTGATCCCAACACTCAAGACACTGAGATGAAACCCGTGATCCCAGGACTCAAGACGCCAAGATGGAGCCTGGGATCCCAGCATTCAAGATGTTGAGATGGAGCCCAGGATCCCAGTACTCAAGATGCTGAGATGAAGCCTGTGATCCCAGGACTCAAGATGTGGAGAAGGAGCCCGTGATCCCAGCACTCAAGATGCTGAGATGGAGCTGGTGATCCCAGCACTCAAGATGCTGAGATGGAGCTGGTGATCCCAGCACTCAAGAAGTTGAAATGGAGCTGGTGATCCCAGCACTCAAGATGCTGAGATGGAGCTGGTGGTCCCAGCACTCAAGATGCTGAGATGGAGCTGGTGGTCCCAGCACTCAGGACGCTGGAAGGGATTTCGAGGACCCAGACCAACTGGGCTACATGGGGAAAATGCTGTCTCAAAAGACAAAAAAAAGAAAAAAAAATTTTTAAGGGAACAACAGCAACAAAAAGACTTGTGAAAGAACTTACCCAAACAGTAAACTTCTGCATCAAAAATTAAAAAGGGACTGAGAAAAGATACAAGACAGGACTAACACGAAGGCAGAATGCATGAGGAGGGGGTGGGGCAGGGGGGGGAAGGGCAGCAACTTGAGAAAACGGTAGAAAGTGCACAAAAGCCAATAAAATAAAGGATAGGAAAAAAAGGCCACTCAAAAAACACAATGGAACAGGAATAGAAACTCCAACGTGACACACCAAACACAGTGCATCCAATTCAAAACCAACACACGTGACATAAAGCAGACTAACTCAACTAAGTAACCCTGGATGGCAACAGTAGCTATTTTTACCAAAAAACAGTTGACCCAGACAAAAAAACAACACCAACAAAGAAACTAAGAGTTTAATGATACCAAAGATCAAATAGACTTAACAGACAACTAAACAATATTCCACCTAAAGATGGTAAAAAACACATTATTCTCAACAGTCCATTTTAGGACAAATTAAGTCTTAACAAATACAAGAAAACTGAAATAATTTCTTCTATCTGATTATAGTAGGCTAAAATCAATAGCAATACAAACTCCAGAAAATATACAAACTCAGGAATGAACAATACCCTAGCAAGCAATGAAAAGGGTGGTACTGCTTAAATGCCTGTACATCCAATAGCTTGTGCTTTGTTAGTATGACTAAAAAGGGTATCACTGGGAAAGCTGTAATCCATGAAGGGAAACAACCTGAACAGACTGGAGTCCAAAATGACAACTCCAAAGAATTAGACTGTTTTCTTCTCACCCACTTGTGCCCCTTCCCAAAGCCCAGAGGAACAAACTGCAGAGAGGAGCATGGTAGCATGGTAAGGGCTGTGGAGAGATAGGGTGAATCATGAGACTACAGGATATAGTCTGGAACTCCTGATATAACATGCCTGTTGCATACAAGCTTCTCCATGGCTATGGGAACTTTGGGTTGTTCAAAATTTGGAACATAGATACTTGCAAAATGCACCAATTACCTATTGTATGACATACTGAGTACCTCAATGTTTTCTGCAAACAACTGTCATTATATTGTAGAATCCCTTAAAAAAATAATAAATAAATAAATAAATAAAGTAATATGTAAATATAAAAAAAATAAATAAAATTCCAAAAAATTATTAAAACACAATGTAACTGAACCTGCAACAAATAATGAAAGCTTATAAATTTGGTAAAATGAAAAAAAAAAAAAAAAAAAAATTAGGGCCAGGCATGATGACGAATGCCTTTAATCCCAGCACTTGGGAGGCAGAGGCAGGAGGTGAGTTTAAGGCCAGGTTGGTCTACAAAGTAAGTTCCAGTCAGAAACTAGATAAAAAAAAAATTAAACAAACAAACAAAAAAACAATAAAAGAAAAAACAAAGTAAGTTCCAGGATAGCTGGGACTATAGTGAGACCCTGTCTCAAAAAAGACAAAAAAAAAAAAAAAAAAAAAAGATCTCAGTAACTTAATGATACATTTTAGTGTCCTGGTTCCTGGAGAAACAAACCCCTAAAACAGTAGATGGAAAGAAATAGTAAAGATCAAAGTAGAAATCAAGGAAACAGAAAAGAAAAGCAATCCAAGGATTCTTTTGAGAAGACCAGCAAAATGAACAAACCATTAGCTAAAAGAGAGAAGACCTAAATTAAGAGGTACAAATCAGGAGATGTTAAAACAAATGCCGAGGGGAGACGCCATAATGCACCAGGGCAGGATCGAAAGGTTATTCCTGGACAAACTTCAGCCCATGAAAGGAAACAGCCAGGAATTGACCAGAGTCAAGTCAAAAGCTCCAAGAGAGTGGACTGTTTTCCTCTCATACCTGTGCCCTTTTCTAAGCTAGGGAAAAACTGCGGAAGACGGGGGCGTGGTAGAATGTAAGGGCTGCGATTGGGGTGATGGTGAAACTACACAATGTAGTCTGGACACTCATTTGATCAACTTGATTGAACAAAAACAACCTGTTACCCCCCACGGATGGTGGGGCTGTAGGGGTTTTGGGCACAAACAGCCTGCAATAGGTTTTGCATGAAGGATGCTGTTGTACTCATGGATTATCACTTATAGCATAAAATGAAAAAAAAAAAAAAAGCTGAGAGAAAGATGCAGGACAGTTATGGCAGACATGCATCTGGGGATGGGGGGGGTGGGGGGGGGGGGGAGGGAAAGGGAAATAAGCCTGAACACTGAATGGAATAAATTAAAAAGATGAAAATCAAAAGCATACTCAATAAATTAATAAATTAAAAAAATCAATTTATTTTAAAATTTCATTATACCAAAAAAAAAAAAACAAAAAAAAACAAATGCCAAAGAAATTCAGAAAATCATCAGGGAATATTTTATAAACCTATATCAAATTGGATAACTTAGGAGAAATAGATAAGTGTCTTAAAACATATGACTTACCAAAATTACACTAAGAGGATATAAACAATTTAAATAGATTAAAGCAGTAATCACTTTCCCAACTAAAACAGGTCCAGATGGATTTACTGCTAAATTCTACCAGTCTTTTAAAGAGCCAACACTGGCACTCCTTAAACCATTCTATAAAACAGAAATGGAAGGAATCCTACCAAATTAATTGTTATGTGACTAGTATCACCCTGATAACAAGCCTGGATAAAGCTATGACAACAACAAAAGAAAATTACAGGCCAGTATCACTGATGAGGCAAAAATGTAAATGTTTTCAAGAAAATACTGGTAAATCAAATCCAAGAACACATCAAAAAGATTATTATGTGCTGGAGAGCTTAGATGTCAACTTGACACACCTGGGTTGAGGAAGCCTCAATTGAGGAATTGTCTCAATTGAGGAATTACTTCCATTGGACTGGCCTGTGGCCATGTCTGTGGGGTCTTTTCTTGACTGTTGAGTGATGTGGGAGGGCCCAACCCACTGTGGCCAGTGCCACCCCTAGGCAGGTTGTTCTGCACTGAATAAGAAAGCAGGCTGAGCATGGGCCAGGAGAGCAAGCCAGTAAGCAGCATTCCTCTATAGCCTGTGCTTCAGCTCCTGCCTCTAGGTTCCTATCGTGGGTTCCTACTTGGGCTCCCACAGTCCTTAGCTTACATAACCCAGGACTGTGACCTGGGTTATGTAAGCTAAATAAACCATTTCCTCACAAAGCTGGTATTGGTCAGAGTGTTTTGTCACAGCACTTGAAGACAACTGGAACACCCAACTAAGTGAGTTAGTTTCATTCTAGGCAAGCAACAATGGTACAAAACATGCAACTCAGAAATTTAATACTTTAATAGACTCAAGGACAGAAACCACATGATCATCTCAATAGAAGTAGAAAAGGCCTCTGACAATGCAACATCCCTTTAAAAGCCTGAAGAACCAAAGAACAGAAGCAACATATCTCAATATAATAAAGGACTGAATAGACAAATCTTCAGTCAACAGAGTAAATGGGAAAAATCCAAGCATTTTCACTAAAACCAAGAGACATGAATGTTCACTTTCTCCACTTCTACTCAATATGGTTCCTTTAAGTCTTAACCACAGCAATAAAAGGAAAGAAAAAGAATCAAGAATAAGTCAAAGTACCTTTATTTGCAGACAGTATGATCCATATGTTAAGAGACCATAAAAATCCCACCAGGAAATTTTTATAACTAAAACACTTTTCAACAAACTAGCAGAATACAAAACAGCACACAAAAAGCAGTGGCTTTCATGAATTTTCTAGGAATGAAATCAACCAAACAGTCCCACTCACAATAGCTTTAAAACAAAACAAAACCCAGTTACAAATAAATGTAGCTAACAAAGTGAAAGACTTCTACAGTGAACATTTTAAAACTCATGACAGAAACTAAAGAAGACCCTAAAGATGGAAAGACCTCTTATGCTTACAAACTAGTAAAATATATATTATGAAAAGAAATATATTATGAAAATATATAGTATTGAAAGGAATCTATAGATTCCTTGCAATCCTCATTGATATTCCAATGGCAATCTACACAGAAATAGAAAACTCTTAAAATGTGTATGAAAAGCACAAACAAGCTCAGATGTCCAAAGCAAGCTATACATGACATGATTAATATATGGAACTCAATCAACTGAATAAAAAAAACAAACCCAATCAGTAAGTGGACTAATGAAATAAATAGACCTCAAAATATGAAGTAGAAATGGCTAATAAATATAGGAAAAAATATTCATCATCCTTAACCATCAGGAGATACAAATTAAAACTACACTGAGATCATCTTTCATCTCAGTCAGAATGGCTATCATAAGAAAAGGAACCACAAATGCTGGTGAGGATGTGAGGAAGACAGAACCCTTATACAATGATGGTGGAATAGTCTAGCCAGTATGGAAATCAGTATGGCAGGTTCTAAAAAACTAAAAATAGAACTACCATATGATGATCTGGTTACGCCATTCCTAGATATAGACCTAAAGGTCTCTGTGTCAGCATATCACAGTGATTCTTGTATATCTTTGTTTATTTAAACAGTACTCACAAAATCCAAGTTATAGCATCAGTCTATATTAATAGATGAATGGATCAAGAAAATGTGATGTATGTGTATATAATATACACACTAAAAATAAAATAACAGTTTTATTACACTATAAAGAATAAAGTATCATTTGCAGGAAAATATATTCAGAGATCATCATATTAAATAAAGTACAACGCTAAAGAATAAAGTATCATTTGCAGGAAAATATATTTAGAGATCATCATATTAAATAAAGTACAACTCAGACAAATGTCACATGTCCTCTTACTTATGAGTACTGTATTATAAAATATGTATATAGGATGTTAAAGTAGATGCAAGACTGCAGGATAAATGTGAGTAACAGGAGGGCGTGGGTGGAGACAGAGGCTCCAGCTGGCCTGGAACTCACTATGTGGACCAAGCTGGCCTCAAATCTCCCTGCCTTTGCCTCCCAAGTGCCGGGATTAAAGGCGTGTGCCACCATGCCCAGCAGAAAAGCATCAAGATTTACTAAATGTAATATCTGGTTACTTAGTGCTTCATAAAGTACTGGCCTTTCCCCCCAAATATGTGTTGTTGAAGAATACAGGGAACAGCTCGGTACTCTTGCTTTTATTTCTCCTAAGGTACTAGTAAGTTTTAGCCACTATTATGTCTGTACTACAACTATAAATACCAGAACAATAAAAAGATAAATCATGGATTAGGATGAAAATAGTTTTGACCTCCTGAAAGAACCACTTATTCCAAAGCCATTATCTTTGTTGTGGCTAATATGACATTTAGGTAACTGATCTCCCTGCATTCTTATTCTTTTATCCCACTCTTTCACTACATTAAGACCAGAGGATTTTTGTTGAACCCCATTATTTGCTATTTGTAATTCTTCAAAGCTTCTAATTTTCCTTGTAGTGAAATCTATAAATTGTTTGCAGGAATAATAGGGGACTATGTAGCCCCTACCTGCGTTTCCCAATTCTTTTCATATCTTCTGATTCACCAAGTTTCAATCACATCAGTTTTCATTTTTTTTTACTTCAGGGTTTTTACTTTCTTTAGAATTTCTGTTTAAAGAACTGTCTTCTCCCATTTCTTCTCATAGCATGCAATTCATCAAACTTAAGCTAAACATGACCCTTTCTCAGAAATCTCACCAACTACTCCAATCCATAGAACATTCATTCCAGTTATTATTACAGTATTGTTTTTCTTTCTAAATGCTTTATCTGTTTCTCTTTTGTGCCCTATCACAGAGGTGAAAAAGCATGAAGCATTGCCTCATAAAACATAAGGAGTAATTCCATTCTACTTGTTACATAAGGAGTATACTATTTGTTGAACCAATGGACACCTTTCTCATGTATGTCTATTAACCTGTAAGAACAAATTCTAAAATATTTAGTAATAAATGTTATATGAGCCTGTTCTCCTAGTTGAAATTCTGACTATGAATAAGTAGCATTAATGCATCTCGTAAGCTTCCCCAAACAAACGAAAACTCCCTGGCATTCACCTTCCTATTTAGGATTACTGAACGTACCATGTATGGCTTCTTGGTAACCAGGTGTCTTTGCCAACTTTTTCAATACAAAACTTTTGAGGCCCGTTGCTTCCTAAATCAGAGGAAATAAGATAATTTTGATTTTGAAAACATGTTAAGTAAAAGAAACATGCCACATTTTTTAAATGTCTGAGACAGACAAAACCTAAATAAATTCATAATATAATCTGTTTCTGCCTTTTGGTACTGCACAGTTACTGCAGTAAGAATTACATCCATAGAAAGTACTTCTACAAAGCGATCCTGCCCTCATAATCAAAGCAATAGCCATTTAGGCTCTATGAGGAAACTTTTATTCTTTGTCTCAAATGCCTTTGACACTAACCACTCATGTTCCCCTCCCCCATGATAGAAGTCTTACATGTCAGAGTAACAGTCCTTAAATTTAAATGTACTGTATGTCTAATGGCCATTATCACAAAATTCTTTTCAGAGAAACTTCACTGAATCTGTATTTACCCATGAGCTCGGCAAATCCTCCAAGAGGTAAGCGGCAGGTTCCAGTGACAAACTGCAACAGTCGCATTCTTACTTCATTATCAGTCTCTTTCACCAACTATAACAAAAATCAAATGTACTTTAATGTAAAATAATAGCCAAATTATCATCAATAATGAATAGTAGACAGCTGAAGTTAAAACTATATTTAACAATGAAACTGGTTCGAACAATAATGTGATTAAAATGGTGTAGGATTTACCAATTATTATACTACAGATCTTTAATTAATCTTCACAATATTACACTATCATCAGCCACTATTATTACATCTATCACACAAACAGGAAATCAATCGGAGGCTCACAAACATCAATTTCCCTGTCTACAGTAAGTTATTTGTCTACATAATATCAACAAGAGGTACAACTAAAGTAAGTTTTTTTTTGGTTACAGCTTAATGATGATCTCTTCCTGAGGGCACAATGCTTCTCATTTATTTTGACTTCACAAATCTGAGGCAACTATAATTGTTAGTAAACTCACTATATATTTAAGGCAATGGAGGCTTACAGAATTTAAATAATTTATCTTTTCAAACTGCTAAAAAGTGGTAGAAATAGCATTTTGAATTCAAGTCAAACTGAGCTCTAAACTACCACTAAGCCCGGTCAATCACCTCTCTCTCTCTTCTAAACTACAAAATAAATGAACACCCTGATACCGCCTTCCTCAATAGTTTGTGTTTATTTTCCCCTACTAAATATTTTCCCAACTTTCTATGTTCTTCACCAATACCTGAAAAACCAAAGCACACACTTCTCTACAATGTCAGTTTGCTGACAAGTTCTTTTAAAAGAGGGATGTCGGGGCTGGAGAGATAGCCTAGCGGTTAAGAGCACTGACTGCTCTTGCAGAGGACCCGGGTTCTATCCCCAGCACCCACATGGTGGCCGAGAACCGTCTGAAACTCCAATTCCAGGAGAACTCCAGTTCCAGGGGAATCCGAGACCCTCTTCTGACCTCCGCGGCATTGCACGACACGGGTGCACAAACCTACATGCAGACAGTACAATCATACACAATCAAAAATAAATAAAATTAAAAAAAATTTAAAAATAAAAAATAAAAAATAAATAAAAGAGGGATGTCAATGGGAAATACGGTGACATGTACGAAAGCCAGAAACCTGAGAGGGCAGTTTCAGCATAGACATTCTTCTTTAAAACAAGGGATACACCTGTGGTAACTGATTTTTATTGTCAACATTAGTGGATTAATTAAAGCCTAGGGCATTAGTGAGGCAGACCTTTGGGTGAGTCTGTGATAGTGATTCCAGAGAGGATTAATTGAAGGAAGGAATCCCTCCCTGAATGACTGTGGCATCTGAAAGGGGAAAAGGAGCAAGCCCTGTCTGCTTTCTGATCTGCAGGGCTACGAACAAGCTCCCAGGGTCACAGCCGTGAGCTGCTTTTGACTCCATGTTTTCCCTGGCATAACATCAGGCTGGTACACTCAAACTGTAAGCCAAAATAAAATTTTCTTCCTTAAATGGTTTCTCATTATATATTTAGTTACAGCAATGAGAAAGTAGCTAAATAATGGATGAGCTAACCATAAGACAAATGCTTTGCTAAGTCAGACCAAACACTTTTCATAGAATTGTGCTGAGGCATAGAGTCCAGAAGGCAAGAGAAGGCTTTACTATCAAATCTGACAAACTTTTTCATTTTCCTTAAATCAGATGCAGTTCAAAAAACATAAATGTTTGTTTGGATCTATATGACCTTAAGTTCCTTATCTATGTAGACACAAATGTCCAATAAGGGAATATCAAGTTTAATGAGACAGAGAAGAGCCCATATGGGAAATAAATGTGTATCTGCTGTATATAGTAGGCAATTCAGGTATTTCAGGGTTGAAAGGGGATTGATTCCCATGTACCTATAAATAATAGGTAACAAACAGCTTTAAAAAAAAAAAAAACAAAAACTACTTAGCTTGGCCTCAAAACTGCTAAAATTCTCCCTATCTTCTTTCTCTCCTCCTTTCCTGCCTTTCACAAATGGTATATCCATATAATATATACTTTTACCACACAGAAAATGTATTTTGTTGTTCTTTATTCATTCAGGGAGTCTTTTCTTCCTTCCCTTTCCCTTCTTCCCCTTCCCTTGAAATACCCCCCACCCCCATGCTTCTTTGTGAGACAGGGTCTCAATACACAGATCTGGTTGGCCTACAGCTCCTTATGTAGACCAGGCAGGCCTCCAACTCACAGGTCTACCTGCATCTACCTCTGGAGTACTGGGATCAAAGGCATATGCCACCACACCCAGCCTTTCCAGTGTTTCTGTAACCATACTATTGTTGTATAGACATATTGTTATACACCATTTTATACAAGTTGATGTATACTTTAAGAGAGATTTCTAGAAGTGCCTATATTTTAAAATATTAAGCAACAAAGTAATGATACACATCCTTATGAAAAGATGAACCTTTTGGAAAAATTTCACATGATAATATAAAATCCAGCTTTTCTTTTTTTTTGAGACAGGGTCTTCCTGTATCCCCAGCTGGCCTAGACCTCACTATGTAGAACAGCAGGCCTCAAAAACCCAGCTTTTTACCTGAATGTTAAATTTACCAAAAGTCCAATCATTAAGTTGGTCAGATGAGTCTCAATTAGTAAATACTTATGTATTTAACTGACTAGAGATTTAAAATCATCACATAAAATGAAGCATCTATGAAAATGTGCTTAAAGAGCGAGGTATGACATCACATGCCTTTAATCCCAGCATTCAGGAGGCAGAGACAGGGGGATCTCTGAGATCCAGGATAGCCTGATCAAGTTCCAGGCCAGCTGGGACTACAGGAAGACCCTGTCTCAAAAAGACCAATAAAAAAACTGAGACAAGAAGACAAATTTAAGACCAGCCGAGGTTATCCAGTTAGACCCTATCTCAATGCACAGCTTCCACAAATCTAAAACCAACCAAATAAAACCACATATTCCCTCACTTATTTTTCAAAACAAACAGAATTCACAGAATACTTTTGATAACCACTAAACACTATATTCACACTTTTCCTTTAGAAAATAGTAAAAGAAGGAATAGGAAAAAAGATACTTTGATTTAGATTTCAAAGACTAGTAAGTCCAAAAGCAATGTGAAAAAATAAACTACTTTAAAACTACATTTCATGGGCTGGAGAGATAGCCTAATGGTTAAGAGCGCCGACTGCTCTTGCAGAGGACCCGGGTTCCATCCCCAGCACCCACATGGCGGCTAAGAACCGTCTGTAACTCCAATTCCAGGAGAACTCCGGTTCCAGGGGAATCTGACACCCTCTTATGACCTCTGCGGAATTGCACGACATGGGTGCACAGACCTGCATGCAGACAGTACATTCATATACATAGAAAATAAATAAAATTAAAAAAAAACAAAAAAACACACAAAAAAACTACATTTCATGAGAAAACAATTTCTTTGAATGGTTGTTAAAAGAAATATTTATCTTCATTTACCTGCCAAAACCAAATAATTTGCTTGCTGTTTCTTGTATAATGTCGATAAACAGTATTTCTCTGCCAATCTGCTAAGTCCACCTCTTGCATGCCACACAGCATAACCTGGAGCACAGACACCATTATCAGGCCACAACAAAGACTGAAAAGAATAATGATGGCTGATATTTTCTGAGACATTTATGCACATGGTATAATTATGTGTGCAGCTATATGCTCCACAAACAAGGACCACAGGAAGCAAATCCAACAAATTTCATGATAATCTAACGGAAAGGATCTTTTGGTATCATATTTCATCCATGTTCACTAAATTCAATGGAAACCATCTGGAGTTAACTAAAATCTTCAAAATGGCTAAACTAAAAAGCTTATATTTTTACTATATACACATATCCCAAATGGAGTATTTAAATTGTTGACTGGTTGCGACCTTAAATTTCTGCTGTTGTTTCTTTTAAATCTATATTACTTTATATATTTAAAAATGAAAAATATACTCATCTCTTGTTATTCATTTATCCACTCTATCTAAAAATAAAACATTCTGCACGTATGTAAATTTCAAACAGCCCCAGCTTATTATATAAGGGACAAGAACTACGTTAGGCATAATAAAGCATGTAATATTTATTATAGTTTTTATAAATCAGTTTTGAGCTTTAATTTCAAGAATAGTTCCACTATGTCCCTTTTTGTAGGAAAAATCTTCTATGGCTTTAGGTATAAGGATTTCACTATTTGCATAGCTCTGAGAATGTCATATATGCATATATACATTTTTGCCATAGATGATGCACACTTTTCTGTTCCCCACACCAATAACATGTTTCTGAGATTAACTGTTGTAGGTGCCAGTAGTTCATACTCTTTAAAATTTTTATTTATTATTTTTATTTTATGTATTTGAGTATATTGCCTGCACATAGATCATGCAATGTATAAGGAGGTCAGAAGAGGGTGATGGATCCCCTGGAAATGGAGTTGATGGACGGTTGTTAGCTGTCATTTGGGTGCTGGAAATCAAACCAGGTCTTTTGCAAGAGCAGATAGTGCTCTTAACTGCTGAGCTACCTCTCCATCCCCAGCTCATTATTTTATATCATTATTCTATTATATGGTAGTATTTTATTATATGAATATATAAGAATTTGTTTATCCAGTTATTGATGGACACCTAGAGTGCTTTCAGTTTGAGGCTTTGATGAATTGTGTTCCAAAGCGCATCTATGTACACGAATTTGTATTTTGTATTTCATTCCACTTAGAAAAATAGCTAATAATGGATTTACTGGGACATGAAGCACACATATATTTCAGATTGTAAGCAACTACCAGGCTGAGGATGTGGCTCAGCTGGTAGAATTCTAGAATGCATGAAGCCTTGGTTTTTAGGCTGTGCACAACATAAACTGGGTGTAGTGGTACATGCCTATAATCCTAGCACTACAGAGGTGGAGGAAGTCCAATCAGAAATTCAAGGTCATCCTTAGCTATACAGTGAACTTGAGGCTTTTGTGGGCTACATGAAACACTGTCTCAAAACAACAACATATTCGAAGTGGTATTTCATTCATTTAGGCTTGGATTCTTTTTTTTTTTTTTTAAGAAAATGTCTTTCTATGCAACCCAGCCTTGCCTCCAGCTCACTATGTAGTACAAACCGACCTTACAATCTTCCCTTACCTCAACAACCTCTAGACTGCTGGGATCACAAGCATACATATACCAATATTCTGGACAGAACAGTTTGCCACAAGACTGTAGGTGTTTTTCTCCTAATATTGTAGGTGTTTTTCTCCCTTCCTTCCTTCCAGAGACAAGGTCCTGCTATGTAGTTCTGGCTAGCCTAGAACTCACTATGTATATCAGGCTAGCCTAAAGACCTAAAACTAAGGTAATTGTCTGCTTCTGCCTTCTCAGTCCTGGGATTACAGGTGTGTGCCACCATCCCCAGCCTTTTCCATTTTCTTAATGGTATATTTTGAAGAGCAGAAATTTTAGTCTTATGAAGTCGATATTTTTTTGATAACAGCTTTGCTTTTTAAAAAACATTTCTGGGGCTGGAGAGATGGTTCAGTGGTTAAGAACGCCAACTGTTCTTGCAGAGGACCCGGGTTCTATTCCAGCCCCCACATGGCGGCTAAGAACCATCTTTTAAACCAGGTGTGGCCTTTAATCCTAGCACTCGGGAGGCAGAGGCAGGCAGATCTCTGTGAGTTCAAGGCCAGCATGGTCTACAGAGTGAGCTCCAGGCCAGCTGGGACTTAAAGAGACCCTGTCTCAAAAATACCACACACACACACACACACACACACACACACACACACACAATATGCATTTCATTTCACCTGTGCAGACATCTAATAGAGGATTTTCTAGAGCATGAGCCAGATATACATTTAATATTATAATATTATGAGAAGCTACCAACACTATCAAATTGATATTTCTTTTGGCTTTTTTCCCCTTTTCTTTTGGGCTTTCACATTTGCACTTAACATTCATTTACAATTAACCTTTCTTTATGGGCAAGGTAGGGGCCAAAGTTAGTGTTTTTTCATGTGAATGTTCAGATGTGCGGTTGCTTCTTTTTTTCTTTCCTTTCCTTTCCTTGTGTGTGTGTGTGTGTGTGTGTGTGTGTGTGTGTTATTTTTGAGACAGGGTCTCCCTGTAGGCCCAGCTGGCCTGGAACTCCTCACATGTACACTAGGCTGGCCTTAAACTAAAAAAGATCCGCCTGCCTCTGCTACTGCCTCCTGAGTGCCGGCACTAAAGGAATCTACCACCATGCCCGGCTCTATCCAGTTGTTTAGATATTTGTTGACAAGATTTTTCCCTTTCTCACTGAAATATCTTAGCACTTTTGTTGAAAATAACTTGACAATATATTCTGGGTTCTATTTCTAGACTTGTTTATATGCCACAAATCAGCATTTGTATATCTTTCAAGTGTGCCCTTTTTTTGTCTTTTTCTCCTTGCAGCCCCAGCTGTCCTGGAACTCTCTATGTAGACTAGGTTGGCCTTGAATTCAGAGACCTGCCTGCCTCTGCCTCCCAAGTGCTGGGATTAAAGGAGTGTGACATGACGCCTGGCCTTTTAAGTATGCCCTTTAATTTAAAAAAATTTTATTTATTATTTTTTTATGTGTATGAGTGTACTGTCTGCATGTAGGTTGGTGCACCCATGTCATGCAATGGCGCGGAGGTCAGAAGAGGGCATCGGATTCCCCTAGAACTGGAGTTAAAGATGGTTCTCAGCCACCACGTGGGTGCTGGGGATTGAACCTGGGTCTTCTGCAAGAGCAGTTGGTGCTCTTAACCACTAGGCCATCTCTCCAGCCCCAAGTGTGTCCTTTTAAAAAATGATTTTGGCTATTCTAGAGCCTCAGGACTTCCTCATAATTTCAAAATCAGCCTACCATTTTCTACTGGAAAAATTCTGTTGGGACACTGACTAAGATTGTGTTCATAGATCAATTTGGACATAACTGAGATTTTAACAATACTAAGTCCTCCATTATGGATCATGCTATATGTCTCCATTATTTAGATCTTTAATTTTTCTAAGCAATATTTGAAACTTTTAGTATACAAGAATTATATTTTGTTATATTTCTTTACCTTTTCTGACATATTTATAAGAAAATTATTCAGCCTTAAAACAGAAGGAAATTCTAACACATTACAATAAGGCTATTATGCTAGGTGAAATAAAGTCATGAAAACACAAATACTGCATGATTTCACTTACAAGATACTTCACTAGTTCAATTCATACAAACCAAGCACAGCAGTGGCAGCTAGGGCCTGGGGTACATGAGGAGCTCATGTTTAATGGATAAGAGCTTTACAAGAACCAAGTTCTGGAAACTGGATTTACTACACTTGGTCTTAGCCAGAAGGCTGAGAAGCAATAGGAAACTGGATCTTCAATAATGTGCTTACAATATTACTAAATTGCACACTTAAAAATCATTAAGATGGCAAATTTTATATGTGTCTTATATAATCCATACGCCACTTCTGATATATTCCTAACAATCTTACTTATATACAGTTAGGACCACAAAGAATTCATCATCTGGAAATCTAATGTTTCAAACAACTCACTACACAATTGATATTTCTCAACATCCCCAAATTAATAATAATGTTCAACCCCCCCTTATAATCCCTAACAAGTGACAGTGATTGAATACATTGTCTTTATGATACCATAATCCTTATGACTCAAGAGTTACCTAATGTTAGGATTAGTGTCATGTAAAAATTTAGATAATGAGAAGATTCAATAGTGAAATAAACTATATGAACATTATGTTCATATAAACTATATGAACATGTGGAGTGCAGCTGATATCCCAGGGCTAGGGAGTCTGAGGCAGGAGGATTATTAGTTCAAGGCCAGTCTGGGCAAATGTCCAGACCACATCTTTAACAAACAGAGATACAAACACTAAAAGCGGAGAGGTAAAGTAATGGGATAAAGGTAAAGGAAACAAAATCTACCCATTCCCCAGGAGCATTCCCTACAATAGCATAATAGAAAAGCCTAACCTCCAGTTCTTTTTCATCAAAGTACTGTAGCCACTGAAGGGGAACAACTTCATTAAAACCATCAAGGAAAGCTTTGGTCTGTTCTTGTACTCCTCGAGAAAAACGCCATTCTGTCATTAAACTGAAAATAAAGACAGTATTTGAAAATAGGTCATTTGTATATGAAGCGAAGGAATAAAAACACTAACAAGTTAAAGTTCCTTCACTTTTTTAAAATGTACCAAACACACAAAAAACACACACAGATACACAAATAATAAACATATGTATTTGTATGTATGTATGCACATATGTGATTTTAGAGTTTACATGTTTTTCCATTAAAAAGTTCTAGTAAATTAATAGTTATTAAAAGAGTTTTGATTTTAAATAAATTCTTTACTTAATAAGAAAGCCAAATTGCCACACTATTTCCTGGTATACACAGACAAGAAAATGTAAACATGACATGCTAGTACAAGAAAACAGCTAATCATTTAGTAGGTTTTTCTCATCTCAAGGAAGACCCTAGGACTGGCTCAGGGATCATGGCCATTTTGGGTTTGAGGAGGTTTCAAACCAGATCATATGGACTGTATGAGAACAAATTTCCTTGCCAAAACAGGAAAGAAAAAAAATCAAGATAGAAACGGAACATTCTGGGGAAGCATTAAAGCAGAAATAAACCCTTCCTCCATTACATTATTTCATGCCAAGTATTTGGTCACATAAAGTCCCTTTAAAAATAGTTTTTTCTGAGCATTTGTACAACTCATACAATGGTTCTCAATCAAACCAAGTCCCCTCCATGCTCCAATTCCATCAGAATTCATGCAATACAACATCCAAGCTAAGCCTCATCCAGTCACCTCCCAAACCCAGATGCCCTCCTGTGCAAATAGATCCACTGGAGTCTAGTCAGCATATCTAGGAATCCTAGGTGAGGCATACCCTTTCTCCCCCAAAAGTACAGTCCAGGGTCAGTCCCTCATCCATTTCTCTTGCTCCACTTTTGTTGCAGTTGGCAAGGTACAAGTGAAAGCTTACAGTTGACTTAGTCACTGCTTCTCTAGGTTCATGCACCAGCCCTGGCTCTTACATTCTTTCCACCCCTCTTCTGCAATGAACCCTAAGCTATGGGTAGGTGAGGTTTAATATAGGGGCCCCATAAAGTCCCTTTTTTACTGGATTTTTGTGCATTTCCTACAAAACATCTTAATCACCTTTATGCTTTCCTCCACCATCTGTACCTTTCCTGGATTTCATGCATTCTGTTATTTATGTTAAGGTCTACTGAGTCAAGTTAGTATACCCAGTCGTCCTTCATCCACTGGAATCTAATCAGCCCATCTAGAGTCCTTCTCTTAAAGATCAACGCTCCCTTACCCGGCAGTAATCAGTTGCCAATAGTTCTTTGGCTAAGGTTGGCATCTCCTGCCCTTCTATTCTGGGTTTTTGACTGAGTTTGCATGGGTCTTGTGTGTGCTGACACCACTATTATAAATTCATATAAGCAAGGCCCCAGGAGCCTATAAGACTCAGTTTCCTTATGGTCATGCACCTCCTCCCTTGGTTCTTGCTGCCTCCTCCTCTGCAATGGTCCCTTAGTCCTGGGTGAGAGAAGTTTAATATAGTAGTCCTGTTCAGGGACCACAGTCTATAGACTCTTATTCTCTACATTTTAGTCACTTGTGGCCTTTCATGTTCATTGCCCTCTGTTGCATGAGGAAGCTTTCCTGATGAGCATTCAGAGATGCATTAGTATTCCACTATGTTCCAAGGTATTCAGGTTCCATTGTAGATGTGTCACTTAGGGTTGAGCATTCACAGAGTTCTTCTTTTTTTAAAACTGATTTTTTAAAATTTTATTTATTTTTTATGTGTATGAATGTACTGTCTGCATGTAGGTCTGTGAACCTGTGTTGTGCAATGCCACGGAGGTCAGAAGAGAGCGTCGGATTCCCCTGGGACTGGAGTCAAAGACGGTTCTCAGCTGCCATGTGAGTGCTGGGGATCAAACCTGGGTCCTCTGCAAGAGCAGTCAGCGCTCTTAACCACTAGGCCATCTCTCCAGCCCCCCATTTAAAAAAAAAATTTTTTTTTTTAAGGACAGTTATTCTTTTTCTGTGACCAGTTGTGGAGTTCTGTAATAGGCTCCACCTGCTGCAAAAGAAACTTCTTTGATAAGTGGTGAGTGGCATACCTGTCTATAAATATAAGGGTCCATATTTAGCATATAATAAGAAATTATGTTTGTCTAGGGATATGACAGACTTAGGATTTTCTTTAAGATCCATGACCTCTCCAGCCATGTGTATTTGGGTATGTTTACAGTGACAAACGTGAGTTCTCTCTCACTGGGTGGGCTTTAAGTCCAATTAGGTAGCTGTTGATTACCCTCAAGATAAAAAGTACCATTATTGCACCAACACAGTTTGCTGTGCTGGTTATTGTTATGGTTATTAGGCTTGAAAGCTGGGGTTTGACCAATGATTGATTTTTTTTCCCTTTATCAGCTTGCATAGTGTCTTCCAAAACTATGAGACCTAGTCTTCAGGGAATTACTTTTACTTTATGTGTGTAACTGTTTTGCCTGAATGTACATAAGTTCATACATATTGTGCAAAGCTTGTAGAGGCCAGAATAGGGTATCTGATCCCCTAGAACTGGAGTTAAGAACAGTTGTTAGCTGCCATGTAAGTGATGGGTGATGGGAATCAAATCAGGGTCCTGTGGAAGAGTATCCAGTGCTCTTAACTGCTGATATCTCCCCAGCCTTTTTAATAAAGTCTAACTCTTCTTCATACTGACTTAACCTGAAATGCTTTTCTGCAGCAAAATCCAGAATCCCAGCTTCCTTGGAGTAGAAGTTCCCAAAACAAATTCCTTAGGCTGTTGCTGGTGGGGAGATAAAGCTACATCTAGCCTGCACCCCACTGCTGCTAATATTCTAAGAAACTTCCTTCAATCCAGTAAGTTGTTAAAAGGATTTTGTTGATTGTTATTGTATGTGTATTAAGTGCTTTACCTCTTTGTATGTAAGGGTACCACGTGAATGCCTGCTGCCAATGGAGGCCAGGAGGCATTAGATGCCTTGGACTTGGGAGTTAGGGATGGGTGCTAACTACTATGTGAGTGCTGGGAACTGAACCCAGGTCCTTTGAAGGAGTAATAGGCACTCTTAACATCTTAACAGCTGAGCCATCAGTCTTCAACCAGTAACTTTTTTTTGTTTTAATTAAGCATTTTTACATCTCATACAATAGTTCCCAATCAAACCCAGTCCCCCACAACTCGTAACTTTTTAAAGGTACTCATTGTCCTCTCTTTACCATTACACTTTTAAGAGTAAACTAGCCAGGCAGGCATGGTGACACATGCCTTTAATCCCAGCACTCAGAAGGCAGAGGCAGGTTGATCTCTGTGAGATCCAGGCCAGCCTAGTCTACATAGCAAGTTCCAGGCCAGCTGTGGCTACAGGGAGACCATCTCACCCCCCCCCCAAAAAAAAATGAAATCTCCACAGTATGGTAGTCTAACAAGATCTATATACTGACAAAACCAGCTGACACACCAAGGTAGATGGGGGAAAGTTCACCGACTCCCACCTCAAAATGAAGAGCTCCAGACAATGAATTGTCCTATGCTCATGAATCTCATGAATATGTTTTCTTCAACATAAACAGCTTTATTGCTTTTAAATAATGGTAATAATTCTCACTGTATATCAAAGAAAAATAAAGCTACCTAACAAAGTAGAAAGATGTACAATGAAGAAAGACAGGTTATTGGTAATTTCTCAGTTAGAGATGCTGGTTTAGCAGAAAAGAGGAAAGAGGCCTAGAATGTCATGCTAAGAAGGCTCCTCTGAATTTGCTAATGAAAGAAAAACTGAGGATGTGAAGTTCAAGGCCACAGACATTTAGAGGTTAAAAGAAGAAAGGATCATTTTCACACTGTAGGGAATAAAGAAAATAATATTTTATCAAGCAGTTTTGATCCAATAATCTCGTGGCTTGTAATATATTCCACACGTACAGGTACATGTACACACACACACACACACACACACACACACACACACACACAAATGCAATAAAAAAGTTCTAATGTACCAAATAAGTCCATAAGCCAGATCAGAGCAGAAATTAACAAAGAATCAACTGAACAAGGAGTTATTTTGAAAATAAACAATTCAGAGCTGAAGGAATGGCTCAGTGGTTAAGAGTACTGGCTGTTCTTTCAGAGGACCCAGGTTCGATTCTCAGCACCCATATGGCAGCTAACAACTGTCTGTAACTCCAGTTCCAGAGGATCTGATATCATCTTCTGACCTCTGCAGGCATTGTACGAGATGGATGAACTCACGCACATGCAGGCGATACACTAATACACATAAAAATAAAAATAAATAAAAATATTAAAAAAGGATACAAATGATAAACTCTAAACCAAACTAGCAAAATTAATAAAATTAAACCAAAATTAATAAAATTGTACACTTGAAACTGTCTTTATGAAACCCAGTACTATGCACAATGAATATACGCCAATAACATTTGTTTTGTTTTGTTTTTTAAGTATAAATAAAGCTGGCATACATCTTTAATTAGGAAGCAGAGGCAGAGGCAGGCAGACCCCCGAGAGGTGGAAGCCAGCCTAGACTAGCCAGGCCTGCTATGACTACAGGGAGACCCTGACTCAAAAAAAAGGACAAATTAAATAATGACAAAGTGTCATGGAACAGAAATGAGAGTGAAAAGGACAGCTTTCACACATAGTTTCGCTCCACGGTCTGACAAACCATTTCCAGGCATCAGTGTTTTTAATGCTTTTGATCTGGTCAAAAGGGGAATGTTTGTAGCAAACGGTGAAGGTTTTCAGTTATTTTTTTATTTCAGTAATATTGAAGCCAGGCATGATGGCACACACCTTTAATCCTAGCACTTAGAAAGCAGAGGCAGGTGGATCTCTGTGAGTTCAAGGCCACCCTGGTCTACATAATCAGTTCCAGGACATCTGGGGCTGCACCAAGACCCTGTCTCAAAAAGACCAAAAAAAAAAAAAAAAAAAAAAAAAGAATACTGAGAACTTGACCTGTTATAGAACTTAAGGACGAGTGCCTCAGTAACAAAGGAAAGGAGAGAGGACATAGGAAAAAATGAGAGAAGAAAATGGTAAAGGGCCAAGCTTAGTGGAACACACCTTTAATCCCAGCACTCAGGAGGCAGGCAGACCTCTGTCAGTTCAAAGCCAGCCTGGTCTACACAGTGAGACCTCCCCCCACCCCATCCCCCACCTCCCAAAATAAAAATAAAAAGTCAGGATATTGATGAAAATTTTCCAAAGGAATAAAAAATAAAATTAAGAACATGAAGAGGAGTTTTATGATCTAATTATACTCCCTGAATTCTATAAATGGAGTCCAATCAGTTTTATCACCATACCCAATATATTCATCTTTGTTTTCTTCAGTCACAAGGATGTTGGAACCTCCCAACTTCAGATCATGTGAAGTAACTTTTCCCAGAATCTCCATGTCGACAGAAAAGTACATTTCTAAGCCACATTCTTCGATGTTGTTGTCTCTGGGTAAAATGAATGAATAAACAGTGTGTATGTGTGAACAGAAACAAAACAGTTAAATGTGTTTCAAGCTAATATCTCATTGAAAAAAAAATCTTCAAACCTTATCCAGATAAGGGAGTTATAAAATTCAGTATCAATAGATTCCAAATCCTTAATAGTAAGTTTTTTACTTAGCATACGCTTGTAGAATGGTAAAGAGAAACCAGTATCAATAAACTTTCCATGAAATAGTGCCTGTCAAGAAAAACAAAACATTTTATTTAAACTTTACAAAGTAATATTCGTATTTAGAGCCCAATGATAACAAAGAAATCATGAGGTTCTTCAGATAAAAAAATTAGTTGATGGCGTAAATTGTAAAAATTAAAATACTAAGCACAAAAATGAAACTAGAGTTAAAATGTATTTCATAAAGGTCAAACACTTAAGATATAATGTGCTATTTAAAACCATATACATGATAATGTAGGATTTTATTACCAACTCCCCTTACTTTCTAATATATTTTATAAGTTAACTGAATTAGATGCAGAAATAAAGACCCCTTCCCCCTGAAAGATCCTCTTCCACTCATTTATTTATTTATTTATGTCTTTTTTTCCTTTCTTTCTTTTTTTTTTATTTATTTTTTATTTTTTTGTCTTTTTGAAACACAGGGTCTCCCTGTAGCCCCAGCTGGCTTTGAACTCACAGAGATCTGCCTGTCTCTGCCTCCCAAGTGCTGGGATCAAAGACCCAGCTCCATTCCTTTCTTATTTGAAGGACCTCAGTGTCTGCACTCCTATTCAGAGAGCCAGTACAGGACGAAGCTCCAGAGTCCAGGGATTTCTGACCCCATGGAGATTTCTGACTATTCACTAAACCAAATAAATTGCACCTCAGCTCTTCATTAAGTTATTCTCTCCTTATGCAGTTTATATTTCATCACCAATTATGGAAATCATTATCCTACATGCCTTCAACCCTCTCCTGCCCCACTATATTTCTGGCAAAATCCAAAGCCTAGATAAAATCACCTTTCAATTTACTCAATGCATATGACCTCGGTAGAACATGCTAGAAATACATATTCCAAGCAAACTGGTTCATGACCAACAACCTAAGTGGAAGTTTAGTATTGCCAAGAATTATGTCCTTACTACATTCACTTCCCCACTATCTCAGATGACAATTTCATCCCTACTCCTTTTCTCAAGTACTTATAATTACTACTCCATACAGGAACAGCAGCCAGGGGACAGCTTTTGTGTATTCTACCAAATCTGATCCTGACTAGCACCTAAATCTTACCATTACTTTTAATGTGAATATACTTTTCTTTCTTTCTTTCTCTTCCTTCCTTCCTTCCTTCCTTCCTTCCTTCCTTCCTCTCTCTCTCGTTCTATACTCCTCTCTTCTCTCTCTTTCTTCTTTCTTCTTCTTCTTCTTCTTCTTCTTCTTCTTCTTCTTCTTCTTCTTCTTCTTCCTAATTTTTTTTGGTCTTTTTGAGACAGGGTCTCCCTAAGCCCCAGCTGTCCTGGAACTCATTGTGTAGACCAGGTTAGCCTTGAATTCATAAAGATCCGCCTGCCTCTGCCTCCCTAGTGTTGGGATTAAAGGCGTGTGCCACCACACCCTACTGGGTGTGAATATACTTTCTATCACTTCTGTAAGCAATGAGACTCCCCCCCCCACTCTTTTTTTTCTTTTTCTGCTCTTTTTGAGATAGGGTCTTCCTTTAGTCCCATCTGGCCTAGAGCTCACTATGTAGACCATGCTGGCCTTGAACTCACAGAGATCCACCTGCCTCTGCCTCTCAAGTGCTGGGATTAAAGAAATGAGCCAACATGCCCAGTTTGAGACTTCCCCCTTTCTATTCAAGGTTACTGCTTCCATATTCCTGTATATTGACTGCATCAAATTCCTTGTCCTCAGTTGGACTTGGTGGCATATTCCTATAATTCAAGCTCTCAGGAGGTTGAAGCAGGAGGGTACCAGCCTGAGCCATAATAACAAGACTCTAAAAAAAAAATACCTTTACTCTCTGACTTGATCATCATCATCATACTCCATAGCTAGTTACTAGGTACTACCCAACTGCCAACTGTCTGTGATCCTTTACAGCAAAGTTTTTAAAAAGCATATGCTCATACTTTCAATTTCTAATCCTTGCCAATCTTTCCATGCCACCACTCAAATACTTTTCACTTTGTTAAATGGCCAATGCCAGACCTATGAGTAACACAGGAGGATTAATCATGGCTTCTACTTTGAAACATAGCTCCTTCTTCCATTTTCTTCTAGGAATCACTTGGACTTGATTTTCTTTTTCTTCTCAGTGTTTGTTTTTAGATTGGTCTCCCTATAGTCACAGATGGCCTAGAAATCACTATGGAGTCTGTGCTGGCCTCGATCTCACAGAGATCTACTTGCCTCTGCCTCCCAAGTACTGGGATTAAGACATGTTTCCCCACACCTGGCTTATTTGTTTGCTTTTTGAGGGTCTTACTATGCAGCACTGGCAAGCCTATAACTTGATATGTAGACCAAGCTGACCTTGAACTCACAGATATCCACCTACTTCTGCCTCCAGAGTACTACACCCGTCTTACTTGACTTTCTAACCTCAGCTTTTTTGCGACTCCTTTTTACCTCCTCAACTTACAAATGTCCTTATTTCCTCTGTCCACATTTATTTTTTAACATAACCATAGGCTTTTAATATTCTCTATATGCTTACAACTCCCACATGCTTCACTATAATTCAGATACCTTTCCTTGTCAGATTTAAATATTTATTCTACACTTCCATAGGATGCCTACAGCATCTTGAACCTTAGAAGCGAATCTACACTCCTGAGTTCCTTCACCTCTGGTATTTGCTCTTGCAGTCACCTTAGGAAATGGAAATTTCAAACAGATGCACAGGCTGTAAATTTTGAAACTACACTTTATTCTCACACTTTGCCTCTGATTTATCAGAAAAATCCTATAGTTTTAACTTCAGGATATACCCAGAATCCAAACCCCTTCTCACATCTTCCATTAATTACACTATACTAATCCAAAACCACTATCATCTGCCACTGTGATCTTCAAAAATGGTCTTCCTGCTTCTATTTTTGGCTTCCCCAATTATAGTATTTCTTCTATAGCAAAGCAAGTTTAATAAAATTTAAGTTATACAATATTACTTAGTTCATGACACTAACTGGCTTACTCAAAACCTTTATGTGACTTTCCTACAAAGCCCTACATAGCATTTCTCAGTCTCACTTCCTACCACAGACTTTTTCATATACTTTGCCCCAGCCATGTTCTTTTTCAATCAAGAAGGAACTTCTATATTTTCTAAATGAATTAATGGATAATGTAGAATAAAAAATGTCTAAAAAGATAATAATTCTACAAGGGTATCTACAAATCTCTATAAATTCCTAAAGCATTCATTTCAATGCACTTATATGGCAACTAAGATTTGCTTTCTTTTTTATAAAAAAAAAACTGTTAAACTATAAGTAGGGTTTTCTTTATAAACACTAAGTGGGTATAAAAACAATCCACATGTTCAAAATCTTGGTTTCATAACATAACATAAAAAAATTTTATTTTAACTCTTGCAATCCCACTGCCTCAGACTACCGAGTGCTGGGGATATAGGTATAAGCCACCATATGTGGCTTCATAAACTATATCTTGATATAGTTCTATATATCAAGTTCTTGATATATCTCTCTCCATATAGATATATATAATTTTAGTTTTCCTTTTGAGACAGAGTCTCCCTTTAGTCCCAGCTGGCCTAGAGCTCGCTCTGTAGACCAGACTGGCCTTGAACTCACAGAGATCCACCTGCCTGTACCTCCTGAGTGCTGGGATTAAAGGCATACACCACCATGCCGGCACTAAAGATGCTTTTTAGCTGCCATGTGGGAATTAAACCCAGGTCCTCTGCCAGAGCATTCAGTGCTTTTAACTGCTGAGCCATTTCTCCAGCCTGATACCCTCTTCTTATGTAAACTTTCTTCATAACAAAATATGTAAACAACAACCAAGTGTAGTGGCATCTGCCATTAATCCCACCACCACTTCAGAGGCCAGAAGATTAAGAGTTTAAGACCAGTCTGGGCTACACAGTGAGTGCCAGACCACTCTGGACTACACACAACCCCACTCCCTACATATCTCATGACACGCAAAAAGTAAATACAAGAACAATGCTCATCTTTTAAAACGCCTTTTTCTTTTTAAAAAAGTTTTATTTATTCTTCCTAAATTTCAGCCATACATATACTTTGATCATACTCCCACCCTCACTGAACCCCTTCTTCCCAAAAAGTCTCCTTCTACTTTCATGTCTGTGTGTGTATGTGTGTGTCCCACTGGATTTGATCAGGGTTGTCTGTATGAGCACAGCTGGGATGTTAATCACTTAAGGAAGGCCCATTTACCACTGAGAAATATGATACCACTGTCCTCAGCTCCTCAAGGAGGGTAGAAAGTCTTTTTCAAAATATTTATACTTTTTTTGCACATGTCTGTGTATGGGGTGTTCACAGCTGTGTGCAGATGCATGTGCACATGTGTGCTCTTGTGTGTGTGGGTCCAAGGCAGATGGGATTCTTATATGACTCTCTACCTTATTAACTGGAGGAAGTTCTCTCAGAACCCGGTGCTCTCTGTTTCAGCTAGTTTAGCTAGACAGATTGCTCCATGGGTCCCATGGTCACTTTCAGAGTCTTGAAATTCTTGGCAGTCCTCCATTGCCACCACACATTTACAGAGGTTCTAGAAATAACTCTAGTCTTCATGCTTGCCTTGGCAAACACTGTATCCACCAAGTCATCTCCCCAGCCTCTAGAATACTTTTAAAACAAGCAATGCTTAAATGAAATAACTGAAAGTTGGGAACTCACCATTGCAATAAAGCGACCAATAAAACAGAAGTATGAAAGATGGTCTGGATTTATGGTTGATGCTGGATTTATCTGTAAACAATAGTTATTCTTGCCTGCATACTCAAATAAGCAATACATTGGATTCAAAACTTCATGGGAAAGCAAGAAAAACCATTCTCTATAAGAAAATAAGTCAAGATTACTTATTAGTATTCAAACATATGTGAACTTAAAAACAAGACATAAATGTACCCATATATGTGTGTATACATCATGATATATGTACAGATATGATATATATGTGTACATATATCTGTATCTGTATCGAACACCTATCCATTTCTCAGCCCTTCTCCTGTATATTCTATGGTCTGGCTTTCCAGTCCACAGTAACCTGGCAGTTCCTACATTGTCACCTTACAAACCTACTGTTCCTCACAGGTATAATTTTTTGCAGATGACATTTTTATATGGGTATCTTTCTTCAACTTCAGTTTAATTTACATAGATTCTACCCTTCCTCGACCCATACTTCAATCTAATTTTGTAATTTCTTCTTTCTTAATGGTCTTTTTGAGACAGGGTTTCCCTGTAGCCCCAGATGGCCTTGAACTCACAGAGATCCATTTGCCTCTGTCTCTCAAGTGCTGGAACTAAAGGCATGCACCACCATGCCCAGGTCCTAATTTTGCAATTTCTAAGGCAATTTCTGAATATATGTGTCAGTGAATATCTTGTGCAATAATATGAAAGTATGTTTTTATGGACATGCATCCACCGGATAGTATGTTCCTTAAAGGCAAAAGCCATGTCTGTAAGACATCTTTTTTTTTTTTTTTTGAGACACGGTCTCCGTGTAGTCCCAGCTGGCCTAAGCTCACTTTGTAGACCAGGCTGGCCTTGAACTCACAGAGATCCACCTGCCTCTGCCTCCTGAGTGCTGGGATTAAAGGCGTGCACCACCACACATTCTAGGATTTATATTTGACAAGCTTTTTGTTTTGTCTTGAGTTATTTTGTTGATGCTGGGGATAGAATATAGGGTTTCATGCACACTAAGCAAAGGGTAAAGCACTGACCTGCACCTCCAGTCTCCACAACAGGCTTTAGCAAATATCTGATGGTGATATTGCAACACACAGCACTGTGATAGATAATGCAGTGATTTGTTTTGTTTCACGGAACAAGGATCACACTCTAAAGCCCAAATTGACCTGGAACTTGCTATGTATCCCAGGCTGGTCTTAAACTTATGATAATCATCCTGCCTCAGACCCTTGAGAACTGGGATAATAGGAGTGCACCACTATATCTGATTTATAGAATAGTTTTTATTGTATACCAAATGTATCCAAAATGGCTCTGAAATGCAGAGGCAAAAAATTTTAAAAGTGTTAAGTATTTTTAAACTTTTACCATCTATTTTACTTACCTTTAATAATTTTTATGAATTAAAATTTTTTGTTTATTTTTATTTTATGTGTATGAGTGTTTTGCTTACATGTATATAAGTGCATCCATCCATGCAAAGCCCAATGAGGCCAGGAGAGGGTAGCAAATTCCCTAAAACTATTCTGACTGACAGACACCATATGGGTGCTAGAAACTGAACCTGGGTCATCTGCAAAAGCAGCCAGTACTCTTAACAACTGAGCCATCTCTCTAGCTCCATCTTAATTTTTATCATGAAATAAAAATTTATAAAAGTTCTTTTCATAGTAACTTCTAAAGGAAGATTCCAAACTCAAATATTTACTGTAAACAGTAAGTCCATCTTACATTCCTTGCCTAGCTCCAGTCCCACATTCCTTATTATGACCCTACTAATATTACCGACTTTTAAGAATGAAAATCACTAGTCTTCAAACCACAGTGGAAGCAGAGAGTTGGGGGTACTATAGTGAAGAGTATGTGTTCTCCCCTAAAGGGGAAGGAGATGCTTAGATTCAGCCAACTGATACCAGTACAAAGCAGAAATTTTGGTCCTGAATTTCTATGCTTAAACTCAATCTAGTACCTTATGCAATATTATCAAACAATCTGGAAATTTTCAAGTCACCTTTATGCTGATTCATAGGGTCTTCTAGCTTATTTACATATGTTTTAGCAAAGCTTTTAAAACACGGTCCCTGAAAACTGCCTAAAGGGTAGAGAAGACAATCTCTAAACAAAATCAACTACGAATTAATACCAATTCACATAAATAAAGTCAGTGTCGAAATAGTAAGTAAATCCAGTGACCTCACTGATTAAGCCAAAGACATGCCCCAGAGAGAAGTGAGCAAATCTAGTGAGAATGTGTTTGCATGCATGTACACACACACACACAAAATGAAACTTCCAGTAACTCAGGATTACTTTTAGAAAACAGCAGCCCAGAGAAAACTGAATCAACTCAAAAGAAGAATGGCTACACATGGCAAATTCGACCCTAATATCAACATAAAAGAGAAAAGTCCTAACTAGCAAGAGGCAGAATTAATATTCAACATACCCTCTGTACTCTCAAACTGAAAAGACATAAGAAGTTGAAAGAACTATGACCCAACAGATGAGCTAGCAGTGCCTAAAAAAGAAAATGAAGAGAACAGCAAATGAGGGAAAACAGTCACATTAGAACCAACGAAATACAGCAATCCGCAGACAATGGCAGGAAGACAGGCTTCAGAAAAATGAAAACTGGAAAAGCACCAGGATAAAAAGGTTAGAGAAAAGGTGACACACATGTAAGACTGACAGGAGATTCCACATACCTATGACTGATGTTCCTGAAGAAAAACAGAACACATGGAACAGAAAAAAATATTCAAAGATAAAATAGAAGAAAACTTCCCTAAAATTAAAGATCTTAGTATGTTCATTAAAAAAGATATAAAACAATCCATAATTAAATTAGTGACGGGGTGTGGTAGCGCACGCCTTTAATCCTAGCACTTGGGAGGCAGAAGCAGGTGGATCTTTGTGAGTTCAAGGCCAGCCTGGTCTACAGAGTGAGTTCCAGGTCAGCTGGGGCTAAAGGGAGACACTGTCTCCAAAAGACCAAAAAAAAAAAAAAAAAAAAAAAAATTAAAGGTTGTGGGCACCTATGGAAAAGGGTTTGGCCTCATTCGTCATAGTACTGACATTCAAAGCTAAAAAAAAAGCAATGAAGTAGAGCTTGCAGTATACTGGATAAACAAATGCTGTGCAAAACAATTTACACCTAGGGAGGTTGTTGTTTAACATGTAAAATAACATAAAAATTCAAACACGTGGGCTGGAGAGATGACCTAGCAGTTGAGGCACCGACTGCTCTTGCGAGGACCTGGGTTCGATCCCAGACCCAACATGGCAGCTGAGAAAGTCTGTAAATCCAATTCTAGGGAGAACCTCCAGTTCCAGGGGATCCGAACCCTCTTCTGACCTCCGTGGCATTGCACGCACAGGGTGCACCAACCTACATGCAGACAGTACATCTAAAAAAAAAAAAAAAACAAAAACAAACAAACAAATAAATAAAATTATATATTAAAAAAATTTTAAACATGCAAAGACCATAGGAATATATTACGCCATGAACTCCTGAATAAACAGTTTGATGGTGAGCCTAGCCAACCACTACCTGAATTGAATATGGAATTCAGGAATAGGAAAACCACGATATAGAACTGACTACATGCATAAATCTGTCAAAATATAAAACTCGATCCAAACAGTCGAATGTGAAAAGAATGTGAATGTTATCAAGTGAGACACTGAAAAAACATAATTTTTCACTCCGAAATATATACCTTTAACATTTTAAACATTTCTGAAATTGAGAAAAATTCACAATAAGTACACTGTGACAGGTGGCATTTACTGAAAAAGCTTACTGGTGTTTTAGGTCAGATAAAGAAATATGCTAATACAAACAATGCCTGGATAATCCCAATAAATATCACATATCTACTTCCACCATGTGTAACTTGGTTCTGCATTTCTCTCAGTTGTATTAAATTGATTTTTTTTTTTTTGTTTTTTTTTTTTTTGTCTTTTCGAGGACAGGGTCCCCTGTAGCCCCAGCTGTCCTGGAACACTCACTTGTAGACCAGGCTGGCCTTGAACTCACAAAGATCCGCCTGCCTCTGCCTCCCCAGTGCTAGGATTAAAGGCTTGCGCCCCACCATCCCGGCTAAATTGTGATTTTTCTTCTGCTTCTATGAAAATCTGAATTCTTAGGAAGACAATAAACTGTTTAGTTTAAAAAAATCATTGTAAACTTGGATTGGTGAAGCAACTAAGGGGGAAAGGCTGCTTCACAAGGTCTACTGTGAATGATGTTTTTAGTAATTGTAAGAAAAAGTTCAGTCTTCAAGTAAATCAGATTAGATTAAAAGCACAAACAAAACTGACCTACAATGCTCAAATAACAAAATTAAGAAATAATCTTATGTGAATCCATTAATTATGCTATACTCCATACATGGAATATATCCCACTTGATAAAAGGTTTAGCTCTTGCTTTTTTTTTTTTTTTTTGTCTTTTTTTGAGACAGGGGTCTCCCTGTAGCCCCAGCTGTCCTGGAATTCACTCTGTAGACCAGGCTGGCCTTGAACTCACAAAGATCCGCCTGTCTCTGCCTCCCAAGTGCTAGGATTAAAGGCGTGCGCCACCACGCCCGGCTGAGTATTAGCTCTTAAATAAGAACATGGGTATGTATAAACATGTATACACAAAATGATCCCAGGGCCTCACAAATGCTAGGCAAGGGCAAAACCACTGAGCTACTTTAGTTCTGAGCTATACTCCCAGCCCCCAAACCAAACTCTCATATTATCAAACTCTCATATTTCATATACTGTGCAATAATTTTTAAAAAGCAGTAAATATTTGCCACTTCATACTTATATTCAAATTCACAAGTATATGCAGAGAAAATGTACAAAAGGATAATCATAATGTTTAGGCTTAGGATATGGCTCAGCGGGTAAAGCACTTGCCTTGCAAGCAAGAGGACCCAAGTTCTGATCCCTAGAACCCATGTAATCTGGTCATGGTGACCTGCCTGTAATTTCAGCATTTGAGAAGTGGGGACAGTGATTCTCAGAACAAGCTAGCCAACTGAAATGTCAAGCTCCAGGTTCAGCGAGAGACCCCGAATAAACATATTAGGTGTAGAGAGATAGAGAAAGACATGCCACATGAACTTTGGGCCTACATATACCCACAGGCACACATACATGCACCCGCATAAACATGTGCATCCACATTCATGTGAATACACATACATATACACATGTACACATATAACATTCACATATATGAAAAAAATAATAAAAATGATAATGGTTACTTCTAGAATTGTAAGACTACTATATTTTTGTTTTTAAAAAATAACTCTCGGGCTAGAGAGATGGCCTAGCAGTTAAGAGTGCCGACCGCTCTTGCAGAGGACCCGGGTTCGAATCCCAGCACCCACATGGCGGCTGAGAACCGGCTTTAACTCCAATTCCAGGAGAACTCCAGTTCCAGGGGATTCCGAGACCCTCTTCTGACCTCCACGGCATTGCATGACACGGGTGCACAGACCTACACGCAAAACAGTACATTCATACACATAAATAAATAAAATTAAATTAAAAAAAAAATAACTCTCTGGGGCTGGAGAGATGGCCTAGTGGTTAAGAGCGCCGACTGCTCTTGCAGAGGACCCGGGTTCGATCCCCAGCACCCACATGGCGGCTGAGAACCATCTTTAAATCCAGTTCCAGGGGAATCTGACGCCCTCTTCTGACCACCGTGGCATTGCACGACATGGGTGCACAGACCTACATGCAGATAGTACATTCATACACATAAAAAAAAAATAATAAAAATAAATAAATAAATAAATAAATAAATAAATAAATAAAACAAAAATAACTCTTGGCGGGGCTTAGAGAGAGAGAGTTCGGTGGTTAAGAGCACCAGCTGCTCTTGTAGAGGATCTGGGTTCATATCCCAGCATCCACATGCTGGCTAACAATCTCTGTAAATCCAGTTCCAGGGGATCCAACACCCTCTTCTGACTTCCACCAGTACTGCACAACACGGGTACACTTACATGTAGGCAATATACTCATACACATAAAAATAGTAAGTAAAATATTTTAAAAAACCTCTTGGAACCACTAGACATGGTGGCACACACCTTTTATTCCTGCACTCAGGGAGGCAGAGGCAGGTGATCTCTGTTGAGATTGAGGCCAGCCTGGTCTACATAACAAGTTCCAAGCCAGCTAGGGCTATAGGAAAACCCTGTTTCAAACAAACAAAACAAAAGATAATTCAAAATATCTACACATCTTCTTAAGAATAAATCCCCTGCATAACAATAATGCATGCATATTTCAAAACAGATAGGTTTTTACTTTTACCTTGCAAGGCCACCATAATCAAGGCCTTCTTCTCCTCTAAATATTACATATAATCGCCTCCTCAAGTCATATGGTTTTAATGCCATAATCTAAATAAAAAACAAAAATGTGAATATTTAAATATTCATCTACTACACAAGTTACTTCCAAAATAATTCAATTTTAATCTTCATTTTCAAAATTATATACTTCCCTTTCTCATTTTTTTCCCACAAATATGACTTTTTATTTGTTATTGTTAAAAATCTGAATTTTAGTTGGGTATGGTGGTACATGCCTTTAATCCCAGCACTCGGGAGGTGGAGGCAGGTGGATCTTTGTGAGTTCAAGGCCAGCCTGGTCTACATAGTGAGCTCCCTGGAGGTCGCTATGTAGACCAGGGAGGGTTTACATAGGGCTACAGGGAGACCCTGCCTCAAAAAGACCCCCCCACAAAATAAATTTGAATATTAAACAGATTCTTGGAGTGGTGGTCATATCCATCAGCTCGTTCAACTTTAGCTCCTATCTCATCACCGGTCACTTTTCCAGAACTACTGCCTTCACCGTGAAACTCCAGGAGTTTTCCCAATTCAAACTTGGGCTTCTTCAGCATGTTCACTTTCCTAACAAAGACATCCTGGAGAGGATAAATAGACTGACAAGCCTTTTCTATGTCTTTCCCAATGCTGTCTGGAATCAATTTATTAACCACTTCTTTCAAGTCATTTGTCTACACCTCTTGAGTCATTTCTGCCTTTCTCATTTTTAACTCTAGAATTCATCTGGCTATTTCCATAAACTAGATTAATATGTATTGATCTATCAAATTTTCAGGGCCACTTTCATATACTGATTCCCCTCCTCTAGTATTAAACAGTAGTTACTACTTGAGGCTAGTGGCAAGAGAGCAAGAGTTTGACAAAAAAATGCATCCTCTCCTCTCCCTCCTCAAATCTGCAGCAAAATCTTCAGTGTGACTCGTGAATTCTTCTCTGTGGCAATATTTTCTCTGAATCCTACCTAAAGTACATGTATGTCGTAGGAGTCAAGGCATTCACCTGCAATCCTTATTTATCTGATGACAATGCACAATTTACATCAAAGTTAACGGTAAGCACATTTTATTTGTGGATAACAATGAATTACTGCTACTACTGCATGTGGAACAACAGCCAAGACTGACAGGTCTTGGTCTGAGCTGAGCATAGCTCACCAGAGCAGGCTTCCTTCAAGGGTAGTCACTAGCTTAGCACCAGTACCCAAGAGACTGAAACTGGAAAAGCAAAACATGACTAACATGAATTTAGATACACACTTGCTAAAAACAACTCAAATAGCACTTGGAATAAATTCCTTGTAAAAATAATCTCGGACACTTGAAAAATTACTTAGTTAAGAATTCATTCACTTAAACACAAGCGAAGTTTCGATAATGGCTCTGTTGACAATCTTGTCTAAAGTTTACTAACTAATAAAATTATATTCTGATATGAATGTCTCCAGACTTCAGTATTACTTACTGTTCCATTTGGATCTACATAAATAATAAAGCTCATATTTGAATAAACAAAAAAATCTGAGTCACTGCTTTGGAAGAAAGCATGTCATGAAAAACTCTCCACTTCACCATAAAAAGAGATGGCGTTATTCCTTTAATAATATCAATAACATTGTTTTAATAATATTCTGCAGATAATTCCAGAAAGGCAGGCATATTACATTCATATAATATTATATGTTATATTTGTTCATGTAATATTTACTGAATACCTGCTGCGTTCAAGGCACTTGCCCTCCTGGACTTCATTCCAGTGAGAGAGAAAAGGAAAACATATGTGATGGAGCACTGCTAGGGAATACAATATCTACCAATTTAATTATAGCATTTTCACAATTTTTATTGTTTGAGGTGATAAAGTCCTAACAAAATAAGTGCCAAAACAGATCAACTTGTTGTAAGAGTTATTTAAGCATTATTTCAGCAAGTATATACCTAAATTCTTGATGGAATGACTGTCTCTCAGTCTTAGCACCTTTATCTATAAAACAGATAATGATAGGAGCTCTGTCACACAGAAGCTATGGAGAGGGATAAAAAGCAATGACGACATGCCAGTGCTGAGGAAATGATCACTTAGTCATGGTGAGGTCTAACATCATTATTATTAGTCACTTACGGAGTAGGAACCAATATAATGGCTTAAAAACTCTAAAACTTTTGGGCTGGAGAGATGGCCTAGAGGTTAAGAGTGCCAACCGCTCTTACAGAGGACCCAGGTTCGATCCCCAGCACCCACATGGCGGCCGAGAATCGTCTGAAACTCCAATTCCAGGAGAACTCCAGTTCCAGGGGAATCCGACACCCTCTTCTGACCTTCGTGGCATTGCACGACACGGGTGCACAGACCTGCATGCAGATAGTATATTCATACACATACAGAAATAAATAAAATAAAAAAAAAAAACCTCTAAAACTTTTAACATCCTTGAGATTTATGGAATAAGATGAGGCAAAAGTACTGTTTCATTCTGATAGTATTTTTGTTACCTGTTGAAAGGAGTCTTCAAATAATGTCTGCCGGGACACATTGATCTTTACATGGCTGGGTAGTGCATTAGACTAAAAGCAAAAATAATATTAAATATTATGTAAGCCACAGCATATGTATAATATAAAGATCAGACTAAGTGATTATAAATAAGGTTTATTTACCACTGTAGTACCTGGCACAAGTAACGGAAGTGGGCAAGTTTCCATCTAAAGCTGCGTTCATAAGCAATCTGTGGACCACCTTTAGTTCTAAAGAGAAACAAAAGCAAAATAAATATGTATTTAATATTCAGTATGAATACCAGAGTCCTACACAGGCCTAAGGAGGGCTATTTGATGGAGATAAATACAGGTGTATTGAACAATGAATGTTTGAGCCATGAGGCTGTCACAGTTCTAGAATACACAGACGCAGAGACTGTAAGTTGGAGTGGGTCTACTGATTAGTTCATTTACTAAAATATTAAAGTCTACTACAGACCATTTAAAGAAAGCCTTTGACAATCTTAAATCTGAGAAAGATGGTTATAGATAAGAGAGACATGGAAAAATATATTTTAAACCTGAAATGAACAAAAAAACAGGTAAAGCAAAATCAAATTCCTTAGAGCAAGTTACATGTAGAGCATGTGATTCTTTTGGTTGATGGTACAAAGGTTCGACTAACAGTGAGAGAGCTTAGATATCTTTCCTAATGAGAGTCTTTAGGAGAAAGAACTTTCACCATCCTAGGAAACACATTAGAATTAATATAAAATGTTGTCCTTAAATTGTCATATTCAAGTAAGTCGTCCAATGAAAGTTTACCCAGTGCTTACTCTGGACCTGGCACTCTTCTGGACAACAAGAGCATTATTTGCTTATAAAATGAATGAAAATGATTGTTTGTGGAATATATGTACTAATGAAGGCGAAAGAATGAACAATTAAAGCATATATTGTAGTAAGAAAGAAGAGAGAGAGAGAGAGAGAGAGAGAGAGAGAGAGAGACAGAGAGAGACAGAGAGAGAAAGAAAGACAGATTTGCTCCAAGGGCTATTGGAAGATAAAAATGAGCTAATACATCTAAAATGTTTATAACAATCTTTGCCATGTAGTAATACTGTATAGATATCTGCCATTGTTATATAAGGAACTACATGTTACAAATTCATTTTGGAATAAGACAGAGCAAAGACAGTTATATTAGAATATTATTGTGCAGGGTTTTTTTGAACCAAAAAGAATTTGATGCTAAATTTGGGACTACATTTAGAGGCTAAACCTCCTTTCTTTTCTCTTCACCGAGCAGCATTTTTTTTTAAATTTCATTTATTTTTGAAATTTTATGTGTATGAGTGTTTTATCTCCATGTATGGAAGTGCACCTGTGTTCTGCAATGCCCACAGATGTCTGATGATGGTGTCTGTTCCCCTAGAACTAGAGTTACAGACAGTTGTTAGCTGCCAAAGTAGGTGCTGAGAACCAAACTAGGGTCCTTGCAAGAGCAGCCAATGCTCTTAACTACTGATCAATCTCTCCAGCCCCACTGAACAGCATTTAGAAAGTTCAGGTTTCCACTTACACAGATGATTTCCCATTGCGAGGATCTTTAAACGTTGTTGTTCTTGTGTTATGATCAACAAAGTACCTAACACCTTCCCGAGTATACCTAATTTCCCAGCCTTCTGGTAGGGGTTCTTCATTTGGTAAGCTAAAAGATAAAAATCATAATCAGAAAGTGAATATTTTCTAAGTAATTAAGGTCTACTGCTTCCATCCTTCCATCCATCCATCCATCGAACTAAAACTGTTAATATATACATACCCTTGAGTTCTTGGATCTTCCCACTGGGTTGTTTTTGTATTATGATTCACAAAATAAACCCTGTCTGTTGAATCCACTCTTTTTTCTAAAACACAAAATGTGGATAACAGTGAATAACAATTTAGCATGCATGCACACACATATTTATAACTTACACATATTTTTAACAACTCCACATCAGCTTACCCCAGCCTGGTGGTAAAGGTCCATATGGGTCATTTTCTGCAGCTAACATTGAAGCCTGATTAGAAAAGGGGTTGGAGGCAGAAGTAAGTGATTTTAACCAAGAATATACTAATATACTAAGCAATGTTATAATCATGTAATTTAAAAAAATATGATAAAGGAATATGAATACAGCAAGTTCCAGAAACTAAGTTCTAAAAATATTATGAGGTGAAATCACCCAATCAAGTGGTATAATTATTAGTTTTTATAAAAGATTTATAAATACCATGTTGATATCAATATTTAATCTCCTAGTCCTTCAAAGAATGACAGATGAGTGAAGAGCACACAGAAAATCATATTTAAATGAGAGAATATTGTTTAAAAATAGAAAAATTATCCTAGTGCTTATTAAAACAAATGCCAATTAATGAAACCAGCATTAAACCCCAGAAATATATTTTAGAGCTAAATGTTTATCTTACTATCTTCTGTATTTTTTTAATATTTTGCTTTTTAGTGTATGAGCATACTGCCTGCATATATGTAAGTTCGTCCACGTCCTTCAATGCCCATGAAGGTCAGGAAAGGGCACTGGCTCTCCTTGAACTGGAGTTATAAACAGTTGTTAGCTGTCATGTGGGTGCTAGTAATTGAACCAAGGTCCTTTGCAATAGCAGCTAGTGATTTTTTTTTTTTTTGACAGGGTCTCCCTGTAGCCCCAGCTGGCCTAGAACTCACTACATAGACCTGGCTGGCCTTGAACTCACAGAGATCCACCTGCCTCTGCCTCTGCCTCTGCCTCTGCCTCTGCCTCTGCCTCTGCCTCTGCCTCCTGAGTGCTGGGATTAAAGGCATATGGCACCTGCAAGCAGTGCTCTTAATTGCTGAATCATCTCTCCAGCCTGCTATCCTATATATTTATATGTAAATACATTTAATCCATACTTATAAGGTAGAAATATATCCTGAAGGAAATATAAACATTCTTTCATGAATTCTAATGGAACAAGTATAAAAAACATTACCTGAAAAAAAAAAAGCATTACCTGCAAAAACATTTTATTATTATTTTATGTGTATGAGTGTATTGCCTGCATGTGTGTAAGTGTACCCATGTTGTGCAACACGGGTGGAGGTTAGAAGAAAGGGTTGGATTCACTAAAATTGGAGTTACAGACAGCTGACAGCTGCGTGTGGATGTCATGCAATGCTGGCAGAGGTCAGCAGAGGGAGTTGGATCCAGTGGAACTGGAGATATCAATGGTTAGCCACTATGTGGGTGCTGGGAACAGAACCCGGGTCCTCTGCAAGAGCAGCCAGTGGGCTTAACCAAGGAGCCAACTCTCCAGCCCCCTGAATGATAATATGCATATATCTTAATGAGTATTTCACAGTATTGTCATAGATGATGCTAACTGTACTCATTCATCTTCACTCCATCTTTCTTGATAATTAAACCACTAGTTTTGTTTGAGGTAGCAATGTGTCTGTAAAGAAGAGTCCACCAACCTGACTGGCAGAGTGATAAGTTCTGGCCAATGTGCTATAAGCAGATTAGGGTATCCTTTGCTAAGCAAATATTAAGAGGCTTGCCATGTACAAGGGCCTGCTAGAAGAAACCTGGATCCTTTCAATTTCCCTTTCCCTTTCATCTGGCAAAAACTCTGAAGTCAGGCTGAGGGCAGTAGCTCTTTATGTTCAAAGTAGCAGGATAGTGCACAGTAAAAGACAGGTGCCCTGGAAGGCCCAACTTAACTACTTAACTAACTCTGCAGAGCCAGTGGGCTATTTCTTCTGGACTCTTATCCCAGATTTGGTGTTCTGCTGAGGTAATTAAACAGCAAGTTTTTTTTATTTTAAAAATACTTTATTATGCCAGGCGTGGTGGCACATGCCTTTAATCCTAGCACTTGGGAGGCAGAGGCAGGCAGATCTCTGTGAGTTCAAGGCCAGCCTGTTCTACAGAGTGGGCTCCAGGCCAGCTGGGACTAAAGGGAGACCATCTCAAAAATATAAAAAAAAACTATTATTTTTACTTTATGTGTATGAGTTTATTTCCTGCATGTGTGTAAGTGCACCCATGTCATGCAGTGCTTGTGGAGATCAGATCCCCTGGAAGTGATGGAGTTAAGGATGGTTGTTAGCCACCATGTGGGTGCTGTGAATTGAATCTGGGTCTTCTGCAAGAGCAGTGAGTGCCCTTAACCACTGACACATCTCTCTAGCTCCAAAAGGAAGTATTTTTGACATATACCTAATACTTCAGTCCATTTCCCAAGGTTTTCATAGCACATAAAGTATCACAGAGAAACAAAATAAGCCTTCACAGTTAAAATTTCTTATTTAGAATATACAGGTTGAGTACCCAAATCCAAAATCTGAAATATTTCAAGGCCTAGAATTTTGAGAAAATTTATTTATCCCTATCAGAAAGATTAATCCAAGACAAAATGAAACAAACAAAAACTTGAACTATAATCCACAAATTTTAGAAAGTCATCAAAGTAGGAAAGGACTTAACAGAAAAGGTATAAACACCTTGCAATTTGCTACTTACCGAATAGAGGTATCGTTGGTTGAACTGTTGCATAGCTCCTTGCAGCTGGTTCCGCTGAGATTGCCACTGTTCAAAATTTCGAACAGATTCCATAGTAGGTCGCTGCCAGGTTGTTGTTCTGGTGTTATGATCCACATAGTAAACTCTTCCACGATCATCAACTCTTCTTTCCCAACTACCATAAACAAACAATAAAAATGGAGCCATAAGAACTCTCTTGATAGAAATTAAAAAGTAGCAAATAATTCACTCGAATGATTTAAAAATTAAGTTCAAGACATAATAAAATAACTTAAAACACAAGTGTTTTTACTTTATTTCCATGCTAGGAATGGAACTAGGGGTACTGAGCATGTGTCGTGTACTCCCCATGTACTTGGGTTGACTCTGAGCTCACAGTTCTCCTGCCTCTATCTCCCAGGTTTAAGATTACAGGCATGAGCCTCCATGGCTACTACTGTTATTCTTCAAAAAAAGTCATGCTGCTCTCTTCATTCCAGAAGAACAGATGCCTTTCCCTGCATCTCGACCAACCAGAATTCTGACAGACACCAAGGTTCTGTTCACCTCTTACATTTCCCAGTACTTAAGATCTATGAAGTCAATTTTTGTCATTAATTTTATATTATGACTTTCTCAGAATCCTTTCAGTAGCCAACTCAAAGTTCTTTTCAATTTGCTATTAAAAATATAACGGGGTCAAATAATGTATGTGTGATTCTCCATAAATAATGATCTACGTTATTATATTTCATGAGATTTAATGATGTAAGAAATATTAAACTGGTCCTGCTGGGCGTGGTGGTGCACGCCTTTAATCCTCGCACTTGGGAGGCAGAGGTAGGCGGACCTCTGTGAGTTCAAGGCCAGCCTGGTCTACACAGTGAGCTCCAGGCCAGCTGGGACAAAAGGGAGACCCTGTCTCAAAAGTACTTAAATTGGTCTCAAACTAAAATCTGTATTATAAATAAACTTGTACTACTTTATACCAAAATTAAATGAGATTTACTGTTTGTTTATTTATTTATTTATTTATTTATTTATTTATTTATTTATGGGACAGGTCTCCCTTTAGCCCCAGTTGGCCTGGAATTCACTCTGTAGACCAGGCTGGCCTTGATCTCACAGAGATCTGCTTGCCTCTGCCTCCCCAGTGCTAGAATTAAAGGCGTGAGCCACCATGCCTGGCTTTAAATGAGTTTTAAAGGAGTAAAAAAATGCTAAATAATGTTAATGCTACTAGGATGTCTCTCAGGTTAAAAAAAAAACAAAACTGACCTTAGGGTTTAAAAAATAATTTTCTTTATACATAGGTCACTGATAGCTAGTTAAACTTTATTATTTGAATTCCTCTCAAACATTCTCCCCATGTTCAGAACACATTTTTTGGGTACTCAAAATGGAATGTCTCTCTTTTCAGATTTTTTTTTTTTTTGGTCTTTTTGAGACAGGGTCTCCCTGTAGTTATGGCTGTCCTGGAACTCAATATGTAAATCAGGCTGGCCTGGAACTCACAGAGATCCGCCTGCCCCTGCCTCCCAAGTGCTAGGATTAAAGGCATGCACCACCACACCCGGCCCGAATTTTTTTAATAGAAGAAAGTATTCAGGCTTCAGTCCTGTGATATTATATGAAAACTTACCAATGGAAAACATAGATGAGACATTTCATTACAGCAATCCATAAGGTGCTATTTATGTATGTATGTATGTATGTATTTACTTATTTATTTATTTATTTATTTATTTATTTATTTTTGGTCCTTTTGAGACAGGGTCTTATTTATTTATTTATTTATTTTTGGTCCTTTTGAGACAGGGTCTCCCTTTAGTCCCAGCTGGCCAGGAGCTTGCTCTGTAGACAAGGCTGGCTTCCAACTCACAGAGATCCGCCTGCCCCTGCCTCCCAAGTGCTGGGCTTTAAAGGCATGTGTAACCACTCCTGGCCCTGATTTTTTTTATTTATAGGTAAAACAGTCTTTTCTAAAAGTTTTCTCTCTTTTACAAAAAATATATATAATAAAAAAATAAACATCATAAAAACAAAAAACCAAAAGTTTTCTCTTAAATATGCTAAATGCTAAAAAAAAAAAATCACAAAATGTTAAAATTTTATTTATCCCATAAATACAGCCACCATTTAAAATGGGCATAAAGGGGCTGGAGAGATGGCCTAGCAGTTAAGAGCGCCGATCGCTCTTATAGAGGACCCGGGTTCAATCCCCAGCACCCACATGGCGGCCGAGAACCGTCTGAAACTCCAATTCCAGGAGAACTCCAGTTCCAGGGGATTCAGACACCCTCTTCTGACCTCCGCGGAATTGCATGACACGGGTGCGCAGACTTGCATGCAGACAGTACATTCATACACATACAGAAATAAATAAAATTAAAAAAAAATTAAAAAAATAAAATAAAATGGGCATAAGGCCCATTTTAAATATAATAGTATCACCATGCTATAGTCATGCAGTTAATCTATCCATTGAGAGCCATAAAATGAAGATTATTTCACTAAAACTACTGTCTAAAACTTAGACTATCATTGAATTCATCTTTGTGAATACTGTATCAAATAAATTTAAAAGTTACATATGATAAAAATATGACTAAAGATACATAAGGTGCTGTATTACCCTGGAGGTAAAGGCTGTGGTCTCTCCCATGTGGTAGTTCGAGTGTTATGATCCACATAATAGGTTCTACCATGAGGATCTTTCCTCTGCTCCCACCTTTAATAATACACAAAAATAAGAAATGATTTATTAGGATAATCTGAAAATTTCCTATAACTAAGAACATTACAAATAGGCTTTACTTCACAAGACCCACGTATGGATACTATACAGGTAAAAATACATATACATGAAAATTATAAAGGTATTCTGATCTTTTCATTATTACTTCTTCATAACGGAATTGTAAATGAAATAACTACAGTTAGGGCAGGAAGGATGGAATACTTAAAATTTTTAAATTTACTAATTTATAATCTTTCAAATTGTCAGAAAAGAAAAAATAACAAGAGTAGAGAAACTTCAGTCTAATAGCAAGCCCAAGGCACCAATGCCAATAAGTAGTATCAGTTTTGCCTATGATTTCAAAATTATACATCTAAAAGGGTTTTAGCAGAAACAGCCTTAATGATCCATAAGATAGCACCAGTCCCCCAAATCCTGTCATCTTTGTGCATACAAGGCCTCACTGTGTACATATATCCTGCTCCTGATTTTGTTCGGCCTTTGAGTAAGCATCACGGACTTATCTTTTTCTGAAAGCATGGCAATATCACATTTTCTCCACTCTTGTTTTTCCCCCTCAGATAACTTGTTTCTTCTTCTCTGCTTTTTTCTTAATATGGTATAGGGGGAAAAATAAAAATAAAAACCTCTCCTTGCTGGCAAGCATTCACAGTACTGGAAGGTGCTATGTTAGCTCCTGGGGGACAAAGGACATCAATGGTCTTACCTAGCACTGAACCCTGCATGCTACAGTATTGACTTGCCAGGAAAAGTGTGCTCACAGGTATAATAGTGGCAAGACGGTTTATACAGATAACTGCTCTCCTGTTTAGATTTGAAGTCTGCTTCACTGAAGGGAATTAATGTCTCGTACTATAAGCATGGTCAAAATCTATGGTTAGGGAACTTTCAGGTCCTAGGAGAGATAATGTCGTTTAGCTATATGGCCCCATCAAACTGCTTTCTTATTATTTATGTTTATAATCATATATTTGTGTTATTCTCAACTTCAGTCAGAGAAGCTTCTTACTGCAGTGGCTTGGGATTAATGCAAAGACTCAACTGTTCAAAGTGCCAAGAGTAAGTGACTGTGAGTGCTCAGCAGTAGCTAGGACATCCATATCAAAACACTGGACCATCATGGGGGGAGGGGTAGAAAGAATGAGAGAGGACGGGGAGGAAGATTGTCAAATGATGTTTTCTGGACACGGCAAAGCTGTTGTACACATGAACTCACAACAGCCATAGTTAAATGGAGTAAGTCCTACAGAAGATGGAACCAGTTAAAAATTCCAGCATGAAATGTGGAGGACCTCCCAAGGCCCTACCCCTTGCTGAGGAGCTACATGCAGTTGACAGCTGTTGGAGGAAGATAATCACTTTTCTTTGGGGAAGGGGGACAGTCATACCCCACACTCATGTATTTACTGCTGCACTAATTAGACTCATCAGGGTATATTAAAAAAAAAAAAGAGGACAGGAAGTTAGGAGGGAGCTTTATTGGGGAATATCAGTTGATGGAGAATTGGAAGGAGGGACGTGGAGGAAGGGAGAGAGATGGGGGAGGGCAGAATGTGATCAAGATACATTGCATACATATTTACTTATTGTCCATAAATTAAGTTATCCCCCAAAGCTAGGTTTTACTTATACATACAAGCTTAAAAATAACAATAATTTTCCAGCTGGTGGCAAAGGCCTTTAATCCCAGCACTCAGGAGGCAGAGGCAGATGGATCTTTGTGAGTTCAAGGCCAGCCTGCTCTACATAGTGAGTTCCAGGACAGCTGGGGCTACAGGGAGACCCTGTCACAAAAAGACCAAAAACAAAACCAAACACAAAAACAATAATTTTGCCATATCTAAGAAATTTAAGTCATAAAATGCTCAAATGATAACCATGGACAATAAAGATCTCCAAGGTTGGAATTACACAAACTTACCTATTAAAATTTATTAAAGTATAAAACACTACAGCAACATTCTATTCTGCACTTCAAAAGTGTAAATAAACATTCCTCACTAAAGGTATATGCCACCACACCCAGCTTCGTTTGTTTCTTTTAAATAGCTCATGGGGACTTAAGATTTAAATAGAGAATTTTAAAGGCATTTCAGGAATACCTTTAACATATATTAAAAAGCCATTACCTGTATGAAAGTTTAAAAACCTTAAATGAAGTTCTGAAGAGTTCTAGCAATGATATTGTTGCTAATTTTAGGCACTGATTTCCATAATCAATCTTTGAATTTTTATTTTATTAAAATATCCCAATTTCAACAAGTTCTCTATATTATTTTAAATCTAGCTTTATTTTTATCAAGATAATATGTCAACTTTTTATTTTTTGTTTTTTATCTTTTATTGAAGTTTTGTGCATTTCATACATCACTTCTCAGTTAAATCCAGACTCATTTATTTCCCCCTCCATGCCCCCCATCCCTCCCAAGTTCATGCAGTCTGCCATACATGTCCTGTTTCCCCTTCTGAGTCTTTTCAAATCTCTTTTTTTTTATTATTATTTTTTTATTTCTTTATGTATATGAATGTACTGTCTGCATGTAGGTTTGTGCAACCGTGTTGTGCAAGGCCGTGGAGGTCAGAAGAGGGTGTCGAATCCCCTGGAACTGGAGTTCTCTTGGATTTGGAGTTTCAGATGGTTCTTGGCCACCATGTGGGTGCTGGGGATCGAACCCGGGTCCTCTGTAAGGGCAGTCGGCGCTCTCAACCGCTAGGCCATCTCTCCAGCTCCCTGAGTCTTTTCAAAGTTTTTCAAGGCATAAGATTTTTTTTTGGGGGGGGGAACTCTGCCACTTCAGTCAGTTCCCTGTCCCAGTTCTTTTGTTGTTCCCTCCAATCCTTATTGTTTCAACATAATGCATGTCACACATGTACTAAAATCGTGTCATCTGAAAATAAACTGTATGTTATTTCCAAATCATATTTCGGGATTCACATTTTTCCCTTTAATTTTATATTGCTCTAAAATATGCAAACATACCCTCCACCCTTGTATCAAAATTATAAAGTCTGAAAATAGGTAGTAGGTTAATTTTAGAGCCCCTTAAGGGATTCACATTCTAAGAGCACAGTTGCTTTTAGACAAAGAGAAATATAACAGTAATGTTACTCAGTTTGCCCACAAATGAGGGATACCATTCGTCGTTTGTTTTTCTGGGACTTTGTTACCTCACTTAGCATAATATCTTCTAGTTCCATCCATTTACCTGCAAAGCTCATGATATCATCTTTCTTTACTGCTGCAAAGAACTCCATTGTATAGATGTACCACATTTTCTCTATCCACTGGTTGATTGAGGGGCACTTGGGTTGGTTCCAACTCTTAGCTATTGTGAAGAGAGCTGCAATAAACATGGCTGTGCATGTATCTCTGCAGTTGGATGTATCTTGTGGGTATATACCCAGGAGTGGTATGACTGGGTCAGGTAGTAGGCTCAGTTTGAGTCTTTTTTTTTTTTTTTATAATTTTTATTTCTGTATGTGTATGAATGTACTGTCTGCATTTAGGTTTGTGCACCCGTGCCGTGCAATGCCGCAGAGGTCAGAAGAGGGTCTCGGATTCCCCTGGAACTGGAGTTCTGGAATTGGAGTTTCAGATGGTTCTCGGCCGCCTTGTGGGTGCTGGGGATCGAACCCGGGTCCTCTGTAAGAGTGGTCGGCGGTCTTAACCGCTGGGCCATCTCTCCAGCCCCTCAATTTGAGTCTTTTAAGGGTTCTTCACACTGCTTTCCACAGTTGGTTGTATGAGTTTACATTCCCACCAGCAGTGGCTGAGTGTTCCCCTTCCCCACAATCTCTCTAGCATTGGGTATAATCTGTTTTCTTGACCCTAGCCAATCTTATTGGAGTGAGATATCTTAAAGTGGTTTTAATTTGCATTTCCTTAATTATTAATGATGTGGAACACTTTTTTTTAATTTATTTATTTATATATATATATTTTTTATCACATCTAGACCCGTGTCCCCCCATCCCCCACCCCACCAGAGCTCATGCATTCTGCCAAACATGCTTTTCATCTCTTTCTCAGTCTTTCTCAATATTCTCCATATGGAAGTTGACTGTTTTGTTCACTGTTTCAGTCAGTTCTTCGATGCAGTCCTTTCTGTTGTTGTGGAACACTTTTTAAGATGTTTCTCAGCCACTTTTACATCCTCACTTGTGAAGTCTCTGTTCAGCTCTTTACTCCACCTCTTGAATGGCTAATTTGTTTTCTTACTTCGTTTTTTGAGTAGTTTATATATTCTGGAAATTAATGCTCTGTCAGATATATCAGTGGTGAAGGTTTCCTCCCACTCTGTGGTTTTTCTTTTCACTTCACTGCTTGTTTCTTTTGATGTACAGGAGCTTTTGAGTTTAATGAGGTCCCACTTGTCAATTGTCAACCTTATTTCCTGCGCAGCTGCTGTCTGATTTAGAAAGTCTTTTCCTACCCCTATGTCTTTGTAGGTTGCTGCTAAAGTTTTCTTCTATCACCTTCAGAGTTTCAGGTTTCACACTGAGATCTTTGATCCATTTGGAGTTGATTTTTGTACAGGGTGAGAGGTAGGGATTTGATTTTATTCTTCTACAAGTGGTAATCCAGTTTTGCCAACACCATTTGCTAAAGATGCTGTCTTTCCTCCATTGTGTCTTCTTGGCCCCTTTGTCAAATATGAGGCGGCTGAAGTTGTTTTTATTACTATAACCCTGTAATACAGTTTGAAGTCTGGTATAATGATCCCCCCATATTGCTCTTTTTGCTCAGGGTTGTTTTGGCTGTCCAGGGTCTTTTGTTTTTCCATATGAATTTAAGGATTTTTTTTTCCCAAGCCTGTGAAGAAATTCTTGGGGAATTTAATTGGGATTGCATTGAATCTGTATGTTAATTTGTATGTTAATTCTAGGACATTTTTACTATAATAATTTTTCCAATCCATGAGCATGGGAGGTCTTTCCATCTTCTGATGTCTGAAGTGTTTTTAGCTTCAGTGTTAGATCGTTCACTTGTGCTCTCTCTGTTTTTCTAATGTAGGCACCCAGGGCTATAAACTTACCTCTTAGGACTGCTTTTAAAGTATCCCATAGGTTTTGTTGTATTGTATTATCATTGTCATTCAGTTCCAGGAATGCTTTTATTTCTTCATCTCTTCCTTGATGCATTCATTATTCAAGAGTGGGTTGTTTAGTCTCCATGTGTTCTTGTGGATAGTTGGGCTTATCCTGGTGTTGATATTGAGCTTTATTGCACTGTAGTCTGACAGAATGCATGAAATAATTTCAATACTTTTGTATTTGTTGATGTTTTTTCTCTGTCCCTCTATGTGGTTAATTTTGGAGAATGTTCTATGGGGTGCTGAGTAGAAAGTATATTCTCTGGTGTTTGGGTAGAATACTCAGTAGATGTCTGTGAGATCCATTTGAAGTAATGTATTGTTCATTTCAGATGTCTCTCTGTTTATTCTTTGTCCAGTTGATCTATCCAAAGAGCTCAGTGGGATATTGAAGTCCCCCACTATTAGTGTGCTGGGATTAATCTGTGCCTTAAGGTCTTGCAGGATTATGTTTATAAAACTCAGTGCACTGGAGTTTCGTGCATATATATTTATGATTGTGAAATCTTTGTCATTAATTGTTCCTTTTATAAAGATGTAATGACCCTCTTTGTCTTTTCTGATTAGTTTTACTTTGAGGTCTATTTTGTCTGATATTAGAATGCAACTCCTGCTTGCTTTTTGGTACTATTTGCTTGGAATATCTTTTTCCATCCTTTCACTTTAATTTGGTGCCTGTCCTTGAGGGTGAGATGGTTTCTTGTAGACAGCATATAGATGGATTCTGTTTCCTAATCCATTCTCCCAGTCTATGTCTTTTGATTGGGGGGGTTAGATCATTAATATTTAAGGTTATTATTGAGAGATGTTTGTTTCTTCCTTTCACTTTATTTTCTGTTTGCATTCTTGGTCTAGGTTTGTATTTTCACAGTTATACTTTTATTAATTTCTCTGTCTAGGTGCTTGGGGATAGGTGCTCCTTTCCTCTGTTCTTTGGAATTGCTTCGAGTATTTTCTGAAGGGTTGGTTTTTTGGACATATATTCTTTCATCTTGTTTATGTCATGAAAGATTTTTCTTTCTCCAACTATAATTGACATTTTTGCTGGGTATAGCAATCTGGGTTGGCACTTATAGTCATTTAGTACTGGGAATACATTAGTCCATGTTTTTCTGGCTTTCATAATTTACACTGAGAAGTCAGCTGTAATTCTGATTGGTCTTCCTTTATATGTAAGTTGCTGTTTTTCTCTTGTTGCTTTCAGTATCTTATCTTTGTTTGGGGTGTCTAGTGTTTTAACCATGAAATGGCATGGGGAATTTCTTTTCTGACCTTGTCTATTTGGAGTTCTATGTGCTTCTTGTATTTGTATGAGTTTGTCTCTTTTCAACTTTTTCAAACAGTTTGTACTACCTTCTAGGTTACAAAATTGCATGTACCTTCGCATAGATAGACTCATACAGTCTATGGATCACAGTGCTAAAACAATAGTTCCCACTAGCTCTATCACTTCATGTTCTCATCCCTAAGGTAACATTTCCAAATCACTTGGTCAGTTCCAGTATTTACCTCTTTTTAACATCCTCAGTTTACTACTAATTTAATTTCAAGTAGAATGCCTTGAAACTTCTTATGAATTATGAAGCCATAGGTTTCTTTCCTCAACACAGAAAATACTTAACTCTTCCCAAAGTATTCCAATATCCTCAATATGTTCCAGATTCAACTCTGCAGCTAGATTACATACAACTTCCCTCAGCCATTAAGATTGTTTCCTATTGATTCTGAGAAGCATGGTGTCATCTGATTAGAGTAACACCTGCTTTGTTTTATACTCTAAAAGCATCTCTGGACATGTTCAATATTGGGGAAGGGGTGCCAATAATGTACTAAAATGTACAAAAATGTATGCACTGAATTATTTTAAAATAAGTCCATTTTCTCTTACTGCTGGGAGTTCTGCCATGTCTTTTCTGTTAGGAAAAATATGTTATTCATATTTGAGAATTTTCTTGTCATTTTCCCCCCTGAAACTGCTTATCAGACTTGATGACTGATCATCTAATGTTTCAACTTCTACGTTACACGTTTACCTTTTTGCTCTACTTATTGGCAAGTTTTTTTACTTTTATCTTAAGTGTCTACTGAGTTACATTCTTAAAAGACTTTAAATTCTTTGAGCATTCCTTTTTTACAAAAACTGGCTAGTGTTTAATGTTTGTGATACCTGCTTTTACCCTCTGAAAATATTAAATAGTCTCCTTTCTTCAAATAGCATTTTCCTTTTAAAAAATTAATTTTAATCTTTATTTTAATTTATTACATCATTTTTGTGTGCATGTATGCCAGTACATATGTGAAGGTCAGAGAACAATTTGTAGGAGCTGGTTTTCTCATTACACCATGTGAGTCCTTGGGATTGAGCTCAGGTTGTCAGACTTGGTGGCAGATGCCTTTACTCTGAGCCATTTCCTGGTCCCTCAAGTAGCATTTTCTACCTTGACCATTTTGACTCTCTTTCAGATTAACAAGTTTCCCTCAGATATTTCATGAATAAGGTACTGAAAAAAATTTTTAATTATGACACAGAATTTGTATCAACCAGGCAGGCCTTGAACTGCCAACCTTCCTGTCTTAGCCTGCCAAATAGATGGGATTAAAAGGCCTGTGCCTTTTAAACCAATGCCTGCTTTAAACTAACTTTCAATCTACTTTGCTGTTCATAATGCCATCTTCCTGACCACATGTTCATAATGCCAACTTCTCCACATGTTCATAATGCCATCTTCCTGACCACATGTTCATAATGCCATCTTCCAGATACATGTTCATAATGCCAACTTCTCCACCACATGTTCATAATGCCATCTTCCCAACCACATGTTCATAATGCCATCTTCCAGACCACATGTTCATAATGCCATCTTCCCTACATGTTCATGATGTCAACTTCTCCATTATCACATGTTCATGATGCCAACTTCTCCATCACATGTTCATAATCCCATCTTCCTGACCACATGTTCATAATGCTGTCTTCCCGACTACATGTTCATAATGCCATCTTCCAGATACATGTTCATAATGCCAACTTCTCCACCACATGTTCATAATGCCATCTTCCTGGCCACATGTTCATAATACCACCTTCCCTACCACATGCTCATGATGTCAACTTCTCCATCCTCACATGTTCATGATGCCAACTTCTCCATCACATGTTCATAATGCCATCTTCCTGACCACATGTTCATAATGCCATCTTCCCAACCACATGTTCATAATGCCATCTTCCCGACCACATGTTTATAATGCCATCTTCCTCACCACATGTTCATGATGCCAACCTCCCTACCACATACTATGGTATCTGATGCTGTGAGTTCCTGAGCCTTCCCCATGTGCCATTATGCACACTAACTCACTCACAAATCATAATTCAGTTTTCTTGGTACACTTAACAGTCTTCTAGTCTTCTAAATAACTGCAGCTATATTCAATGCAAGATCATTAGGAACTCTGAGGAGACATAAGCAGCTAAGCCATTTCCAGATTTCCAATCCTCACATATCTTAAGATAATGTGCTTATACTTTTAAACTGCTAAGTTTTGGAACAAACTATTAAATAGTAATAATTAATATACAAGGAAATACTGAAAAACCATTCAAAAGAATTAAGGTAACATCTTAAAGACCCTATGGTGGGCTTCTGTTTTGCTTGTAAGTGTATTAACAGCACATATAACACAGAGTCTGCCACAGATGAGATATTTATAAATAATGATTGGCTAAATACTTGATGAATATGTAAACCTATTTGTACTAACAAGAGTATGACCAAATTTAAAAACAAACAAACTAGAATATAGTATAGTTCCATTTTTTGAAAGAAGTTAGATGGCTCCCTTCTATCCTACCTCTTCATGTACTTGTAGAACATGCCATCATGTGACATTATGAATCAGTATTTTGAACTCTGCATGTCTTCCTGAGGAAACACAAGCTCTACAGCAGACTGAATGTTTCTGCCCCCCTGTACAGAGCCTAGAATGAATCCTGACCCAGAAAAGGCTCTCAAATATATGTTGTGGAAATAAATACAAACTACTACTCTGGTGGTAAATTTGAGGGGTACTATATTTCTGAATGTCTCAATTATTTTCTTTTGTTGTATACTAATTTGATAGCTAAAATCAATTTTGACAAAGGGGGTGGGGAAAAACCACCAAGCCCTCCAACCTACTAATGGTCTATGAAGGCCTCTTCTATATTTTACTGTTATTAACTACAAATATGTATAAATTTAATACTCAACAAGAATTTAGTAAGCAGAAAGCATCAAAAGTAAGCTCAGATTAAGTTCTGTCCTACATACAAAGATACAATAATTAAAGTGATATGAGGGGGCTGGAGAGATGGCTCAGCTGTAAGAGCACTGACTGCTCTTACAGAGGACCCAAGTTCAATTCCTAGCACCCATGTGGCGGCTAAGAACCGTCTTTAGTGCTGGGCATGGTGGGGGACGCCTTTAATCCCAGCACTCAGGAGGCAGAGGCAGGTGGATCTTTGTGAGTTCAAGGCCAGCCTGGTCTACAGAGTGAGTTCCAGGCCAGCTGGGGCTATATGGAGACCCTGTCTCAAAAAGACATAAATAAATAAATAAATAAATAAATAAATAAATAAAATAAAATAAAGAGAACGCTTCAATATTTATAAAAAAATAAAGTGATATGAATACAAGATACACTAGGGAAGCACATAGAAACTCAAAGGCTAAAATGATGACTAAGCAATGGGTAAAACCAAATGAACCAGTAAAGAGCACTGAGGAAAAAGTTTCACAAATAACAACAAAATCTAAACACATTACTGTAACGAGCAAACAAAGGCAAAAAGGTAAGTTAGAGGCCTCTAGAAGGGTAGTTTCAAAACCACAAGCCAACATTCTAATAATTGTAGACTGTATTGAACATGTTATCTATACTTTTACTGAACACTTTCAAACTATTTTGAATGTACATGGTTTCAATCTAAACCTATAAGTAAGCTTCTTGAAGGTAGAAAAAATGAATAATTAACATGAGTATCATCAGTAGCAATGAAAGATTCAAGATACGTTTAAATAAGGAGTAAGCCATATTTAAAATTAAGTGAACAGTCTTAAAATCACTGAAATTTGAATAACGATACAGAGAAATTTAAAAGTGATTAGGAAGAACTAAGCAGCAATGAGAATCTGATTTTGTAATCGGACTCTTTGGAGGGTTTACAATGACTGACACCAACACTCACTACTGATGGAAATAGACCTGGACAGAAGATCACACAGAAAGCTAGAAAACTGGAATTATGATACAGTGTGTCATAGGTACTCCTATCAAAATCTGGGCTGGAGAGATAGCCTAGCGGTTAAGAGCGCTGACAGCTCTTACAGAGGACCCAGGTTCGATCCCCAGCACCCACATGGCGGCCGAGAACCGTCTGAGACTCCAATTCCAGGGAGCTCCAGTTCCAGGGGAATCCGAGACCCTCTTTCTGACCTCCGAGCATTGCAGACACGGGTGCACAGACCTGCATGCAGACAGTAATCATACACATAAATAATAAAATTAAAAAAAAAAAAAAACTGAAATCTATAGCTTTCTCTTTCCATATTACATATATGTATTTCAACTAGATAAACAACTGTACTTAGCTCCAAAATATAGTTTCATTGGAGCAAATAAACACTATGAATTTTCCAACTTAAGTTTTTGAACAAAAGAAACATTTCATATACATACTCAATAATCATATTTCATTACAAAGTTGCTACCTGAATGTCAAACATTAAAGAAAACTGTTTTAACATACCCTGATGGCAAAGATTCTGCATTGGCATTTCTAGACTGCTGCCGGAGAGGCTCCATACTCCCATCTGGCTGCCTTAATTTGTCAAAAACAGAACTATTTCCAGAATCAGAGTCAGGGTCTACTAGGCTCCGAGCTTCGGAAAGCAGCTCTGCACTGGTAGAAGGAATACATTCATTATGTTCTGAGGAAGCCAGTATCTCTTGAACAGGAGGATCTTCAATGGTAGTGCTAGTGCAATGTGAAGTTGAGGTGGTTTCTTCAGATGGTAGTGGAGTACACATGGCAGAAGTATTATCAGTTAGTATAGATGAAGATGATTCTCCATTAACTAGAAGGAAAAACAGCAAAATGATCTATGACCCAATTATCTAATCAATTGATTACACTTCTCAGGGCTTAATTCAGACTGAGCAATGTATCATATGCTAAAAAACAAAACGAAAAAATAGCTGGACATAGTGGTATATGCCTTTAATTCCAGCACTTGGGAAGTAGAGGAAGGTAAATCTCTGTGGGTCTGAGGCCAACCTAGTGAATTCCATGCGAGCAGCCTCATAGTGAGATCCTGCCTCTCAAAAAGCAACAAAAAATTGTTTTTCATAGCTCACATTTTAGGGGTAATTAGGTAAGCAATAAAAACTTAATAAACCCATGGCATCTGGGTGGCACCCTTGAATCCCGCACTCTGGAAACAGAGGGGTGGATTTCTCTGTTGGTTCAAGGCCAGCCTGGTTCTACACACCATGTTCCAGGCAGCTGGGTGCTACAGGGAAGAGAACATCTCTCAAAGAGACCCAAAAAAACAAAATAAAAAAACAAAGTAAAATTAAGGAGACCATACTAATAACCTTAACTTGAGGAAAGAGAAACCAACATTAGGATAACACATGTCTTCCCTCCAAATTATCAAGTTGCAAGAAAACATGCATGGGCCACAGAAGACTTTAAAATGTTCTCTTTCAACTTTCTTAAGTGGTGTAAGTGGTGACTAAGAGCAAAAAAATATTTTGCCCATTAAGGAATATATGATTGCATTAATTATGTGTCATAAGGGGCTAGAAAAAGATTCTGGAATCTTTTCTAACTAAACTTTAAAAAAATATCTTGAGACTAAGTCTACTAAATTGCCCAGGAAGGCCTTGAACTTGCAACCCTCCCACTCAGACTTTGAGAAGCTGATGTGGAATATGCAAAGCAAGGAAAGACTCATCTTGAGATGGGAGCATCTGAATTTGCTGCTTCAGGAAACGAGTTTCTTGTTTACTGTTCCTGGGAACTTGAGTAAACACTGCCCCACTGTCTCAAAGAGCATTTACCTAGACACTTGGTCTAGCCCCAGGGCAGTGTTAATAACCAAATCCACGGGACACTCATGTGGTGAAAAACTGGTCATGACAAGAGAATGGACTTTATTTTCTCTTTCAGACTGGTGGCTTGAGTGGTAACTAATCTAATTGGCTTGGTCTCCCCTTGGAGAAATACCCATGGCTATGCAACACAAGCTTACCCCCTCTAGGTAGGAGATGTTATAAGCCACAGTAAGACCTGTCATATTTAACAGGGGAAAAATTGTAATTCATGGATTAACATATCCCAACATGTGTCTATGCTAAAGTAACCTACCATAACTATTAGTGCTGCTTAAATACCTATATATCTAATTGCTTGTTCTTTCAATTAGTAGGATCGAAGGTTATTCTGGACAAACTGTCAGCTCATGAAAGGAAACAGCCAGAATTGACCAAGAGTCAAGTTAACAGCTCCAGAGAGAGTGGAACTGTTTTACCTCTCATCCACCTGTGCCCCTTTTCTAAGCCTAGGAACAACTGCGGAAGAGGGGGCGTGGTAGAATGTAAGGGCTGCGATGGGGTGAATGGTGAAAACTACAGCAATGTAGTCTGGACACTCATTTGATCAACTTGATTGAACAAACAATCCTGTCACCCCCCACCGGATGGTGGGGCTGTAGGTGTTTGGGCACAACAGCCTGCAGATAGGTTTTGCATGAAGGATGCTTGTACTCATGGATTATCACTTATAGCTAAAAATGAAAAAAAAAAAAAAACTGAGAGAAAGTTTGCAGGACAGTATGCTAGAATGCATGATCTGGGATGGGGGTGGGGGTGGGGGGGTAGGGAAGGTGAAATAGCCCTGAACTGAATTGGAAAAAATGATGAAATGCCAAAGCATCAATAAAAACTAATTAAAAAAAAAAGTTTGGGACAAAGGGGGAGTATGTATGATTATGCAGGGAATTAGGGGAGTTGTGTTGACTGCCAGAGTTACTAATGGTGTACTAGATGGGTTTTATATCCCCAACCCCAAATAGTTACAATACTCTCAAAATGGATTCACAAATGGTCATGGAGACCCCAATGTGCTGGAGTGTCTAGTAGCAGCCCAGTGCTCAGAGTGTAACCAAGAAAACTTCTCCACAGGGAATTTCTGCTCAGGAATCTCTGCATTGAAGGCTAGCTCCTACGAGATAAGCAGGACAGCTGAGGGCTACTGACTTGCTTCAGCCTGAAACTACCATACTGGTTTCCTGTTAAGCAACATGAAAGTAAGAAAGAAGTAGGGAATAACGATCAGTTTTGGTTTTCTACAAGGGGTGCATATTTAATTAGGCAAAATTTATAGAGAAGGGTCTGGGAATCTGAACTTAATTTAAACTAATATACCCAATGAGCTTATAATCAGGAAAGGATGACAATCTCATGGCAAACTTTGTAAAGAAAAATATGTAAAATACAAGTTGAAAATAATGCAATATTTATAGCAATGAATCTGAATGTATAGAAAGAAAACTAATGTTGTTTTGTTTTGTCTGTTTTGCAGAACAGGGTTCCCCTGTAGTCCAGCTATCCTGGAACGCAGTATTTAGGACCAGCTGGCCTTGAACTCACAAGAACCACTGGCCTCTAGCCTCCACAAGTGCTAGGAATAAAAGAGGTGCACACCACTGGCCCAGGGCAAGAAACTAATTTTTAAAAATGAAAACATAGCTCGGGGCGTGGTGGTAAAACCTTTAATCCCAGCATAGGAGGCAGAGGCATCAGGTGGAGTTCTGGGATCTCTGTGAGTTCAAGCCAGCCTTTTCTACATAGCAAAATAATAATAGTAAATTTTAAAAAAAAAAAAAAAACTTGTCTCAAAAAAAAAAACAAAAAAGCTAAGATAAATAAATAAGAAAATTTGAAAGACCAGAAAAGGATGATGGAAGAACTAAACTGCACACCAGAAGAGGAGACAGATTTTTTGAGAAAATTCTTTAAGCTTTTAAAGAATAAATTTATTCTTGCATTATTTGAAATGTTATATAATCCATGAGGAACAGATTTTTCAACCAATCCATTTTGCCATTTTGTAAGGATAATATAACCCTTTTAAAGCTGACACTATATCACACACACACACACACACACACACACACACACACACACACACACAAAACAGACCAGCATCATCAAGCAGGATTCAATACTAGTGAATTACATTAGAAAAATCTGTTGCCGGGCGTGGTGGTGCATGCCTTTAATCCTAGCAGAGGCAGGCAGATCTTTGTTCAAGGCCAGCCTGGTCTACAGAGTGAGTTCCAGGACACCTGGGGCTACAGGGAGATCCTGTCTCAAAAAGATACCCCCCCCAAAAAAATCTATTATGGTAACTGATCAAAGGATAAGAGCAATATGATTTTCAATAGAAGCTAAAAGTGTTCAAGAAAATACCCAGGAACAAAACAAGGCAGATCATAATCACCACTCTGATTCAATACTGATGATTAATCTGATAATGCAACAAGATTAGGAAAAGCAAACATACTCAAAAGAAAATTGTAAAGCTCTTTTATAAAGAAGAGTATTTAGACTACGCAAAATAACTAGAAATTACAACCAATCAAATACAACTATAATATTTTGGCAAAATGATGATACTTAAGTTTAACATCAAGAGTACATTCAAGGTCGACCTGAAGAAAACAAAAATAATCACTAAGAGTTAAAAAGGTTTTTGTTTGGTTGACTGTTTTTTGTTGTTTTTGAGACATGGTCTCACTGTATAGTAATGGCAGGGTTTGAACTTCTAATCCTGAATGTTTCCAATCACAGACATGGACCATCATGGCACAAATGAAGAAATATTTATGTAAGTAAAATAACTAATAGATAAAATATCTTTGGATGAGAAGATTCAATATTGTTAGAAAATATAACTCTCTCTAAAATACAAATGCTGGTAAGATTTTAAAAAAATAATAGAAATTTTTATTTTGACTGGTAGAAATATACAGTACAAACCATCTTGGAAGATGGTTTGGCCATTTTCTATAAAGCTATAAATAAAGCATTTTCTATAAAGCATCACACAATATTCCAATTTTTTTTCCAAACCAAGTGAGTTGAAAACCTGTTTCCACATCAAAAGCCTGTACACAGATGTGTATAGAAGCTTTATTCCTAACTACATAAATCTCAAGTAACCAAGAAAGATACTTCAGCAGGTGATAGGATAAAAATACGACAAGGGTGCACCAACCTACATGCAGACAGTATACTCATACACATAAAAATAACAAAAAGAAAATTGTGTTATCACCATAAAATGAAATATCATTTAGTAATTTTAAAAACTATAAAGACCCAAAAGAACTTTAAAGGCACATTGCTAAGTGAAAGGAGCCAATCTGAGAGGCCTGCATACCACACAATGCCAACTATATCACCTTCTGGAAATGGCAAAACTATGGAGACAAAGCAAAGAGCAATGATTCTTGTGAGTTTGGGAAGAATGAATATATAAAACACAGGAATTTTACAGTGGTCAATCTCTTTTCTGAATAGTCCTATAATGGTGCAAATATGGCAGGAACCATTTTTAAAAACCCACATAACTAGTACAACCCAAAAAATGAACCTTAACATAAATTATACACTTTAGTCAGTAACAAGTTATTCATAATTGTTCACTAGTTGTAACAAATGTTAATATAGTCATGCAAAATGTTAATGAAGAAACTATAAATTCAACAGGAGGGATATATGAAAACTCTGCACTGTCTGCCTAATTTTATTGAAAAAGCTAAAGCTATTCTAAAATATAGCCATAAATTTTATTTATTTTTAATTTTTATTATGTGTATTTTATACATGCACTTCCATACATGTGTACATAAACATTCCTTGATCCACATGTGGAGGTCAAAGGACAACCTGCAGGAGTCCATTCTCTCTTTCCACCAAGTAAGTCATAGGGATCAAACTCAGATCATCAAGATTGGCAGCAAACTCCTTTATCCATTGAGCTTTTTCACCAAGGTCTAGTTTACGATTTTTTAAAAAAGCTAGCTTAGAAACCAATTATGCCCATTATGCCCAATAATGCAGCACACATTTGTTACCAAACATTGTCAATACCATGTCAAGATGCTGCAATATTACCTTTGATCTGAAGGATCATTATTCATATAAAATAGTGTGCAATGGCTCTCAAGTAGGAGAGATTTCTCTCCCAAGAGATAGATATTTAATGATGCCTGGGCATATATGTCTGTCGCATATTGGGGAGAGGAGTATTTCTGGGACCTACTGGTCAGGAATACTCCTAAACAACCTATGAAGCACAGAATAACCCCTCCCAATGTCAAAACAATGACAAAGAATTATCCGGCCTGAAATGTCAACAGTGCTGAAATATATCAGCCCAGACTCCTGGCAGTGTCTGGCGTGTGATGTTTATGCCAAATAAACACTTGTTGACAAAAGAATATGAGGATAATTGAATAAATTCACAAAAGAAAAGATGGAAGAGAAGGAAAAGAAATAGTGGCACAGGCACCTGATCATGAAGGTGTAGGACAAGTAAGCCATGAATTAAAATGACAAGTATGACAGACATGCATGTAAAACGTCTCATTTCCTCCTACTGCTTTGGGTTTTGTGTTTTTATTTTTTAAAGAGACAGAATCTAGCTAAGCTGCCCAGGCTCTGAAATCCTACACGAAAGAGATCTTCCTACTTCACGCTCCCTGAGGACTTCAGACACCTGTTCAGCTGGACTTGGCTTCTCAAGAAATCCCCACCCCCCCAGATTTTTTGAGACAGGGTCTCCCTGTAGCTCCAGCTGTCCTGGAACTCTCTATGTAGACCAGGCTGACCTTGAACTCACAGAGATCACCTGCCTCTGCCTCCCCAGTGCTGAACAAATGTATCCTTAATCACTTTCAGCTACCATGAGTTTGGGGTTACAATTATTTCAAATAAAGGAGGAGAAAAAAAAAAGAAATCCTAGAGTATTTGAATGCTATCTGTTATGATTTGAATATGGTTTCAGTATTGAAAAGTATGTCAAAGATGATGGAACCTTCCAGAAGGGAAAGCTTTGATTTGGAGGGTTTTGTTTGTTTTTAGGGAAGTAACTCACTGGAGCTGCTGCCCTTGGAAGGACTGAGATAGTTCTCACAGGATCTCAGTAAGTTCCTGAGAGTGAGTTGTTATAAAACATTAAATCTGGCTCCCAGTCACTCGCTGGCTTCCTGTCTCATCAGGTGAGCTTTCCCTTTCAGATATGCTCCATGATGCCATCTGGCATGAGGTCCTCCATCAGAGGCAAGATGGCTGAGGGATCTTGATCTTGCAAACCTCCAGGGTGGTAGGCTAAGCTAAATATGTTTCCTTTGTAAGTTACACACCCTCTAGTATTTTGTTATTCTAACACAGTCTAAGTGACCATTTTATTCTTCTTAAAAACTGTGCCGAAAAAGTCTGCTGTTTGTTCACGCAGTCAGTTTCCCTGCAATCCAAACTTTAGAGTAGATGTGGCTATAAAGGTGGGAAAGCATGAGGCGGCTCTCTGTGTTGACAATAAAATGGTAGATGAAAGTCATAAGGAAAGCGGATGTAGCTAAACATTCACATACAAAGCAAGTAAGACCTATTTAAACCTTGAGAAGCTCTCTGTCTTGTATCGGTGTCAGTTTCCTGACTCTGATAGTTTAAAACAGTTATACAAGGATTTAACACAGGTAGAGACCAGCACATGGACCTTCCAGCACAATTCTTTGCAGTTTTCTCAGTATTCATAATTCCTAATAAAAAGGAGGGGGGGAGTGTAACATACTTATGGAATCAGTTATTCTGCCTGACACCATACTGTGTGCTTATCTCCAGTTCCAGGGGAATCTGAGACCCTCTTCTGACCTCCACGGCATTGCACCTCACGGGTGCACAGACTTGCATGCAGACAGTACATTCATACACATAGAGAAATAAATAAAATTAATAAAAAAAATTATTTCTGTATGTGTATGAATGTACTGTCTGCATGCAGGTTTGTGCACCGTGTCGTGCAATGCCGCGGAGGTCAGAAGAGGGTCTCGGATTCCCCTGGAACTGGAGTTCTCCTGGAATTGGAGTTTCAGACGGTTCTCAGCCTCCATGTGGGTGCTGGGGATCGAACCCGGGTCCTCTGCAAGAGCGGTCGGAGCTCTTAACCGCTAGGCTATCTCTCCAGCCCAAAAATTATATATTAGAAGAAATCACTTCATACTGGAAGTTAGAAAGAGGACTGAAGTGTAAAGAACAGAGTATTTTTCTTAAATACCACTGTCCAAGAACTATGGAGATGTTTTTGATTTATTACCTCATTTATCCTTTAAACTCAATTATAAAGAAGTTAATTATCCCTCTCTTTTTATATATACAGAAGCTAACTTTGAGGCTATTTTCATCACTGCTAACAGGCTAAGTAGGTGAGCTCAGTCTGTACTCTCATTTTAGTCTATAATAATATTTATACAAACAAACTTGCCAAAAGAATCCTCTTAATTAAAAGGGAGATATTAAAAAAATATTTTTAAGTCTTCACATATAATAATACTACCTCTGGTGGAAAGTTGTCATTTGTCTGAACTCCTTAGTACTGGCCCAAATCCATTATCTGAAACCACTGGCAACAGGTATATTCCAGAATTCATGTTTTGGAATTTAGAACAGTAATACGGCACATACATTATATACTACCCTAGTACTAGAACAGGTCTGCTAACATTGCCATCAATGAATTTACAACACAAATATACATACAAATAACAAAACACACATTTCCCGTGATTTCATAAGCTTTGAATTACAAATATATTAGCTTACTTTTCATTACTAATATGAAGTATAAGGATGAGTAACTTCTTGGAGAAGAACAGTTTTATTGAGCTCACAGTTTGAGAGGTTCAAGAGCACACACCAGTATCAGCTAGCTCTGGCAAAGACTTCATGGTGGATGGGATAGCATATGTGAGCCTCATTCTCATCTTTAACAAAAGTCCAAAAACAAAAGCTGATTTCAAAAAGGTATATTGGGGCTAGGTATGAAATTCCTAGCTAAAGTGCTTGCCTAGTATCTAAAAGACCCTGTAGTCAATACCCAATACCACTGCCTAAAAAAAAAAGGAATACCAGGTTTACAAGATAAAGGTAATTTGTTATACTACCAAAACAGAGTCAGAATTTTTAGAATTTTATGGTTTTGTTTTCTACCTGGCACATACATCTTAAAGAGATAGTGATTATCCACTTAGTGAAGAGATACCTGAACTCATTCTCCTAGTAAGGAATGAGCTATCAGACAAAGACACCAGTTAAGTGGTTGCTACCAACACAACAGGTTCTAGAAGCCTTTTAAATTAAATGGAATGCAATTCCTTTGAGAAGGTATGAATATATATATATATATATATATATATATATATACACACATACATATATATATATATATATATAATTTATGAAAGTGAATGAGAAAGTAGTATACAAAGTTGAAAGCCACAAAGGTACATGTCAATAAAAGATCTCTTATTCTTATGCATGCTCTAAAACATAGACTAACTAAGGCCAATAAGTACTTTCACTAATTTATGCAAACAACTAAACAATTTAGGAGTAAGAATAAACTGTTTAAATTCCATATGAACCTGTCTCAACCCTCTTGAGTCCAAAAACAGCTACATATAATAAATAAGCTCATTCAGTTTGGTCATACATAGATGACCAAGTTTTGACTTGTGTTTTGTTTCACTATTTTCTTTTTATGAATTTTTGGAGATTCTGTAAGAAAATAACCCTGCTAACAATGTAAATTTTAAAAATGAGGGGGTTCTGATTCTGATATTTTAGTATTAGTAATTATAGCTATAATAGATAATTATCTGATAACCTAAAAGAGTTTAAGCTAAAAGGCACTGGATTCACATCTTATTACAAATAACTCTGGTACTCAGACAAATCTCTTTTCTAACTGATATAAATTGTTCTTCCTATTTCCTCAGCCTATATTTTAAAATTACACATTCTAATTTTTATATTAGCCAAATGGAAGTTGAATATTCAGAATGTTATTTTGTCTATCTATGCGTTTTTTAACATACAGTATTCCTATTGGAATTCCACATAATGTATTTTGGTCATTTTCATGCCCTATTCTCCCCCCTAACTCCTCCCAGATCCACCCTGAACTCCTCACCCCCTCCAAACTTCATGCCCTCTTCTTTTGTTGTTATTTTCAAATAATCCAGTGCTTAGTAAAATGTGATTTCTAAACTGTTTTTAGCATAGTTTCCTAAATAATATAGAAAAATTTAAATTTAGAATAAACCAAGTACTGTAATTTTATAATTTAATTACAGAACAGAAAATTAAGAAATACAGCATACTAAAGGAAACAGATACATAAATACATAAACTTATTTGACTTTCTTTCATACAGGGTGTCATAAGCAGCCAAGGTTACCCGTGTCACTGGTAGGCTCAGATGTGAGTGGTTTGGGAGCTGGTGTATTTTGGGATCTGGCGGCAACCTGAGATGGAGATGAAGGTATGTTTTCTCCATTAACTACACAGGAACAGCATGAGTTTGGAACAACAGTGTTTGATGGTATATGATTATCTATTCCATTAGTACCATCAACAGCCAACCTAAAAAAAAAAAAAAAGAAAAAGAAATCTTTCTTCAATGAGTTAGGTACAATTTGTGCAAAGAATTTCCATAAGCAAAATTTACCAAGTGTTTAATATTCAAGTGAAGTGTTGTATACAGTAATGAACAAAGATGGCCTGCTTTATTACATTAAAGCGTAGACAATTTTAGTTCAAAGGGTATCCAGACTGCCACAGCCAAAATATGCTGAGTCCAAGTGTACTCAGGTCTTCAGAGTAAGTTTAAATTATAAACTTAAAATTTTTTTTATTAATTTTATTTATTTATGTTTGTATATGAATGTACTGTCTGCATGCAAGTCTGTGCACCCGTGTCGTGCAACGCCGCGGAGGTCAGAAGAGGGTCTCGGATTCCCCTGGAACTGGAGTTCTCCTGGAATTGGAGCTTCAGACGGTTCTCAGCCGCCATGTGGGTGCTGGGGATCGAACCCGGGTCCTCTGTAAGAGCGGTCAGCGCTCTTAACCGCTAGGCCATCTCTCCAGCCCCGTAAATTATAAACTTTAAAGAAGAGTCGGGTGTGGTAGCACATGCCTTTAATCCTAGCACTTGGGAGGCAGAGGCAGGTAGATCTTTGTGAGTTCAAGACCAGCCTGGACTACATGGCGAGTTCCCAAGACAACCGGAGCTACAGGGAGACCCTGTCTCAAAAAGATGAAAAAAAAAAAAAATTAAATAAGAATATTAGGTAACTTTAAATGCTCTGAAAATAGGTTCACAAGGTTCATGAAATTATATAAAATGTCTAAAAACCAGTTCAAAATTTAATGTATTTAACACTGAATAAGATAAAATATTTGCAAAGACTGGTTACAAATTACTAGGTACTACGTGATAAAATTATGACCACGTGATTATAAAAAGCTGGTTTATTCCCAAGAATTGTACAATTTATAGAACAGAAATTAATTACAGATAAATAAAAAAATGTAACTATGAAACCAAAGTCCCAGTGTCAGTAGGATTAGAACAGGAACTGAGGAATGCACAAAAGTGATAAGGAGAGTTTTCCCCAGGCCGGAGGCCATCCCACATCCACAAAGCTCTCTAAAATCAGCCCCCTCCCTGCCATATCTACATCTCTAATCTATCTCTCCAAGCCACTTCTTGCTTACCTTGTAAAAGAAATACTACAATTTTCCTAAATAAGAAAAGAAATACTACAATTTTCCTAAATAAGAAAACCAAAATAAAAGTCTACAAATATATATTACAAATTATTATACACTGGACAGTAAAAAATATAAGGAAAATAAGATTATCAGAAAATATTAAAAATATATTGTATTCTAAAAGAACTTACAGAACATAAAGTTAAATGTAAATAAACTCAGGCCTTTGAATTGAATTTTCTAGTTCTCCTGCAATGCTCTCCCTATAGTCCAAACACCACATTCTCATTGTGATTCCATGGTACCTCTTTTTAAAGCATGCTCCTCTTCATTCCTGTTACTTGTCCTGTTTCAGTGACAATTTTCTTTTAAAGTGTGTCACAGTGTGGCCCTGGCTGGCTTGCACCTCAAGTAGACCAAGCTGGCCTCAAACTCAGATATCTGCTTGCTTCTGCCACCCAAACACTGGAATTAAAAATGTGTGCCACCATGCCAAGCTTGCAAAATTGTTGTCACTATGTCCCATTAGCTTGTTTATTTCTTCTGTAATGAAATGTCACCCTCTGTCCCACCAGTGTGAATTCCATTGGAACAAGGCTGAATTCTTAGTGCTGGGTGGTGTCTGGTAGTGGACCTGCACTCAGCACCTCTGACATACCTCTCTCTATTGTCACCTTCAGATATAAAATGAGATGTGTTTAGGAAGTTTAAAAATAGGTAAGGTCTAAAAATAAAGTTCCAAATAATTCTCTTGTATGCATCAATCCTCAGTCATCCAGAAAGAATCACTTATCCAGAAGTCTAACCAAGGGAAGTCATTTGAAATTCTCTAGTACTATAGAACTTATTTTTTTATATTATTTTTTTTTATTTACTTATTTTTTATTTTCTTTTTTGTCTTTCTGAGACAGGGTCTCCCCGTAGCCCCAGCTGTCCTGGAACTCACTCTGTAGACCAGGCTGGCCTTGAACTCACAAAGATCCGCCTGCTTCTGCCTCCCAAGTGCTAGGATTAAAGGCGTGTGCCACCACGCCCGGCTATTATTTATTTTTTATGTGTATGAATGTACTGTCTGCATGTAGGTTTGTATACCCATGTTGTGCAATGCCGCGGACATCAGAAGAGGGTGTCGGATTCCCCTGGAACTGGAGTTCTCCTGGAATTGGAGTTACAGATGGTTCTCAGCCACCATGTGGGTGCTGGGGATTGAACCCAGGTCCTCTGGAAGAGCAGTCAGCACTCTTAACCGCTAGGCCATCTCTCCAGCTCTTATTTTTAAAACAAGATGTATTATCACGTAATAAAATAATATGAAGTTCTGGTGTTTCGTTGTTGTTGTTTGTTTGTTTTTGACAGGGTCTTATTATAAGAGGCCAGACTGGCCTGGAACTGATATATGGATGGCTCAGGGTGGCCCCAAATGTATAGAAATTCTTTTGTGACTCTCAAGTGCTGGAATTACAGGCATGGGCTACCATGCTCAGTACAAGTTTTAGGCTACTTTGCAAATTTAAAGTTGTACTTTAAAGAATACAAGAACGCAGCGGTGCATACTACCTGAGCCCAGCTGCCAAAGCCCGTCTGTGTTGTGCAGGTGGCCAGCTGGCGGCCCACCTTGGCAGGCACCATCCAATGCTAGGACCATAAAGAGGAACTGCCCAACCAACCAGGTGGGGACTGGTGTGGATTCACCCCCCTACCCCTTCACCCCCACCCCCCCACCCCATGNTGGGCTCTTAACCACTAGGCTATCTCTCAGCCCCAATGCTCTCCTTCTTTACCGCTGAATAGTACTCCATTGTGTAGATGTACCACATTTTTGTCATCCACTCAGCTGTTGAGGGGCATATGGGTTGGTTCCAGCTCTTTGCTATTGTGAATACGAGCTGCAATAAACATGGATATGCATATATTCTTTTGCGGTGGTAGGATGAGTCTTTGGGGTATCTACCCAGGAGTGGTATGATTGGGTCAGGTGGAAGCTCATTCGAGTCTTTTAAGGTTCTCCATGCTGCTTTCCATAGTGGTTGTACAAGTTTACATTCCACCAGCAGTGGGATGAGTGTACCCCTTTCCCCACAACCCTTCCAGCATCTGTTGTCTTTTTGTTTTCTTGAACTTAGCTAGCCATACTGGAGTGAGATGATATCTGAGAGTGGTTTTAATTTGCATTTCCTTAATTATTAATGATGTTGAACACTTTTTAAGATCTTTCTCAGCCATCTTTAATTCCTCACTGGTGAAGGACTTGTTCAGCTCTTTATCTTTTGAGTAGGTCATTTGTCTTTTTACTTCTTTGTTTTTGAGTGTTTATATATTCTTGACATTGCTCTGTCACGATGTGTCCTGGTAAAGATTTTCTTCCCACTCTGTGGGTTTTTCTTCACCTCCTTGATTGTTTCTTTCACTGTACAGAAGCTTTTGAATTTTATGAGGTCCCCTTGTCAACTGTTGACCTTACTTCCATGCGCTGCTGTCTGGTTTAGAAACTCCTCCTACCACCTATGTCTTGTAGGTTGTGTCCAACTTTTCTTTCTATCACCTTCAGGGTTTCAGGCTTCACATTGAGAGTCTTTGATCCACTTGGAGTTGATTTTTGACAGGGTGAGAGGAAGGGGTAATTAATTTTGTTCTCTTAAAATGATGATCCAGTTTTGCCCAACACATTTGTTGAAGATGCTGTCTTCCTCTATTGAGCTTTTTTGGCCCCTTTGTCAAAATGAGGTGGCTGAAGTTATATGAGCTCAAGTTTGGTCTTCAATTTTTGTCCCTTGGTCAATGGTTTGGTTTGTTTTTGTTTTTTTTTTTCCAGTACAGGCTGTCTTTTTTATAGTAATATAGCTTGAGTCTGGTAATGTAATCCCCCTCGTATTGCACTTTTCACTCAGCGTTGCTTTAGTATTGGGGGTCTTTTGTTTTTCCATATGAAAATTTGAGGATTTTTTTTTTTCTAAAAAAAAGTCTCTGGGGATTTTGATTCTGGTTGGATTGCATTGAATCTAATCTGTATATTAATTGGTTCTTATCGTTCTCCTGTTTTTTCATACCCACTGCTCTTGCAGAGGACCCAGGTTCGATCCCCAGCACCCACATGGCAGCTAAGAACTGTCTGTAACTCCAATTCCAGGAGAACTCTAGTTCCAGGGGAATCCGAGACCCTCTTCTGACCTCCGCGGCATTGCATGACACGGGTGCACAGACCCACATGCAGACAGTACATTCATACACATACAAAAATAAAAAAAGGATGGCATTATGAACTTTTCAAGTAAATGGATGGAGCTCGAAGCCATTATGCTGAGTGAGGTGACAGTCCCAGAAAGACAGAGAATGGTTTCCCTCATTTGTGGATGCTAACACCAAATCCCCCCCGATGAAATGCAAGCTGAATGATAGTATGGTTATATTTTTGGTTTATCTGAAAGCAACTATGTTGTCATAATGTGAATCCCTCAATGGGCTCTAGAATCCACCCACCAATTATTTTCAGACTCTGTAATTACTGTATATGGGTGAAGAGTATGTATCCATATTTTAGAATATATGAAATTAATGGAGGAAAATGTGAATTCCTAAGCATAAAAAAAGACTGAGAAAAAGATGCAGGACAGTTATGATAGAGAACATGATCTGGGATGGTTTATGGTGGGGTGGGAGGAAGGGATAGGGCAATATGCCTGAGCAGAAATGAAAAATGATGTATGAAATAAATAAAACATTAATAAAAAAAGAAAATGTTAAAAAAGTACAAGAACACAGATGTCACACATTAATACATTTTAATCAAATTGTTATGCTATTTCAGTGGTTAATTTTTCTCAATGTATGTATTTATGTATGTATATTATAATCTGGAGACTGACTTAATATACAATCTGAAGGCATAGTTTCCCACCTGCTTTTTTTTTTAATGGCACTCAGAATCAAACCCAAATCCTTGTACATGTTAGGCAAATGCTTCATCATTATTCCTGGCCCTTTCTCAAAACTTTCGAGGCTAGGTCTCACTACGCCACACAAGGTGTCCCCCATCCTCTTTCTCAGGTTCCCCAATATCTCGGCCAGCAGGCCTGACTTTGTTCGGGTGCTTTGATGAGAATTATGAAATGGTAATTAAGGCTAATGCTATTAATAACACTCTAGAGTGCAATGATTATACTCTGTCTTATAATGGCATAGTTTTGCAAACGTACCAAATTAATTTTATAACAATTTTTACATTTTCAGTTTTAATTCCACCACATTTGAATGATTATATACTCTTCTACATATTTAAAGAGGGACCCTCATTTAACTATCACAAAATATGAATGGCAGAATGAATTCTGTAGGAAGACAATAATCTGTAGAACATTTATCTTGTGATCTATAGGAGACTGCCAAGCCAGACCACAATTAAGATCTCTCACAGTATTGATTCTAATTATCAATAAACCATAAATACTGATTTTGTAAAGCATTTCTGATTAAAAAATGAAGCACTGATACAACCTATAGCGTAAGTAAACTGAGAAGCATTCTGGTAGGTAAAAGAAGCCAGTCATACAAAATTTACATACTGTAAGTATCTGTTTATATAAAACAGCATAGCAATTTTTATTGTGTATTTTATCTAAATAAAACTGTTATTTTAAAGCCTATTTCCCAAGTACTCAACAAATATCATCTTTTATCTATAAGCCTTTAAAGTTTGTGGCAAATACTAAACTAAGGCTGAAATTTGAAACTTCTAAACCAAGTGTGGTTCAAACTTCATACTTGGAAATTCTTGCACCATGCTGCCATAAATACTAAAATAAAGCACCTACCTGGTAGCTGTCCTTATTGAAGTGTCTCCATTATCATGTAAGGCATCTCCATTTTGCTGTACTTCTACTAAATAATGAAAAAGAAGCAAGTTTTTATATGCTTCTTGTCAATTCTTTTGTTTAAATTTTAAAAACCTGTAAGTTCAGCTTACTGGTTGGAGATGAGTTGTGGTTTGTTAGATTTTCTTGTTCAATCACCAATCCATCAAGTATAACTGTCAATTCACCAGTTTGAACTATGCCATTCTTATTTTCCAAGGATAGTTTTAATTGTTCTTTTACTTTCTCTACTAAAAAAAAAAAAAAAAGAATATTCTAATTTAAAAACATTTGCCACATACAAAAATGTTTTAGAAATACCACATTTCAAGATTACTCTAATTCAATACTTGACAGCTATGTTTGGAAGTATCTTTATCTGCAAACCTTATACATACAACAAGATTAATTCCTTTTGGAGTTAAATAACTCTTCCTCATAAGCCCCACACTTTTAATATCATCTATAGCTGCTTCTGTGCACAGTATAAGCTTCAGAGAACAAGAAAATATTATCTATGTAATAAGCACAAAAGAGGTGCAAACTTTTTCTTGAGCAGAAGTCTCAGAGGGCCCTGTGTCTGAGGCACAATTTCATCTTAAGAATCAAGTGCACTGTTTAATTCCACCTCTGCTACTTATTAGCAATACAACATAAGGTATTCAAGCTTCTTTAAGCCTCAGTTTCCTCCCTTTATTTTTTCATTACAAAATGGAGACAGTAAGAACCTCAAATGGGGAGTGGAATGGTACTTCCAAATCGGGAGGGGGGTCATAAGGACCTAATTCAAAACTGCACAGTAAGTTATAGCACATCTGACACACAGCTGATATTCGACAAATGCTACTTACTATGACAATAGTTTATATCTTTTTAAATATAAGCCAAATACTCCCACCCATTATTGGGACATCAAATTCTCACTGAAATGCAAACTTCTATCCAACAGAATACATATTAATAAGTAATTAGTTGGAAGTAGGAAGAATTTGTGAAGAAAACAGTAGAAGGGTAGAAACCCTCAATTACAAAAGAAATTACTTGGTCTTAATATTGCAGAAAGTGGTAATTATAGTCATTAAAAATGAGCTATAAGTATCAAAATTACTGGAAGTTTTAAACCTGTATCGCCCACAAAAAAGAATGAGTATTAGAATAGATGTATTACTTAGCATAATTTAATTATTATATTTAGAAATCATAATATCACTTTTTTTATAACATCACTTTTTATCCCATAAAGATGCAATTATAATTTATCAGAGAATAATTTAGAAAAATAATCACTTTATTATTTAACATGAGGCCAATTCAATTTGATTACAATGGCTTCTTATAGCTTTTAAATCATGGAACATTTCACAACTTAAGGTCTTTGACTTTGACCTTTTAAAATCAATTTTTTCTTCTCCACTTTCATCCATAAATATATATTTTCCAAGTATAGAAGATATAGAACAAAAAACCTAACTACTGTGCAGGAGCCCACAATTGAGACACTTTCAAAAGAGACTTTGAACTTTTAAGTGTTTGAGTTTTTTAAGGGCTGTGGGACTTCTAAGGTTGTACTGTTTTATGTTGTGATATTAACATCATACATTGGGGGATACAAAATGGAAAGCTTACAGTTTAATAATAATGTGTTTTGCATGTCAAGTTGATAAGGGGTCAACTGTCCTAGATAGGTTTAGTGTCAATTTGACACATCTGGGTTGAGGGAGCCTCAACTGGGGAATTACCTCCATTGGACTGGCCTGTGGCCATGTCTGTGGGGCAGGTAGTTTCTTGATTGGGAGGGCCCAGCCCACTGGGGGTGCTGTCACACTTGGGCAGATCATTCTGTATCGTATAAGAAAGCAGGCTGAACATGGGCCAGGGGAGGAAAGTAGCCATCCTCCATGGCCTGTGCTTCAGCTTCTGCCTCCAGGTTCCTGTCCTGAGTTCCTACCTTGGGCTCCCTCAGTGATGAACACCTGGGAGATGTAAGTCAAATAAACCCTTTCTTCCTCCAATTGCTATTGGTCACAGTGTTTTGTCACAGCAATTGAAGACAAACAAGAATAACTACTGAAAAAACAACAACTGCATAATAAAAAGATATCATAAAACATCTACTCCAACTATTTGAAGCAACATAAACCTCATTTCCTTTCCATATCCAAAGCTAACAAAGTAGAGAAACTAGGAAAAAGCTATTAGGAAAAACAAACAAACAAACAACAACAACAACAACAAACCCCCCCAAAACATAAAACAAACTCAACTACAAAAGCATGGCTTTCAATTTTATTTAATAATTTGGACCTGCAGAAGAGCATATTGACCTTCTATTTCATCTAGATATTTTCCTCCATTTGAACACTTGGTCTCCAGTCAGTGGTGATGTCTGAGGAGGTTATGGAACTTAAAGACACAGAGCCTAGTGGGGGAAGTATGGCACAGGGGTGAGCGTTCCAGTTTTAAAGACTTTGCTGTTAAACTCTGCTTCCTCTGTGCAGCTGAAATGTGGTAACTCAGCTTTCTGTTCCTGCTGCCATGACTTCCCCATCTTTATGGACCCCCCCCTCTGCAGTTATACCCCCAAACAAAGCCTTTCTTCCTTAAGTCGCTTTTCATCACAGCAACAAAAAAGTAACTAGTACAGGGTCTATTATTTTTTTTTTCTCTATGTGTATGAATGTACTGTCTGCATGCAAGTCTGTGCACCCGTGTCATGCAATGCTGCGGAGGTCAGAAGAGGGTCTCGGATTCCCCTGGAACTGGAGTTCTCCTGGAATTGGAGTTTAAGTACAGCCTTTTAAAAAAATCTTAGTGTAGATCTCTTATCAAGTCTTCATATATTACCTGTACTTATATTACCTACATTAGTTTTATGTTCTTCCTGTGTAAGTGTAGTGACAAAAATTCTCTCCTTGACCAACTGGACTCAGGTTCCTCTGAGCCTTCTTCATTAGGGCCCAACCTTGGCCTATAAAACTACAAACTCTCAGTCACCTCTATAAAAACTGAAGTTGAGTTCAGCTCAAGAAGGACTCTTCCTTCTTATAAATCTGTGTGTCCTTCCACTTTATTTAGAATCTGGCTTTATTTGTCATTGATAATAGAAGGGAATTTTCTTTTAAATTTTAAGAAACAAGGTGAAATATACATATTATTTCATGTATCAGTTATCTAATGCTGGTGGTTAAAAAATGTTTAAAAAGCTAGGCATGGTGGTGCACACCTTTAATCCTAGCACTTGGGAGGCAGAGGTATGTGGATTTCTGAGTTCAAGGCCAGCCTGGTTTACATGGGAACCCTGTCTCAAAAAGACGGAAAAAAAAAGTTTAAAAAAATACATATTTATATAACCAAGTAAGTACCTTCCATAGTTCAGAATGGTGTTCAAGTGATATGAATACAAGGTTGTACAATGACAAGTGGTTACTTAAATCCAGAGAAATTTAGGACTTGAAACATAAATAGGTAAAATAATCTAATTTTGTAAGCTAGACAACTTTTTTTCTTATATTGGGGGGATAGAGTATTTATATTATATAATTATGAGTTGTACTTAGGATTGTGGTTAGCTATAATAACTCATAGTATACTATAAAGAAGAAAAACTTCTAAAACAGAATCCTTATTTGAAATTACTTCCTGACAATTATACCAAATATATCAGAAGGGACAGCTGGATGCAGTGGTGTACACCTGTAATCCTAGCACATAAAAATGAAAGCAATAGTATTGAGTTCCAGGTCAGCCTGAGCTACAAGAGTCCTCTCTCAGATAAGTAAATAGATTAGGTAGGTAGCTAGGTAGGTAGGTAGGTAGGTAGGTAGACAGACAGATAGATGGAGGCTGGATGGATAGAAAGATAGATAGATAGATAGATAGATAGATAGATAGATAGATAGATAGATGATAGATAGATAGATAATCAACCAGGAAGGACAGTAATGCCAAGGCATTTAGCAAAGAAGAACTTACCCTCATGAAGTAAGTAGCCTTGACAGCTAAACGATGTATTTTGATATTGGGACATTCTAGGTTCTTATTATGGAAGTGGTCAGGAACTACATACTTTTTTTAAACATCAAATTTAAAATTTATTCCAGCAATGATACAGGTTACTCTGACTTTAAGTATAGTATCACCTGGCATACTTCTGAGTCCATTCCCAAGTTATTCTGTTGTGTTTATTTCTGCCTGTTTTATGGATCCTTGCAGTCTTTGGCACTAGGTCACATAGCAGTTAAGAAATGGATAAAAGAACATTAGAAAGAGTTAACACAGGAGACCACTGTGATTTTAGAATATTCAAACAAATGATACCATTAAAATTTGGATGATGATGGTTCTTATTCAAAATTCAACCTTAGGTGATTTGAAAGGTTAGGGCAAAGGAAAATGAATCCCCAAAAAGAGCACATTCTCTTGATATGGACTGTCACTGGGTGCCATAAATGTGACTTGCCAAATGAAACATATCATCCCTAGAACATCATCCTGGAAGGTTATGGTCAAATCCCCAATATCCTTATTAATCCACTTCAGCACTGCAGTCTGCACTTCTTGTCTGGCTTCTCATTATTTGATATGAGCTCAAAGCAGTAGGGAAGGACTCATCATCTCACATTGCCTGGAACAGTCCGTAAGCCTCGGCCTCGGCCTCTTCCCTATAAGGCAACTGGTACTTCAACAGTCCTATTAAAAATATGTATTCTTTGCTGTTTTTTTTTTTTTTTGCCTTAAACTTAATAAGCACCAAATACTGAAAAGTCTTAAGTCAAAGAAACAACAAAAAAATACAATTAATTTAAAAAGCTGTCTCCAAGTGACCCAGTGAACTTCTTCAAACAAGAAAAAATAGACTTTATCCCAAAGAGACAAAGACAGGAAAAACTTCAGAAAATCACAATGGTATTAACAGGATACCTGAAAAGTGTGGAGTAAAGGTAAGTAATGCACAGAAAAGAAGCCAAGCAGAACACAGCTCCAGCTGATAGCTCCCTGGGAGTAGAGTGGGGGAGGGGGACACCATGCAGAAGCCCCCCCTGAAAGGTAAGCTCAGGTGAAGGTCTTACTCTCAGGATAAGACCACATCCTGTACAAAACCAAAGACTCATTACAGTTTGGTGAAACAGTGACTTCTCCAATAAATGGGGTCACAGAAAACAGGAATCCCTTTTCTCGTTTTTTTTTTTTTTTTTTGGTCTTTTTGAGACAGGGTCTCCCTGTATTCCCAGCTAGTCCTGGAAACTCATCTGTAGACCTTGAACTCACAAAGATCCGCCTGCCTCTGCCTCCCAAGTGCTAGGAATCCCTTTTCTTTACTCATCATTCAAAGGCAGGGGTATCCTGACAGGCCACCCATTGTTTGAAAGTGAGCTAACCCTGGGCCTGAGAATGAGTACTAACCACAAGACAAGGGGCCTGAATTTAATCTGTCACAGTGCCCAAGTGAGAGAGCCCTGGGAGGCAGTTGTAAAAAGAAACAGGAAAGTCAGACACCAACAAGCTGAAAAATGTAGGTGGAAGGAGAGTTGGCTCAGGCATTGAAGTGCATAACGAAGGGTAACACCCCTCACACCTGTTGCTTCAAACAATCTCACCAAGACTAATCCTGGTGTCTAATAGCCTACAAAATTCAACACACACAAACCAGAAACCTTGTGCTCCTGTCACAATTCTCCAATTACTTAAGTCCTTTTTAGAAAGTTGATTAGATAAAAGTTATTTTAAACCATAAAATGAGTAACTAATATTAATATACCTAGGTCTCCTCTACCATTAGGATTCTACTATATTATGTTACGTGATTTTTATCATGAGTTAATTCTTGAAATTAATTGATTTACTTTCTGCTGTGGGCTGGGTTATATCCCACGCCATTAATATGCTAAAGTCATAAACCTCAAAATTTAACTGTATTTGGAGAAAGGATCTTAAACTAGGTAATTAGGTTAAAATACTGTCATGAGGGTGGGTCTTAATTGAAATGACTGGAGTCCTTATAGGAGGAAATGTACTGACAGGCATATGCACAGAAGTAAAACAGGATGAAGACACTGGGAACAGACAGCTATCTCCAAGGCTCTGGCTTCAATCTCTAGCACTGTGGAAAAAAAATCCTAAAAGTTGGTTTATTACAATAAGGGTTAAAAATGCTAGTTCTTAAACTAATAAGTTAATTATTTTTTTGTTTTTTGGTCTTTTTTGAGACAGGGTCTCCCTGTAGCCCCAGCTGGTGTAGAACTTGCAATGTAGACCAGGCTGGCCTTGAACTTCCAGAGATCAGCCTGCCTCTGCCTCCCAAGTTCTGGGATTAAAGGCATGTGCCACCATGCCTGACATAAGTTGATTTTTTTTTTTTAAAGTTCCTTTTGGAAGCAAGATTGGTCATCAGCCCTATAGTAGCTAGGGTTACTTCTTCAGAGAGGGGAATGATTCCAATACAAAGTAAAATTTTTATATTTTTCCATATTTTCTACAATGAACTGTTTATCTATTGAAAAGATAAACTTGGCTGAGTGTGATGGTGCGTGCCTTTAATCCTAGCACTTGGGAGGCAGAGGCAGGCAGATGTCTGTGAGTTCAAGGCCAGCCTGGTCTACATAGTGAGTTCCAGGCCAGCTGGGACTAAAGGGAGACCCTGTGTCAAAAAGACCAAAAAAAAAAAAAGTAAAGATAGAGCTAAAATTTATTTAATCTAAATCGAATTGTCATTGTCCAGAAAAACAAGAGTATGCTCTGTGTCAGGGATCAGGGACATATTACAGAGGCAGGATGCCTGCCCAGAATGCATGAGGACCTGGGTTTGATTGTCTAACACTGAAAACCAAACAAACAAAAACCAATCAAATAGAGATGGCCTAGTGGTTAAGAGCGCCGACCGCTCTTACAGAGGACCCAGGTTCGATCCCCAGCACCCACGTGGCAGCTGAGAACTGTCTGAAACTCCAATTCCAGGAAAACTCCAGTTCCAGGGGAATCCAACACCCTCTTCTGACCTCCGCAGCATTGCACGACACAGGTGCATACACTTGCATGCAGACAGTACATTCATAGACATACAGAAATAAATAAAAAAAAAAATTAAAAGAAAAAGTTTTTCCTTTTTGGGGGGAGGTGAGGCAGCAGAAGAGGTCACACTATTTATACTAGGTTCTCTAAGACCTCACAGTTCTTCTGCCTCAGCCTACTGAATCCTGGAATTACAGATATATACCACCATGACTGGTTCAAGTATTGAAGTGCATACTAAGCAAATAATAAATGAGTGGTGACAGCTGACAGCAGAGTACTGGTGGTGATCTACAGAATGGAGGAAGGCCAGGTAAACAGAGCCTATTCTGTTATGACACAATCTTAAAAGCAATCACTGGCAATAACATCAGGTTTTTGTCGTTGTTGTTTTTATAAACAGCATATTTCACTTTGGGACTTGGGAATATATATATGTATATTTTTTTATTTTATTTATTTTTTTCTTTTTGTCTTTTCAAGACAGGGTCTCCTTGTAGCCCCAGCTGTCCCGGAACTCACTCTGTAGACCAGGCTGGCCTTGAACTCACAAAGATCCGCCTGCCTCTGCCTCCCAAGTGCTAGGATTAAAGGCGTGCGTCGCCACGCCTGGCAGGAATATATATTTTTTAATTTTATTTGTATGAGTGTATTGCCTATATGTAAGTGCACCCATGCTGTGCAATGCCGGTGGAATCAGAAGGTGTCAGATTCCTCTGGAGTTACAGATGGCTGTTAGCCACCATATGGGTGGTAGGAATTGAAACCGGGTCCTCTGCAAGAGCAGTCAATGCTCTTAACCACTGAGCAATCTCTCCAGTCCAGACTTCAGGATATTTTAAAAATAAACTTACAAAGAAACAAAAGTCAGAAACAACTTACATTTTCTATTGTGTGTTAACAGAGCTTGTTTCAAGTCTACTGCTGTTTTTCCTAACAAAGCATCTGCTTTTAAAGTGTGATGACTCCAAACTCGAAATTCCAGAGTGGTCTGTGGGGTCACGTTTCTGCAAGAGAATTATAATAAATACAGAGAAACATACATCATTACTGTATGTGCTAATTTCTTTTTTAAATATTTTTATTTTATTTTTATTATTTTTTATGTATTTGAATGTACTGTCTGCATGTAGGTTGGTACACCCATGTCGTGCAATGCTGCAGAGGTCAGAAGAGGTGTTGGATTCCCTTGGAACTGGAATTAAAGATGGTTCTTAGCCGCCATGTGTGTGCTGGGAATCAAACCCGGGGCCTCTGCAAGAGCAGTCGGTGCTCTTAACTGCTGAGCCATCTCTCCAGCCCCTGTGCTAATTTCTTTAAATTGTTTATTTCAATAATTTTTCTAACACTATGACTTCAGTTTAATAGTGTATAAAATATATTGTAAAAATATTGAATAAAATATCACAAACTGGTTGGATCATAAAGACTTCCAAATATGTTATATCTTTAATAACTAAGAATTTTTGTAGTTAGCAAACTAACACATCAACACATTGAAAACCTTAATGAGATCCAATAATTCTGTTCGTATTTGAACCAGTTTCTAAAGATATTTTTTAGACTGCTGGGACTAATTATAATATTTTTGCTACATGCAAATTTATACCATTTTATTTCCAAGTACCAAAATTAGTGATAATTGGTTTTATTTATTTCTATACTAAAACATTCAGAGAAAACCAAGCTATATTGAAATAATTTCATTTATAAAACAATGCACAAATGTGCTTCTTCTTTAACTGAAATTAGAAAGTTTCTTCATAGTTTAAAATCTCTATTGGCTAAAAAAGGGAAAACTTCATTACTTGAAGTCATCCTACAAAATGAAAAACATAAGCATAGCTTATATGAAGATTTAGTACCCTTTTTGTCTATGATACTTACACAGTTAGCTGTTCATCCCATTTTGGATTAGAAGAACTACTCGATTTAGGTGTTTTTTTAATTTCTCCATCTATAATGACTTCTGTATATATTGCTGTTCCAAACCAATTCTTTTTTCTTTTTAGTTTGGCACTAGAAACTAACAGAAAAATGATAGTCGCTGATGAGTATATTTAGCCAAAAACTTATACTACCTACTAATAAACCAATAAAAACAGAACTTATATGCATCTAGCATGTTTCTCACTGAAAAATGAGAAGCTACTAATGTCTGAAAGCCATTTGATTTTTTGGTAACAATTTTATTAACATAATTAATCAATTTAAACTGTACTGTTTATTGGTTTTTAACAGATTCACGGAGTTGTACAAACATCCGCACAGTTAATTTTAAAAAACATTTTGCCACCCCTACCCCCATAAAAGTTTTCCTTTCTCATCACAACCATCCCTAATCTGTCTCTACAGACTGCCCATTCTGAACATTTCCAGTATTGGCGTCACACACATGTTCTTCCATGAGTGTTTCTTTCATTTACCATGTTTTCAAGTTTCATCAGTGTTGCAGCATGCGCCAGCTCTTCACTCCTTTTCTTGCCACATACTATTCAATTATGGATATACCACATTTTATTTATTTATCAGTTGATAGACATTTGAATTATTCCCATTTTGAAGCTGTTGTGCCTAAGGATTCTATTCATGTGCAAAGTTTTGGTGTGAACATATGTTTTCATTTCCTTTGAATATATTAGAAGCAAAACTGCTGGCTACATGGCAAGTCTTTGTATTTTACACTCCTATTAAAGTAGAGAGGATTCTGCTCCCTCCCTCCCTCCCTCCCTCCCTCCCTCCCTCCCTCCCTCTCCCTCCCTCCCTCCCTCCCTCCTTCAACTACGAATAGAACAAGTAAGATGGCAACACTTGAAATCAGCAAGGAAAGATAGCTTGGACCATAACTGATCAAACACTGGCAAACAATAGCCTCACATCACAAAAATCCAAAACAGATGCAATTTAAATTTCAGGTTTTTGTTGTTGTTGTTGTTTGGTCTTTTTGAGACAGGATCTCCCTTTAGCCCCAGCTGGCCCGGAACTCACTATGTAGCCCAGGCTGGCCTTGAACTCACAGAGATCCTCATGCCTCTGCCTCTCAAGTGCTAGGATTAAAGGCATGTGCCAGCACACCTGACTTATAAATTTCAGTTTTAAAAAGTGAAATTAAGGGCCTATGAGATGGCTCAGTTGGTGAGTACATGGAGCTAAGCCTAAGGACTTCGGTTCAATCCCTAAACCCACATGGAGGAAGGAAAGAGACTTTTTTTTTTTTTTAATTTTATTCATTTCTGTATGTGTATGAATGTACTGTCTGCATGCAAGTCTGTGCACCTGTGTCGTGCAATGCCGCGGAGGTCAGAAGAGGGTGTCAGATTCCCCTGGAACTGGAGTTCTCCTGGAATTGGAGTTTCAGACTGTTCTCAGCCGCCATGTGGGTACTGGGGATCGAACCCGGGTCCTCTGTAAGAGCAGTCAGCGCTCTTAACTGCTAGGCCATCTCTCCAGCCCCAGGAAAGAGACTCTTTTTTTTTTTTGGTCTTTTTGAGACAGGGTCTCCCTGTAGCTCTGGTTGTCCCGGAACTCACTCTGTAGACCAGGCTGGCCTCAAACTCACAGAGATCCGCGTGCCTCTGCCTCCCAAGTGCTAGGATTAAAGGCGTGCGCCACCACACCTGGCATTTAATTATTTCTGTATGTGTATCAATGTACTGTCTGCATGCAAGTTTGTGCACCCGTGTCCTGCAATGCCGCGGAGGTCAGAAGAGGGTGTCGGATTCCCCTGGAACTGGAATTCTGGAATTGGAGTTTCAGACGGTTCTCGGACCGAACCTGGGTCCTCTGTAAGAGCGGTCGGCGCTCTTAACCGCTAGGCCATCTCTCCAGCCCGAAAGAGACTCTTGCAAGTTGTTCTCTGACCTTCACACATACAAACTAAATAAATAATATCCAACATGCCTTCGTGCTTATAAAGTCCTAGAGGGAACTGGAATGGAAGGAACATTCCTCAACATAATTAAACCCATATACAACAAACCCACAGCCAACATCATTTTAAATGGGGAAAAACTAGAAGCATTCTCCTTAATGTCAGGAACCACAAGGCTGCCCCCTAGCTCTACTCCTTTTCAATATAGTGGTGGAAAAGACAAGAAAAGGAAAACAAAGGAGTACTAATTGGAAAAGAGGAGGTCAAACTATCCCTTTTTGCAGATGACATGAAAGTACACCTAAGGGATGCCAAAAATTCCACCAGAAAACTCCTAGAAATGAGTAACAGTTTCAGTAAAGTGGCAGGTTACAAAATTAATCGAGAAAAATCAGTAGCCTTTCTTTATGCCAACAACAAGCAATTGGAGAAGAAATACAGGGAGGCCTTCCCAGTCAAAACAGCCTAAATAAATAAATAAATAAATAAATAAATAAATAAATAAATAAAATATAATATAATATCTCAGAACAAACCTGACCATGGACTCTAAAGATCTCTATGATGAAATTTTTAAAATCCTTGAAGAAGACTGAAGAAGACATCAGAAGATGGAAGGACCTCCCATGCCCATGGACTAGAAGAATTAATATAGTAAAAAATGACTATCCTACCCAAAGCAATATATAGATTCAGTGCAATCCCAATTAAAATCCCCATCACTTTCTTCACAGAATTAGAAAAAAAAATCCTAAAATTCATATGGAAAAACAAAAGACCCAGATAGCCAAAGTAATCCTGAGCAGAAAGAACAATGCAGGGGGGATTAATCTATGAGACTTCAAACTATATTACAGGGCTATAGTCATAAAAAACAGCCTGGTACTGGCACAAAAACAGACCCGTAGATCAGTGGAACAAAACTGAAGATCCAAACTTGAGCACAAGCAATTTCAGCCACCTCATATTTGACAAAGGGGCCAAGAAGACCCAATGGAGGAAAGACAGTATTTTCTAGCAAATGGTGCTGACGAAACCGGATTACCACTTGTAGAAGAATAAAACTAAACCCCTACCTCTCACCCTGTAGAAAAATCAACTCCAAATGGATCAAAGACTTCATTGTGAAACCTGAAACTCTGAAAATGATAGAAGAAAACATTGGGAGTAACCTACAAAGTATAGGGGTAGGAAAAGACTTTCTAAATCAGACAGCAGTTGCACAGGAAATGAACTCAACAATCAACAATTCAAAAGCTTCTGTACAGCGAAACAATCAAAGAAGTGAAGAGAAAACCCACAGAGTGGGAGGAAACCTTCAAGAGTGATACATCTGACAGAGGTTTAACATCCAGATTAAGTTACTCAAAAAGCAAAGGAACAAGAAAACAAATGAGCCAATCAAAAGACGGATTAAAGGGATGAACAGAGACTTCACAAATGAATAAATAAAAATGGCAGAGAAACATCTTAAAAAGTGTTCATGGATATGGCTGGGTCAGCTGTCAATCTCTTCTTGGTTTAGCTTTGGCAATTTCCCAGATTGCAGATATTCATCCATTCAACTGACGAGTGGATAGAGAAAATGTGGTACATCTACACAATGGAGTTCTATGCAGTGATAAAGAAAGATGACATCATGACTTTGCAGGTAAATGGATGGAAATAGAAGATTTTATGCTAAGTGAAGTAACACAATCCCAGAAAGACAAAAGATGAATGGTATCTCTCATCTGTGGATGCTAGTACCAAGTACCTAGTTGTAAGACAAACTGAGCAACGTTAATGTTATGTTCCTCATGATTTAAAGACAACTGCACTCTTGCATTATAAAGCCCTAAACAGGTTCTAGAGCTGACCTAACTTTTATTTTCAGGCCTTGGGTTTTCGGTACACGATGGAGGATATGTGTGCATCTTTTAGAGTAATATAGGATTAAAATGGAAAGATGTGAATCAAGAAATATGATATGGAAATAACATACGGTTTGTTTTCAAAGGTTACAATTTTAATATAGGTGCAATGTAATAGGCTGGTGCAACTTAGCCTTTCTGGGTACTTAATGACCATACTTAATACCCAATGACCATACTTTATGCCCATACCAATATGGCCGAGGGACCTAAGGGATAACTTTGTTCCTTGCCCTCAGAGGTCAACTAAGTCTTAGGTGATTATGCATGGGGGCATCTCTTGAAATGTCCCACAAATGTGGGTCACCAATCTTCCTGTTCAGGGAAGTCTTTGAGAGCCACTAATGGTACTTCAGCCAGTGTCCAGTCTATAAAGAGGAAAGTATGCTCATGCTTCAGAAAAGGAAGCCTGGTCTAGCAAGACCTAATTTTGTCCTCAAGTGGTTGGAACTGGTAAATGAAAAACTGGAAAAAAAAAAAAAATCCCTGAGAGACCCCTGAGGACCAGATCCTTAACTGACTTGAGAAAACAAAAACCTTGGTTAATCTGGGCTAACTGTGTGGCCTTAAGCATCCAAAAGGAAAGTACAATCAGACATAAATAATCAGTAAGACTAGAGAAACTGTACTGCAGACATAGAACCTGAGATCTTAGTAAAAAGACAAAAAGAAAAAAGAGAGAGTACTGTGGTTTGGTCTGTCTTCAATTCTTAATGGCAAGTGCATCTACTCTGTGGCTGCCACCGTTTTTGGCACTCCTCAAAGACATGAGACACAGCTTTTTGTTTTTGTTTTTTGCTTTTTTTTTTTTTTTTTTTTTTTT
>VZQC01011358.1:0-48597 GCA_009823505.1 Rhizomys pruinosus
ATTGCATAATGTGAAGGAAAGACTCAGTACTTAATTAGAATATCCAGAGTTGGGGACCAGGAGGCTCTCTGCCAAGTTTCTGTTTCCCTATGTGTTTACTGCCTTACCTTACATAAATAGAACAAAAAAGATCATTACCCAGTACAGACAGTCTTATGAAAGCTTGGTCTGCTATTTTAAAACAGAGAACTTGTTTGCTACGATGGAAACTAGCTAAGCATAATAGAACTTAGTACCTATAATTAGAATGCCTTTCTCTTACTGAGTCTGGGATCCAGGACACAACCTTCTTTTATCTTCCACAACACCCATGTCTGTACAACTTGCACCAAGTAGACATCCTTGACAGCAGACACCACTGCACGTAGTCAAGTATGATTTCAGCAGTGCTCAGGTGAAGCAGTTGTCACCAATTTCCCCTGCTTTATATAATTAATGTGTGATAGCCATTGTAAGTTTGGGTTGGAAAATTTTCAGTTGACTTCTATAGATCAGTCCCATACTGGGGACTGCACAGAATTGAAAGAGCATGGTAAGTCATAATGAGAAAAGCAATATTTTTGGTTTCAAACAATGAGCGGTGACTGAAAGATTGAAATTTATCTATCTATTTCCAGTGATTTGATCAGAAGAATTAGCTACATGCATACAGCTCAGCTGTTCCATATACTTTTGTATAGCAAGCATGTCCAAAGTTACATCTATTATTTTTTTGTCTTTTTGAAATAGGATCCACCTGTAGCCCCAACTAGATTGGAACTTCCTAGGTAGACTAGTCTGGCCTAGATCTCACAGAGATCTGCCTGCTTCTGCCTCCTGAGTGTTGGAATAAAAAGTATGTGCCTCCACACCAAAATCAAAGTTACATTTTTTAGAAGATAGAGTTCATCTCGAAAAGCCAAATCTATAGCATTTTGAATCTGCCATACTTGAGAAGAGTTTTGCACTAGAGTGTGTGTAAAATTATGAGTCTGCATTTCCTGGGACAGGATCAGAGCTGATGTAGCTACAAATATTATTATGTTAAACTAATGACCCATTTTTCTCTTTGTAACACCTTTTGAACTATAGAAGGTAGAATCTTTAAGGTACATGTTTGTTTCCAGGGTAAAATAAGATTTCTAGGCATCCAAATTGCAGTAGGTTAATATGTGTTCATAATTGATTAATTTTTGTTGTCTTAACAACACAAGGATGTAACAGTTACACATTTTATATGATATAACCGAGTAGTGGCATTATGAAGGATTTGAATATTATCCTCCTTAATAAGCATACAAGGAAAAAATACACAAGCCTGAAGCCAGCTAGTTTAGTTACAAACAACAGTCAGTCTAGTGACATTAATATTAGAATAAATATAATTTGCTTTCCAAAGAGTTAGCCTCTGTGGGGCACTTGCCAGTTTCATTTGAGCACGGTGTAGCATTTTCAGGTCTCCTTGCTGGTATCCTGTGTGGGGAATCTTGGTCCTCCACGCTCCACTGCCTCCCAGGGGCATGTCAGCTCATGTTTGTCTACACCACTGTGTCACACACTGGCCAGGAACTAGAAAGGTGCAGCCGTGTTTTCTGGAAAAACACAAAGACATCTTCTGCCCCAAGTTATTGGGGGGTCAGCATCTTTCCACATGCTCTCTTTAGGTGTTTCTAGTATGTCAGGAGGCAGTTACCATGAGTGTGTTGGTCATAATGGTCCTCCTTTGGAGTCAGCTCCTGATCACTGCATGTGAAAAAATTCAAAGTAGGGGTTGTTTAAGAAGCCAAGAGGGTTTTTAATTACAGTTTCAATTTCTTCATATATTAAGGGTCTGTTTAATTTGTCAATCTGTTCTTGGTTAAGCTTTGGTGAATTTCATGATTTCAGATATTCAGTCATTTCTCTTAGGTTTTCAAATTTAGTATATTATAGGTTTTTGAAGTATTCCCATATGATTGTCTAGATCTTTTCATTATCTGTTTCAGTGTTTCCCTTTTCATCTCTAATTTTATTGAGTTGGAGTTGCTTGCTCTTTCTTTTGGTCAAACTGGCTAGAGGTCTATCTATCTTGTTTATCTTTTAAAGAACCAGCTCTTCGATTCATTGATTCTTTTTGATTCTTTGTATTGTTTTCTTTGTTACTATTATTGATTTCCACTCTGGTTTTTGTTATTTCTTTTCTCTTTTATTTTGCCTTTTCAAGACTGGGTTTCCCTATAGCCCTGGCTGTCCTGGAACTTGCTCTGTAGACCAGGTTGGCCTTGAACTCACAAAGATCCACCTCCCTCTGCCTCCTGAGTGCTAGGATTAAAGGCATGTGCCACCACACCTGGCTGATTTTTGTTATTTCTTCTTGTCTGTTGGGTTTAGAATCCATTTGTTGTTGTCCCTCAAGTGTTTTTAGTTGCAGTGTTAGGTCATTTCTGTTTTCTTAATGTAGGTACTTAGGGCTATAAATTTCCCTCTTAGGACTGCTTTTAAAGTGTCCCATAAGTTTTGTTGTGTTGTATCATCCTTTTCATTTAGTGCCAGGAATGCTTTTATTTATTTATTTATTTCTCCTTTGACCCATTTCTTATTTAGTAGTGGGTTGTTTAGTCTCCATGAGTTCTTATAGATAGTAGGTCTCTTTCTGGTGCCTCCCAACTTAAAAAAAAAGCTCAGGCCTAGATGGATTCAAGGTAAAATTCTATAAGGTGTTTAAAGAGGATCTATAACTGTAATTATTCAAAATATTCAGAAGGACAGAAATGAAGGGAAATTTCCCAATTCCATCTAGGATGTCAGCATCATTCTAATACCAAAACTAGACAAAGATACAACCAAAAAGGAAAATGACAGATTCATTTCTTTGATGAATATAGCTGCAAAAATTCTCAACAAAATACTTGCAAACCACACATACAGGCACACATCAAAAAGGTCATGCATTATGACCAAGTCAGATTCATACCAGAGATGCAGGGATGGTTCAACATAGGTAAACCAATAAATGTCATAAAGCAAATAAATGGACTGCAAGACAAAAACCATAAGGTCATCTCAATTGATGCAGGAAAGACCTTCAACAAAATTCAACATGCCTTCATGCTTAAAGTACTAGAGGGAATTGAACTGGAGGGATTTCTCCTTAACATTATTAAAGCCATATACAATAAACCCACAGCCAACGTTATTCCAAATGGGGAAAAATTAGAAGGAGTCCCCTTAAAATCAGGAACCCAGTAAGGCTTCTCCCTATCCCCATCCTTTTCAATATAGTTCTTGAAATGCTTGATGGAGTGGTAAGATAAGAAAAGGAAATTAAAGGAGTACTAATTGGGAAAGAGGAAGTCAAACTATCCCTTTTTGCAGATGACATGGTAATTTACCTAAGGGATGCCAAAAAGTCCACCAGACAACTAGAAACAATAGTTTCAGTAAAGTGGAGGGATACAAGAGTAACCTAGAAAAATCAGTAGCCTAACTTTATACCAACCACAGGCAATTGGAGAAGGATATTCTAATCAAAATCCATGTATGTATCATTAACTTTTATGGGCCTAATGAAGTCTTTATTTTATGAATGTTGTTTTGTATAAACAGCAGACTGAGCAGTTGAACATTCTCCCTAATGTGTGGTGGTAGTTGTTGTGAGGATTGCAAGAGAGTGCCCTATTTTTACACTATATAATGGTTTATTTTCTGGATTCATTGGCTGTATCAGAAAAAAAAATATTGTTAGTGCATTTGAAATGGGATATATATTTATGGGAGAAACTATTTGTATAGGAAGTAAAGGAATTGCATATGAGGAGAAGAGAGAGGATGCTTCCTCCCCAAACCAATAAAAGTTAACTGCAATTTTTTGAGGTCTGTGAAATAAAGTTGAAATTTTCTTGAGGTATTGAAAGATAATACTATCAGGATGTTGCCCAGTAAGTTGGGTAGTTTTGTTTTAACCCCATTAAATAGCTGTGATTAAGTTTTAGTTGATTGGGGTAAAAATATTTTTCATTTAGGTTTACTAAAATCCTGCAAGGAAAAGGAGAGTTTTAAAATCAAGCAGGTAAATCTAAATGTCTATGAGAAAATTGTCTTTATCTTAACTTTAACTTCTAGTTGTAATCGCTATAATGTGAGAGAATTAATTAGTGTTTTCTTTAAGAGAAAAGAGTGAGAAAAAGCCTTATTGGGAACTCTAAGTGAAGGTTGAAACCACATGATATTGTGTACAAGTTGTTGAAGAGAATTTAAAATGTTATCTTTTGGAAAAGAAAATAGTTATTTATGAGTCTTAATAAATGAATGAGTGACAATAAATTTAAGATAATGGTATGGGAGATTCAGCTGAATTTCGTGTGGGGCTAGTTGTAAATAAAGGTTTTAAAATGAACTTTGTAAATCTTTTTAAAAATGTATTTTTATTCCAGGGGCTGGAGAGATAGCCTAGCGGTTAAGAGCACCAACTGCTCATGCAGAGGACCCGGGTTCAATCCCTAGCACCCACATGGCGGCTGATAACTATCTGTAACTCCAATTCCAGGAGAACTCCAGTTCCAGGGGAATCCGACACCCTCTTCTGACCTCCGCAGCATTGCACGACACAGATGCACAAACCTACATGCAGGCAGTACATTCATATACATATAAAATAAATAAATAAAATAAAAAANCCCTTTGATATTCCTTACATGTATATGATAAGGTTTACTTTCCTTCTAAAAAGTCCTAGGACTTTAGAAAATGGTTAAGGCTTCTGGTCATGAGTTCTTTTAAGCAAAATGAGGAATGAACTGATGGAGAAAATCTGGCCACATCCTGTCCACTGATAAGGGTTCTCTGCTATATGAGTCTTATAATACATCCCAAGAGCAGAAATTTGAAAAAGGTTTTTCTACCCTGTTCACATTCATATATCTTCTGCTATATATGAGTTCTTTCATGTGCAGTGAGTTTAACATTGCTGGCAAAGGCTTTTCTGCACTATTCACATCTTTCTTTTTTTTTTAGTCTTTTTGAGACAGGGTCTCCCTGTAGCCAGAGTTGGCCTGGAACTCACTCTGTAGATCAGGATGGACTTGAACTCATAGAGATCTGCCTGTCTCTGCCTCCCGAGTGCTAGGATTAAAGACATGCCATGTGCCACCACACCTGGCTCACTGTTCACATTTTATATAGCTTCTGCTTTATCTTTGGTGTGCAGTGTGTTTACAATTGCTGGGAAAGGTTTTTCCATACTGCTTACATTTACAGGAGATATCAATTGTATGAATTCTTCCATAAGTCTTGAGAGAAGGCATATGGTGGAATGCATTTCCACGGTTTTTGTTCAAAGGACTTCACACTTGCATTAGTTCTTTGATATACTGTGAACTTAGACATAGAGAAAGTTTTTCCTTACTGTTCACACAGCCTCTTCAATGTTAGAGTTTATTTATTTGTTTATTTATTTATTTATTATTTTTATGTGTATGAATGTACTGTCTGTATGCAGGTTGGTGCACCCATGTCGTGCAATGCTGTAGAAGTCAGAAGAGGGTGTCGGATTCCCCTGGAAATGGAGTTAAAGACGGTTCTTAGCTGCCATGTTGGAGCTCTTTGATACACAGTCGTCCAGAAGAGTGCTTTTCCACACTGTTCACACTTATAGGACTTTGCTCCTATATGAAGCCTCTGATTCATAATAAAATGACCCTTAAGAAAGGCTTTTCACATTGTTTACAATCACAGAGCTTCTCACCTGTATGAGCTGATGTACAGTGATGTTAAACTTGCAAAATAATGCTTTTCCAGACTTTTTATTCTCAAAAAATCTCTCCTATATGAATTTTTTTGATACACAGTGTGGTGAACTTTGAGGAAGAAGCCTTCTTAGATTGTTTACATTCATAGAGATTCTCCCCTGTATGAATTCTTTGATACGCAGTGGGGTGGGGCTTAGCAAAGACTTTTCCGTGTGGCACACATTCATAGAGCTTCTCTCTTGTATGCATTCCCTGATTCCTAGTGAGGTGAGGGTCCCTGGCTTTTCCACAATGCTCACACAAAGGGCTTTTCACATGTATAAGTTTTTTGATTCCTCTGAAGAGAAAAAATTTGGCAGAAGGCTTTTCCACACTACTTACATTCAATCATAGGATTTGTCATCTGAATGAGCTCTTTCATGCACATTAAGGTCAGACTTGCAGAAGAAGACTTTTCCATGCTATTCACAATCATAGTACTTCTCTCCTGCATGAGGTGAAACTTCCTGGAGAAGGCTTTTCCACAGTGTTCACATTCATAAGGCTTCTCACCTGTATGAATTTTTTGATGTGTCCAGACAGAAGAACTTTGGTTGAATGCTTTTCCACAGTTTACATTCATAGGATTTCTCACTTGTATGAATTCTGTTATGTGTATTGAGATTAGATTTGTAGACGAAAGTTTTCCACACTGCTGACACTCATAGGGCTTCTGTCCTGTATGAGTTCTTTGATGCTCAGTTAGGAAAAACTTCCTGGAGAATGCTTTTCCACATTGCTCACATTCATAGGGCTTCTCATCTGTATGAATTCTTTGATGTGAACAGAGAGAAGAATTTTGGCAGAAGGCTTCTCCACACTGCTCACATTCATAGGGTTTCTCACCTGTATGAATTCTTTGATGCCTACTGAGATGAGAATAATGGGAGAAGGTTTTGCCACACCATTCTTATGGTTTCTCAATCTTAAGTATTTTTTGATCAGTCCAGAGAGAAGACATTGGGCAGTTGACTTTTCCATACTGTATTCATGGGTCTTCTCACCTATGTGAGTCCTTTGATGTTTTGTGTGGTGAGACTTCTCAGAGAAGGCTTCTCTACAATGCCTAAAATTAGAGGATTTATCACCTATATGAGATCCTTGATGCATGGTGAGGTTAGACATGTGAAAGAATACCTTTCTGCCATGTTTACATTCTCAGGGCTTCTCTGTTGTATGAGTTCCTTGATGGACCTTAATGATCTTTTCACTTGATGTCTTGCTGTTGGGGATTCCAACTTGCCACAAATATCTCTGGTCATTTTTAAAGACTGTTTCCATTTTGGTGGTCACTTTGTAAATGTCTGGGAGGTTCTGGAAGGAGCCATCTGCCACAGTCCATGGGCCAAATCCATGTTCCAACTTGAAGATCAACTCTGGTTTGTTCATGCAGAGCGCCAAGGACACCAGGTTGCTGTAGTTATCCAGCATCACATCCCTGTAGAGGGTCCTCTGTGTAGGGTCCAGAAGCTGCCACTCATCCCAGGTGAGGTCCAGAGCTACATCCTCAAATGACACAGATCCCAGCTCCTGATTCCCAGACATCTCATTCTTACTGCTCTCCTTCCCCAGCAGGGAAGAGCCACAGGATAAAGATAACTCTATTTCTGGCCGGAACCCAGAAAGTCAGAACTAACAATTTGTTTAATTAACTCTGACGAGTGGATAGAGAAAATGTGGTACATCTACACAATGGAGTTCTATGCAGTGGTAAAGAAAGAAGACATCATGAGCTTTGCAGTAAATGGCTGGAGCTAGAAGATATCATGCTGAGTGAAGTAACACAGGCCCAGAAAAACAAATGATGAATGGTATCCCTCATTTGTGGATGCTAGTACCAATTATGTAATTGTATGGCAAACTGAACAATGTCAATGTAATCTGAAAACAACTGTGCCCTTATATTGTGAATCCCTTAAAATATAATGAATAAAATAAAAAAATATAAATAAAATAAATAAACTCTGATATTTCATTGTTTTTGTTAGTGGCGATAGCTTGTGTACAAGTCATGGAGAGAATCTGAAGCTTGGCACCCTGTGAGGCCAGAAGAGTCATTGGTGAAGGTGCATCCTCACTTGCAGTAGAGACCCCAGGATACAGTAGAGATGTTGGACCAAGCATAGCAGGTGAAGAAAAGAGCTGGCCTGATGGTATGAGACCAGTTTTGTGTGCTCTGGATGGCAGAGCCAGAGAAGTGGAGCTGCACAAATGAAGCCAAGAAGTTTGTGATTGCGTATTAGATATCTGGTGTTGAGCAATACTGCAGGATATTTGTTTTACTTAAGTGGGCCTGGGTCTTCCTTTTTCAAATAAGAAGGTATATAACTTATTTTTGGCTTTGCAAGAGCCCCCAATTAGAAAGTTTAGAAAGACATTCAGCTTATAAAGTAGTAGGGGTTTAAGGACTGTGGGGCTTTCAAATTGCATTGTTTTATATTGCAATATTAATATTGACATGAGATCTTGGGGATAAAAAATGTGAAGATTTATGTTTAATAGTGATGTGTTTAAATGTAAGTTGATAAGAGTTCCACTGTGCTGAGTAGACTCACTTGTCAACTTGACAGAACCAGCAAGAAGGAACGTCACCTGGGCACTGCCTTGTGGTCATCTCTAGGAGGCATTTTCTTGATTGTTGAGTGATGTGAGAAATCTCAGCCCACTGTGGATGGTGCCTAGGTCCTAAAAGAAAGCAGCCTGAGCATGGGCCAGAGGAGCAAGCCAAGTAAGCAGCATTCCTCCATGGTCTCTGCTTCAGTTTCTGCCCCCAGGTGCGTGCATTGTCTTCCCTCCAAGATGAACTGTAAATTGTAAGATAAAATAAACCCTCTCCACTCAAGTTGCTTTTGGTCACTGTTTTATCATACCACAGAAAGTAACTACAACTGTGATCCAGTTAGCTTCATTCCAGAGATGCAGTGAGTGATCAACATACATAAATCAACAAATGTAAGTTGCTTGTAAATGAAGTGGAAGGCAGAAATCATATTATTATCTCAGTAGATGCAGAAGTGGTCTATAACAAAATGTAACAGCACCCCTTTAGGAATGGAAAGAGCATACCTCAACAAAATAAAGGCTAAGGCAACAAACCTACAGCCAACATTATCTCACTAACGAATAATTCAAAGTACTTCTACTAATATCAGAAATAGGACAATGATGCCCACTTCATTTCTGTTCATTATAGCACTTGATGTCTTAGTTACAACAGTAACATGAGAGAAGAAAATAAAATGGAAATAAAAGTGATATAAATGGGGAAGGAAGATTCAAAATATTAGTATATGCAGGTGATAGAATTTTACACATGACACACCACAGTTTGCGGATAGACAGACAGACACACACACACACACCAAAACAAAACAAAACAAAACAAAATAAAATAAAATAAAATAAAACAACCTCTCAGTCAGATAAGTGCCTTCAGGAAAGTTGCAGGATACAAACAACATACAAAATTCAGTTGCCTTCCTATATGCCAAAGACAAACATACCATCCAGAAAAATCAAGGAACAAGAAACAATCTCTTTCACAGCATCCTCAAAAAATAAAATACTTAGAAAAAAAATCCCATCCAAGGAAACAAAACACTTCTATAATGAGTACTTTAAGACAACAAAGAAAGAAACTGAGGAAGATGCTAGAAGATGATGGAAAGCTCTCTGAGGTTCACAGATTGCAAAAATTAGTATTGGGGATTCCCAGTCAAAACTCCAGGAAGACATTTTAACTTGTTTCTTAACCATCTTTAATTCATCTCTTGAGAAGTCTCTGTTCAGTTCTTCAGCCCATCTTTTAATTGGGTCATTTGTTTTCTTGATATTTTGCTTTTTGAGTAGTTTATATACTCTAGATGTTAAAGCTCTGTCACATGTGTCACTGCTGAAGAATTCCTCCCACTTTGTGGGGTTCCTCTTCATCTCTTTGTTTCTTTTGCTATACAGAAGCTTTTTAGTTTTTTGAGGTCCCATTTGCTGATTGTTGACCTTATTTCCTGTGCAACTACTGTCTGGCTTAGGAAGTCTTTTCCTACACCTATATTTTGTAAGTTATTGCCACTGTTTTCTTCTATCATTTTCAGAGTTTCAGGTTTCCCATTGAGGTCTTTGGTCCATTTAGAGTTGACTTTTGTGCAAGGTGAAAGCTAGGTGTTTAGTTGCTTCTACAAGTGGTGTTCCAGTTTTGCTGGCACCAATTTGCTGAAGATACTGACTTTCCTCCATTGAGTGTTTTGGGCCCTTTGTCAATATCAGGTGGCTGATATTGACAAAGGTGTCTACAAGTTTTGGTCTTCAATTTTGTTCCATTGAGCTATGGGTCTATTTTTGTGATAGTACCATGCTGTTTTTATGACTACAGACTTGTAATATAGTTTGAAATACGGTATAGTACCACCCTTCTGCCCCTCCCACATTACATCCTATAGCAGAGATGCATGCACAATCATGTTGATTGCAGCTCTTTTCATAATAGTAAAGAGTTGGAAACAGTCCAAGTGTCTCTCAACTGATGAGTGGATAATGAAAATATGCTACATTTACACAAAGGAGTTCTATGCAATGGTAAAGAAAGACAATATCATGAATTTTGCAGGTAAATGGATGAAGCTAGAAGCTGTTATGCTAAGTGATATAACAGAGTCTCAGAAAAACCAGTGACATATTGTGTCCCTCATCTGTGGATCCTAACACCAAGCCATTAAATATAAGTCAAGATGGTAACTTGTTAGTAAAAATAATATCATATTGGCTGATAATACTATAGATATAGCCTGAAGTTTATATTTTTATTTTTCTAAGTTCAAAGGTTTATGAGAAAGAATAAATCTCTTCCTTAAAACTACATTAAAACATGCATCAACTTGCTATATAACTTAGCAATGTAAAATTATATTTCTTTTTACCTGAATGCAACTTTACTGTTAAAATTGAATCCCAGGGCTGGAGAGATGGCTCAGTGGTTAAGAGCACCGACTGCTCTTGCAGAAGACCTGCATTCTATTCCCAGCACCCACATGGTGGCTAAGAACCATCTTTAACTGCAGTTCCAGGGGAATCCGATGCCCTCTTCTAACCTGCACAGCATTGCACGACATGGGTGCACCAACCTACATGCAGACAGTACACTCATGCACATAAAAATAATAAACAAAAATTAAAAATTTGAGTCCTTAGTCATATTCTGGAGTTAGCCTATAGTTTATTTTCATGCTTTATAATTTTGGTATACATGTAGAATGTATATACGCATATTTTGGAATAATATAAAATTAAAAAGAAGAACAACAACAGATATAAAAAAATCCAAAGATGTATATAGAGGTGTAAAAGACCAGGGATACCCAAAACAATTCTAAACAAAAATGATAATGTTAGGAGGAATCACTATATCTGATTTCAAGCTATATTATAGAACCATAGGAAAAAACCTAGTGTGTTACTGACACAAAGCAAACACATAGACTAAAGGAGACAGACATAAATACATGCTACTAGAGCTACCTAGTTTTTGACACAGATGCCCAAAATACACATCAGAGAAAAGACAGCACCTTAAACAATGGTGCTGGTCAAACTGGAGAGCCACATGCAGAACAAGAAGTCTAGATCCTTATCTTTCATCCTGTGCAAAACTCAACTCCAAATGGATCAAGGATTGTAACATGATATCCTGAAATTGCTGGAGAAAAATGGGGAGTACACTTGAACTTATTGTCAAAGTTAAAAACATTTTGAATTAGACTCTGGTAGCAGAAGAAATGAGCTTAGGTAATCAATAAATGTGATATCATGAAATTGAAATATTATATGCAGTAAAGTAACTGTCATTCAAGTGAAGAGATCATCCACAGAATGAAAGAAAATTTCCTCAGCTGTATATCTGATACAGGATTAGTGTCTAGAATATTCAAAGAAATTAAAAAAAATCGAGAATAACAACCGAATTAAAAATGGGCTATGTACTTGAAAAGAGAGCTCTCAAAAGAACAAATATATGAATGGGTAGAAAACACCTGAAAAAGTGTTCAGCATCCTTCTCCATAAGGGAATTATAGATTAAAACTATTTTGAGGCCAGGCATGGTGGTGCATGCCTTTAATCCCAGCACTTGGGAGGCAGAGTCAGGCAGATCTCTGTGACTTCAAGGCCAGCCTGGTATACATAGTGAGTTCCAGGACAGCTGGGGCTGCAGGGAGACCCAGTCTCAAAAAGACAAAAAAACAAAACAAAACACTTTGAGTTCCATTCTCATCCCAGTAAGAAAATCCATCATCAGGAGTTTAAATTAGAGCAAATGCTTGACATGGTTATGGGGAAAGGGGACCCCTTAGGTGTTATTGGTGTGGGGTGTGAACTATCACAGCTACTTTGGAGAGTAGTGAGTATGGATTGTTCTCAAAAAGCTGTAGATAGAATTACCATGTACCCCTCACGGGCATATGCTCAAGGACTTCATATCCTATTATAGAGATATTTGCTTTTCCTTGTTTGTGGTGGTTTCAATAAGAATGTTCCCCGTAGGCTTCAAGCATTCAGACATTTTGTCCTCAGTTGGTGGCACTGTTTAGGGGGATCTTAGAAGGTGTGGCCATGCTGGAGTAAGTATGTCACTGAGGACAGGTTTAGAGAGTTCAACAAGCCTTCCAAGTCTTCAATTGCTCCCTCTGCTTCCTGTGCCTACTTGAAGATGTGAATCTCAGCTTTCTGCTCCAGCTTCTGACATCAAGGCTCCCCCCCAAAATGGACTTTAATTCCCTGGAAATGTCAATCATAAGCTGAAATAAACTCTTCCTTTTATAAGTTCCCTTGGTCTTGGTGGTTTTATTGCAGCAACAGAAAATTGACTAATTCAGTAATTGGTACCAGAGAGTGGGCTGTTGGCTATGAAGAACCTGACTATGTGGGTGTTTGGGCAAATGTGGACGATTTTGGAACTTTGGGCTAGAAAAGCTGTTGACTGCTGTAAGGAGACATTAATGGGCCATTCTAGTAGAAGCCCGGAAGAAAGCAGTGCTGAGAAAAATGTAGTTCAAGAGGAAAATAAGGACTTAAGCAGCAACTGCGATATTTTGGCTAAAAGTCTGGCTGGAGTTTGTCCATAGCCCAAATGCTTGCCTGAGGCTAAGTTGAAAAGCAATGTATTAATGTCTTTGGCAGAGGATATTTTAAGACAGTCTAATGTAGAAATGGTGGCATGGCTGTTAATGGTTAATATTATACAGATCTACAATGAAAAAGAGCAAATGGGGCAGAAAGAATTATAGAATGTACAGTTTGAATTGGAAAACTGAACTAGGAAGTCAAATGTTGGAGCCAAGGCATGTGCTGAAGGAGAGGATCCCTTTGATAAGATGATTAAAGTGATTAAGGAGAGGCCAAGATATTTACAAGTAAACAATGGAAAGAGTGAGATTAAAGTGATTAAAGAGAGGCCTAGAGATTTACAAGAAAACAATAGAAAAAGTCAAGGCAAATCCACACCCAGCTAAACCTCCAACTTTTGAAAGGAAAATACTGAATGGGTTTTCTACTCCAACAAGTCCAGGGCAGAGAAAAGCTGTGAATGTGGTTGAAGTAGGCCAGGGTCCATCCCAAGCTTGCATGCAAACTTGGCAGTTTCATTAATGTGGTGCTGTGCCAGAGTCCAGCTCCAGCAGGTTCAGTTCCTGAAGTGGATGGTTGCAAAGGTGGCGAGGAAATTAATCAAATAAGACATAAGAGTCTCTTTTTCATGACCTGAGGAGCATCTATCTTCCCTGCTCCTGTGCAGAGGACCTCTTGGGTTCTTCACTCTGCGGATTTCTTGACCTAAGGATCAGAGAGCGTTTGCCTTCTCTGATCCTGTGCAGAGGGCCTTGCCAATTTGCCACTCTGCCAAATTCCTGACCTAAGAATCAGAGAGCATTTTCTTTCTCTGATCCTGTGCAGAGGATCTCTTGGGTTCTTCATTCTGCTGATATCTTGACCAAAGGATCAGAGAGAATTTGCCTTCTCTGATCCTGTGCAGAGGGCCTTGCCAATTTGCCACTCTGCCAATTTCTTTTCTTCTCTGCTCCTCAGATCCCAAGGTTTATTTTTATATGCCCTAAAACTAATACATGTTATGCAAGTCTAAGCTAATGATGAAAAAATAATCCAACTTCCTCATAAATATTTTTCAGAAAATTCACACCTGAAATTATTCTTAACATCAAAAACAGTAAAACAATCAATAATGGTACAAACATTTAATTGAGACATCAAGAAAGTGAAGCAATAATAGTACAACCATTCAGCTAAGCAATTTAACAGTTTTGCAGCACAGTGAAGTTAATGTTAACATTTAACTCTAAGGACTCCATTCTTGTGGTTGCATAGGTGCTGGACAGTGTAAAAAATGAGCTTTAAAGCTTTAACAGTAGAGAACTTTATTTTTCTCACTTTAGTTCCTTGTTCACTCGACCTGTAAGACATTTCATGGGTGATGTAGCTTTGATTCATATCTTGTTTATTCTGGCCATTGTTTTCCTCAGTTTCTGTTTTTTACACTTTCTGCTAAGGTGATTTTTCTAAGAGCTACTAAACTTTGAGTCAGATCACTAGATTCCACTGTTTTACTGTACTTAGTTTCATTTTGTCCTACAATCCTCTTTTTAGTTTAAATCTGACCAAGAAATCAAAATTCCTTTCTTTACTTGGGCATTCTGTGCATAACACAGTTTCTGTAGAGTTCTTAATTACTACTGTATCATGCTTTTAAGTTGTGTACACATTGCCATTATTTCTCACAAAGTACTCATTTATAGAAAAGGCAAAAGTGTCAGTTCCACTACTTGAGGCAGAAGCAGGTAACCTAACTGCTAGAAAGCCGAAAATCAAGCAGGCCAGAGAATAAGAATTAATATGATAAAAGAATTATTAAAAACCAAGGTCAGCTGGAGAGCAGACTTCAACCAGACGAGTCAGGTCACTGGAACTTTGTCAAGCGGTGAACCTTTCATGAATGGCCCCACCAGTGCTGGATTTAGAGGCATGAAGGATGAAAGAGTGAAAGGGTCATCAGTTCTTCCTCTGAGGTTTCAGAGAGCTGCCAAGGCCAGGCAGAATGCAGCAGGGGCATCCCTGCATAAAGAAGGCCCTGATAGTCCATTGTCTGAAGCTGTGAAGGTGAAGCCGGGTTGGCAATGGATACCCCAATCATTGCCAAGGAGAGCTGCATACAGGGAGGGGCACCAGCCAAAGAAAGATGCATGTTGCAAACAAAGCTTGAAAAGCTGAGCCATCAAAGCTTTTTGGAAGCAAAGTCCCAGAAGTCTCACATGGACCTACTGGACTTGATGTTTATCTTGCTGGTTTTTGGTCTTGTTTTTGTCCTATATTTCCTCACTATGCATCTATTCCTCCCTTTTGGAATGGGAATGTGTATTCGGTTCCTCTGTATATTGGGAGTATGTAATTTGTCTTTTGACTTTACAGGAGCTTACATTTAAGAGATTGCCCTGGGTCTTAGAAGAGACTATGGACTGTAGACTGTTGAATAGTACTGAGACTTGTAAAGACTATGGGGACTCTTAAGGTTAGAATAAATGCATTTTGTATTTTATATGGTCATGAGCCTATGAGGCCAGGGAATGGAATGTGGTGGTTTGAATAAGAATATCCCCCATAGGCTTCATGTATTCAGACATTTTTGTCCCCAGGTGGTGGCACTGTTTTGGGAGATGTTAGAAGGTGTGTCCATGCTGGAGGGAGTATGTCATTGGAGCCTGGCTTAGAGAGTTCAAAAAGCTTTGCCAGTCTCCAGTTGCTCTCTCTACTTCCTGTACCCATTTGAAGATGTGAATGTAGGCTTTCTGCTCCATCTCTTGTCACCATCCCTCCCCTCCATGATGGACTCTAATTCCCTGAAACTATCAATTGTAAGCTGAAATAAACTTTTCCTTTTATAAGTTCCCTTGGTCATGGTGGCTTTATCACAGCAACAGAAAAGTGACTAATACATTGTTACTTGATGCTCTGCTCACAATATCTAGGAAATTGAGGTCATAGCTGCTGATCATCAACCAATGGTTGGAAAAGGAAAATGTGGCACATCTACACAATGGAATTTTATTTAGCTATAAAACAAAAGGAAACTATGAAATTTGCAAGTAAGTAGACAAAAGTGTAAAAACAAAAACAAACACAAACAAACAAGCAAACAAACAAAACCCATTATACTGAATGAATTAACTCAGGTCCAGAAAGACTGCTTGTATTCTGTCATGTGAGAATCATATCTATGAATTTTTAGGATTGTTTTTTGTTTATTTAACACCTCGTACACATGAAAGCCAGGAAACTAGAAGGGGTCATGAGTGGTGCTGTAGCGGAGAGTGATGGTAAACATACAGACAATGAAATAGGGGGAAGCCTGGAGGAGAGTGATGATAAATATGCAGACAATGCAATAGGGGGAAGCCTAGTGGACAGTGATGTTACATATACAGACAATGAAATAGGGGGGAGCCTGGGGGTGGACATTCTTAAGCAAGGAAGGAGTAGTGGAATGGTAGAAATAAAGGGGGATGGAGATATGGTTAAGTAGCATGAAGAGTGTGCTGGATAACTTTAGTGTCAACTTGACACACCTGGGTTGAGGGACCCTCAATTGGGGAATTGGCTCCATTGGACTGGCCTGTGGCCACATCTGTGGAGTATTGTCTTGATTGTGGCAATGTGGGAGGGCCCAGCCCCCTATGGGTGGTGCCACCCTGGACAGGTTGTTGTGTACTGTATAAGAAGGCAGGCTGGGCATGAGCCAGGGGAGCAAGCCAGTGAACAGCATTCCTCCATGGCCTGTGCTTCAGCTCCTGCCTCCAGGTTCCTGCCCTGAGTTCCTGCCTTGGGCTCCCTAAGTGATGAACTGTGACCCAGGAGATGTAAGCTGAATAAACCCTTTCCTCCCCAAGTTGGTGTCGGTCAGAGTGTTTTGTCACAGCAATGGAAGACAAACTAGAACAGAAATTGGTACCAGAAGAGTGGGGTATTGCTGTGACAGACCTGACCTTGGTGTTTTGGGGAAGGATTGTGGAGGCGTTTGGAACTTTGGGCTGGGAAGATCATTGAATGCCTAAAGATTGTTGCTGTGGAGCTTGGAGCAGTTTTGCTGAAGGAGTTGTAGAAGATGGAGGCCTGGCTTGTGAAGTTTCTAGTTTCAAAGGGGAGCAGAGATCATCAGGACTGTGTAATCTGTGGGTTCTGGTCAGCTGGGGCTGAAGAATCAGCTGTAAGTAACAAGAGACCAGAACCTGAAGTGAAATCTTTGTTGTACTGGGACAATTGATGCTGGTTAGCTGGGGCTGAAAAATCAGCTGTAAGTAACAAGAGACCAGCATCACTGTGGTGAAATCTTCTGGGAAGAATTTCTTCAGGGTCAGCACACAGAAGCTGTGATCCAGAAGGGGCCTGAGCCTCCATCTCAAGCCAGAAGCAGGACTTGGTAGTGTGTAAGAGTCTCCTATATGGTTCTGGTGTTGAAATTTGAGGGGGTCACAGAGAGCAGCCGAGGCTTGGCACTGTGAGAGGTCAGGAAAGACCATTGGTGGAAGTGCACCTCGGTTGCAGTGAAGACCCCAGGATTGCAGGGGTCATGGAGAGAAGCTGAGGCTTTGCACCAGGAGAGGTCAGAAGAGACCATTGGTGAAGGTGCTGCCTCAGTTTCAGTGGCGACCCCAGCTTTTTGGAGATGCCAGGACCATGGGACGACCACCAAGAGCAGCAGCAGGTGTGGAATGGAGTCGGCCTGGGCCTGCGAGATGAGCTGTGTGTGCCACGGATGGCAGAGTCAGAGAGGGGGAGCTGCCGAAACCCTTTGGAGCCCAGAAGATCGTGAGTGAATCCCAGGTGTCCAGCCTTGAGCTACTTTGCTGGACTTAGGTTTTGTTTGAGAGTGCCTGATTCTTCCCTTTGAAATAAGACAGTACTTGTTTTGGATTTTACAGCAGCCCACAGTTAAGAGACTTTTAATAGACTGTGAACTTTTAAGTGTTTGGACATTTTAAGGACTGTGGGGCTTTTAAGGTTGTACTGTCTTAGGTTGTGATTAATGTTAACATCATACTTTGGGGATAAGAACTGGAAAGGTGGTGGTTTAATAGTGATGTGTTTTGTGTGTCAAGTTGACAAGGGGTCAATTGTGCTGGATAGCTTTAGTGTCAACTTGACACACCTGGGTTGAGGGAGCCTCAATTGGGGAATTGGCTCCATTGGATTGGCCTGTGGCCACATCTGTGGAGTATTGTCTTGATGGTCGAGCAGTGTGGGAGGGCCCAGCCCACAATGAGTGGTGCCACCCTGGGCAGGTTGTTGTGTACTGTATAAGAAGGCAGGCTGGGCATGAGCCAGGGGAGCAAGCCAGTGAACAGCATTCCTCCATGGCCTGTGCTTCAGCTCCTGCCTCCAGGTTCTTGCCCTGAGTTCCTGCCTTGGGCTCCCTAAGTGATGAACTGTGACCCAGGAGATGTAAGCTGAATAAACCCTTTCTTCCCCAAGTTGGTGTCAGTCAGAGTGTTTGTCACAGCAATGGAAGACAAACTGGAACAAAGAGTATGCAAAAAGGCCTTACAGAAGTGCTCTAGTTTGTAAACTAATTTCAAAATACAACTTTAAAAAGTTTGAACAGACACATCCTGGATGAGTGGGCAGTGTTACTCCATAAGGCACCAGGTATTATTTTTTCCTTCATTTAAAAAATACTTTTATTGATGATTTTTGTATTTCATATATAATATTTCAGTCCAATTTAGACACATTCCCCTCTCCTTGCCTCCCACCTCATCCCAGTTCGTGTCTTCTGCCATACATGTCATGCATCTTTCTCTCAGTCTTTCCAAAGACTTTGTAATTGTGGTATATGGGGGGAGGGTATGTATGCATACTCTAGAGTAATATAAAATTGAAGAGGAAAATGTGAATTCATAAACATTTTGTGGAGTTAACATATAGTTTACTTTCTGATGTCATAATTTCGGTATGTGTGATGACATATCTGCTTATTTTGGAGCAATACAAATTGGAGGGAACAACGACAAAAGGACTGGGTCAAAGAACTGACTGAAACAGTAAAATTCAGCTCAAAACAGTAAACTTCAGCTCAAAACAATAAACCTCCACATAGAAAAATTTTTAAAAGACTGAAAAAAAGCATGCAAGAAATGTATGGCAAAAATTCATGAACTTGAGTGTATGGGGGCATGGAACAGGGAATGAGCCTAAATTGGACTGAGAAATGCTGTATGAATTGCACAAAACTTCAATAAAAATGTAAAAAAAGAAAGTACATTAAAACATACATCAGTTTGCTATGTAATCGGGAAGGTAATATGCTTGGTATCCTGAATAAAATTATAAATTATATCAATGGTCTCTGTTATATTCAGATTGATCATCATTCACTCAGAAGCTCATATAATAAAAGAAAATTTATTATATAACCTCCATGAGAAAGTGAAAAAATTGAACGTAGTTTTAAACTGACTCCTAAAGACTTGTCATTAGACCCATAGGTTAGTGGGTCTCTCAATCCTTATAAGAGAAATTTCTTTTTGTAGTAGATAGAAATTGAGATACAGATCCATAACTGGTCAAAATGTAGAGTAAGAGATGAATATTCTGGCTTAAATGTTCTGCATCATACTCCTTCCTCCAATGGCACATGGAATGTTGTGAAAGCTGAGTTAGAAAGAGTCTAAGCCAGAGGCAATGGATGATTAGAGTGAAACAATGTTTCCTGACACAATAAGGCAATCCTACATATGAACTCACAGTGGCTATAATCCATGCACAAGACCTGTAAAGCTCAAGCCAGATAAAATTTTAGCATGGACTAGGGAGGCTGTCAGGAAGTCCCACTGTAATGACCAGATAAACACCTATTTCAACAGAGAAGCCCTTTAAGTTTACTTCTTAGCAATAGTTTACTCTTGGTTCAAGGCTGCATGGAAAACTCCAGGCAGCCCAGACTCTCTCCCCTCATTGCCCAGCTGCACATCCAAACCTTAAAACACAGACATAATTAACTGCTGATTTCTGCTTTTGTAAAATTGCTTATCCACTTAAAGGCACATTGACTTTTTGTAAGTAGGCCAAAAGTGCTAGTCAATTTTGCTCCGTTGGCCTCCCCTTTAAAAAGCTCACCTTAGACCCATTTGGGGCAGATGGTCATAACTGGGCACTGGGATTGTTTGTCAGCAGTGCCGTTTTTCCTTTAAATATCTTTGGCTGATTAACTTTTGACTTCGGTTCTGTGGGTCTTTCCTGATTTTTCTAAAATCTCTGCAACCTCAGCACTACCCAGGGACCTATGAACAATGATTGCTGCTGGGAGACAGAGAGTTACTTTTCTTCAGGGTTGTGGCCTCTGAGATGCTATGCCATCCATTGGATGGCCCTACACTGTCCATGCACGCACTGATAGCACTAAATTGACTCAGGAGTGTCAAAAGAGCAAAAAAAAAAAAAACAAATTAAATGGGAGGGGCAAATATTAGTAGTAGAGGCATTGGAGGAGACGACTTGATCAAAGTACATTATATACAGAGTGAAATTCCCAAACAATCAAAAGAAAGCAGCATCAACAAAATCCATTGAATTATGTACATTAGAAAACTGTATGCTATGTGAATTATTTAATTAATAAATATTTATTTTATAAAAGAATAAAAGGTATAATTTCCTTTTAGTTTAGCTTCTAATATTTCTGTTGAAGTATATCTTTTCCATTTGTTATTGTTTTGTAAAATACTCAGGCATTTCTCTCTAATGGATCTTAATATCTGCCATTTAACTTTGACATTTTGATGTGGTAATTTTTTGCCATTTATTTAGGCTTGAGTTTATTTAAATTTTTTCATCTTGGAGTGTATATGTTTCTGAGGACTGGAATTTATGACTTTAGTCAATACAGAAAAAAATGTCACCTCCAAGCCAAATAATGTCTGCATTCTAAAAGTATAGGTTTTCTTTTCACACTAGGAAAAGCTTACATTTATAATCAATTTTCAATTTAGCTGCAAAATTCTATGTTTCCATTGTGAAAATTGCAAATTACTCCAGATACTGCAAAATATGCACTGGCCTTTTTATGATCTAATAGAAATGTGTTTGGAAGTGATAGAAAGCCCAAAGGAAAGAGATCTGTGGTGCAGCATAAGTGGAAAGAGGCTTCGAGCACCCCAGGATGCAGCCAGTCTGCCACTGGCATTGCACAAAGAAAGACCCAGAAGCCCTCTAGCTTTGCTGGATTCTGGGGAGCAGCGACCACTCAGTTTCCTGCCATTGAGTGAGTGTCTTTGCTACAGAAGACATGAGTGGTGCAAAAAGGCAGCGTTTGCTTCCTCATCTCCCAGAATTCCAGTCAACCAGGGAAATTAGCAGAGAAAGTAGCTGACAGTTGATAGCACAGGCATGTGTGTACATTCCCTTTCACCACTGCCTGTAACTGCAGCAACCACCCCTTACCTCTGCTCTTTCCTGCCCCACTACCTTGTAACCCTGTGAGAATGGAACTGTATGGAGGGCTCTCCATTGGTTTACTTTTGTATACTTTCCATTGAATAGTCATGACTTTATAATAAATTTATTTGTGATCAAGTCTTCCTATCTTCTTTTGCCTGGGAGGATTTGGCTTTGTGGCAGGCCTCTTACATTATGATACCAATTTTTGAACCACCAACCCACTTGTACTATTCTCCTCTCCTTCAAAAATACATGTATAACTTTGAAGTTGCATTGACTCTGTACAGCACTGGAGGGACATCTTTACCCTGCAATATTAAATGGTTTCTTCTTTTGTTTTGCTTTGAGATAGTGTGCTGGATAGCCGTCGTTGTTAACTTGACACATCTGGGTTGAGGGAGCCTCAGTTGGGGAATTGCTTCTATTGGAGTGGCCTGTGGTCATGTTTGTGGGACATCTTCTTGATTGCTGAGTGATGTGGGAGGGCCTAGCCCAACATGGACATTGCCACCCCTGGGCAGGTGGTCTTGTAGTGTATAAAAAATCAGGCTGAGCATGGACCAGGGGAGCAAGCCAGTAAACAGTGTTCTTCCATGGCCTGTGCTTCAGCTTTGGCTTCCAGGTTCGTGCCCTGAGTTCCCCTTGGGCTCCCTCACTGATGAACTGTGACCTGGGAGATGTAAACCAAATAAACCCTTTCTTCCCCAAGTTGGTATTGGTCAGACTGTTTTGTCAAGGAATTGAAGAGAAACTAGAAGAGACAGGGTCTGGTTATGTAGCCCAGGCTGACCTCAAATTTTTCTATTCTCCTACCTCAGGCTCCTCGTGGTGCTGGCATTACAGGGATGTGTTACCAGTTCACACTTAAATCTTTCCTATTGCAAACATGAAGAATCTTTATACTTAACCACATATTGGTATTTCTCAATAGAGTTTCATTATTTTCCCTTTAGTAATGTTCTAGTTTGTCTTCCATTGCTGTGACAAAACACTCTGACCGACACTAACTTGGGGAGGAAAGGGTTTATTCAGCTTACATCTCCTGGGTCACAATTCATCACTTAGGGAGCAGTAACTCAGGGCAGGAACCTCGAGGCAGGAGCTGAAGCACAAGCCATGGAGGAATGCTGTTCACTGGCTTGCTCTCCTGGCTCATGCCAGCCTGTATATTTTATGTGTGAGTGTTTTGCCTGCATATAAGTAAGTACATTTGTGTGTGTGTGTGTGTGTGTGTGTGTGTGTGTGTGTGATGCCCATGGAGGTCAGGAGAGGGTGTTTGATTCCCTGGAATTGGAGTTAATGATAGCTATTAGTCACCATGTGGGTGTAGGGAACTGAACATGGGTCTTCTGCAAGAATAGCCAATGCCATTAACCACTGAGCCATATGCTTAGCCCCCTAAATTAGAACTGTAATGTAATTTTTCAGTTCTTTAATGTTAATTATATAATTTTTAAATTAAAATATTTCATTTACCATTTGTTGCTTCTACTGCTAGCATTAATTTGGACAACCTAGTCTGCATTTACAGGAAATGAAATTCATCATTTTTTATTTAATATTTTTCTTAATTATAAATTCTTGGTAATAGACTTACTTAGTGATTCTATTTTTCACTTCTTTGAGGGGGTCATAAAACATCACATATAATTTGCCCAAAGCTTTTTTAAAATCAGCGTTTATTTATATTATATTTCTATTATTGGAATTTAATTTATTCTATTTTATTATCTCCTTGTTTCCCACACCTCTTCCTAATCACTCAATTCTCTGAATACAAATCTACTGCTTTTATTTTTAAGAAATACTTTGTATCTATGAAACACCAACAAATGAGTCCATTTTGGAGCAATACGGAGCCATCTCTGAACACAATGAAACTTGCAGGTACATCCTTGGCCATCAGTGTAACAAGCCCCACTGGATTTTATATTACTTACTTATTTTCTTACTGAAAATTCTAATCAGCTTTTTTATTTCTTCTTTTTCACTTACTTTAATGTTGGTACATTTTTGTCTTAATGTAGTTTTTTTTTTAATTAATTTTTATTGATGCTTTGTGCATTTCATACATTTTTTCCAATTCAGTTCAGGCTTATTTCCCTTTCCCTCCCCCCCTCCCCCACCCCATCCCAGATCATGCATTCTGCCATAACTGTCCTGCATCTTTCTCATGTTTCTTTATTTATTCATTTTATAGCTATAAGATGATTAACTCATCGAGTATGAAAGCATCCTCATATGCTAAACCTATCTGCAGGCTGTTTGTGCCCATAACAGCCTACAGGCCCCGTACGCAAGTCTCCAGTGGAGGAGGGTGAGCAAAGGTTGTTTGTTCAGGTCAAGGTTGATCAAAAATGGTGTCCAGACTACATTGCTGTAAGTTTCAACATTCACCCCAATCGCAGCCTTACATTCTATCACGAGCCCCTTCTTCCGCAGGTTGTTCCCTAGGTCTTAGAAAAGGGGCACAGGTGGATGAGAGGTTAAACAGTCCACTGCTCTCTGGAGCTGTTGACTAGGATCTCTAGTCAAATTCTGGCTGTTTCCTTTCATGGGAGCTGACAGTTTTTGTCCAGGAATACCTTTCGATCCTTACTAATGAAGACAGCAATTAGATATATAGGTATTTAAGGCGCACTAAATAGTTATGTGTAGGTTACTTTGGCATAGATGAAGTTTGGATGTATGTTACTCCATGAATTACATCTTTTCACACGCCACCTGTTAAATATGAACAGGTTGTCATTACTGTGGCTTATAACATCTATATTCTGTAGAGGATGTATGCTTTGTGGCATCAGGCCTAATGGGTTATTTTCTCCGAAAGGGGAGAGCCAAATACCAATTAGAATTTGGGATATAGCGCACATGGTGCCTCTGCTGCACAGAGGTAAGATGCAGGCAGGTGAGGTGGTATCTGGTCTGACGGTGGAGTCTTGCTTGACTCAGGGAGACTCCTATATTGCCTTTATTGGTTTTAGTGCCTTTGTAACACTCTCTTGCATTCCAGAGCCATCTGTACATTGCATGTGTGGTCTCAATCATCCCTCCATGTTAAACGTCACGGTCTTCGGCAGCAGGGTCTTATTGCTCTCTCCTGTAGGTATCCAACTTAGAGCAAGGAGCCCTTACCTTTTGGGGGCCTTGGATCCCGCTGGCCAACAATCCACCTGGTAGAAAATTCCTTGCTGATGATAATGACGCTCCTTATTAATATATTTTTGCCTGCAGTGCATAGCCCTAGGACTTAGTATTATTTTTGGTTCTGAACAGAGAGTAATCTTCCACAGTCTGCCATGTCTAGTAGTGCAATTAAAGAAAGGCAGTTTTTACCGGGTTTTATAAGAGATCACCTCTACAATAGCTCTGCTCTTCCAATCTTACCAGTTGGGAGAGAGCGACTTTTATACGATCAATTGTTCATTAATATTGTTTGCTCTTTCGATGGGGGACGCTAAGGCAAGCGAAGGTCTCTCATATCAGCACATTTGTGGCCCTAGAAGGTAAGTTTCATTAGGACTCATTATATGACATTGTTGACGATGTCAGGGATCCACAGAGGGGTTCGAATGTTTGATGGCATCTGGAAGGACTTTTCTTCCTTTGATGTTCAGGCACGGGCAAGGACTTTTCGCGGTTGCCTACTTTTTTGTACAATCTACTACAATGCACGCAATGACACCTGTATCTTTTCTCTTCTCAGTCCTTAAGTTGGTGAGTTTATGTCCTGTTGTGAACAAACAAATCTTTTCCCATAGTTAGTTTTAAGTTTTTAATTGCAGGTTTTTGATGAAAGGTTTCATGTCTTTCTGTATCCCCCTTTTTTTTTAGGTTAGTGACATGAGTCTCAAAAAGAAGTTGTATTATACATGACTTATAGGGGGGAGTCAAGGCATAGATTTCATCAAATTCACCCATGTTGTTTTGCGGTGACTATATATGATTAACTTGGGAAGCAAACTTAATTTTTACGTTAATCATCTTAAAAGAAAGATGCTACAAGGTGATACTGTTCAACAGAGAAATTATAGCAGAACATTTGTATGTGTCAATCCAAGTTCTTGCTCTACAGATTTTATGTAAAGAAATGTGGCAACAGCGATTATATCTCCATTTAATTCAGATGCATTACCATTTTTATCAGATTCTGTAAACCATGTTGTTTAATGTATACACATGTTTACTTTTACTTTTACTAAGTCCTAAAACACCATGTGTCCTGTAGACAGTGTCTAGGCGAACTGGGTACTTCTGACTCACGTCAATTAAATATGCTTAATCGAATATATAACCCGTGTCCCGTCTCCCCCATCCCCCTTTCCAATTCACCATTTCAGTCCATTTTCTGATGCAGTCTTTCTGTTGTTTCTTTATACTATGCCTCCCTCTCCTTGAGAATATTTTTATCTGGGTTGTTGGTACTAGCATCCCACATTGAGGGACACCATTTGTCGCTTGTTTTTCTGGGACTGCGTGTTTCTTCATAACATAATGCTTCCAGCTCCATCCATTTACCTGCAAATTTCATGATGTTGTCCCTCTTTATGCTGACTCATGTAATCCATTGTATACATTGTACCACATTTTTTCTTCCATTGTCAGTTGAGGGGATTGGTTTGTTCCAGCTTTTTGCTATTGTGAACAGAGCTGCAATAAGCAATAGCTGTGCATGTATCTTTGCAGTAGTTGTGTCTTGTGGGTATATACCCAGGAGTGGTATGACTGGGTCAAATGGAAGGCTCATTTTGAGTCTTCTAAGGGTCTCTCCAAGCTGCTTTCCATAGTGGTTGTACAGTTTCACTTCCCACCAGCAATGGAGTGAGTGTTCCTTTCCCCACAACCTCTTCCAGCACTTGGTTCATGATTCTGATCCTAGCCAGTCTTTAGTTGGGGTAAGGTGGTATCTCAGAGGTTTTTAATTTGCATTTCCTTAATTATCAGAGATGTTGAAACACTTCTTAAGATGTTTCTCGCCATCTCTAACTCCTCCTTGTGAAGTCTCTATTCAGATCTTTGCTCATCTTTGAATGATTTCATTTGTTTTCTTTCTTCTTTGTTTTTTGAGTAGCTTGTATTACTCTGGAAATTAATGCTGTTGCAGTATTACTGCTGTGAAGGTTTCCTCCACTCTAGTGGAGTCTTCTCTCACTTCCTTTATTTGTTCCTTTGATGTACAAAGCTTTGAGTTTATTGAGGTCCCTTTCGTCAATTTGTTCACATGCTGCACTAATTATGACATCGTAAGAAATAAGATCGACAATTAAATGTAGTTTTTGTGACATTTACGTCTTATTTCCTGGAATATGCCAGCAATCCCTTGGATATTATTATTCCTGCATGTGAGGTCTTTATTTGTCTCCAGAAACTGAAAGAGAAAGCGTTGCCAAGGAAGATGTCAGAAAATTCCAGTTCAATTAAATTTTATGTTGGAATATGGTATGCTCTTCAAGATGTACTAAAATAATCAAATATAGCTTCTTACTCTTAGTATTCATCTATGCTCAGCTAGTATTAAAAACATGTCAAAGCTACCCACTAGTTGTCACTTTGATAAATCTAAAAAGTAATTCTTTTTTTTTATTATTTTTTTATTTATTTTATTTTTTTTTTATTTATCTTTGCATGTGTATAAGAATGTACTGTCTGCATGCAGGTCTGTGCACCCGTGTCGTGCAATGCCGCGGAGGTCAGAAGAGGGTCTCGGATTCCCCTGGAGCTGGAGTTCTCCTGGAATTGGAGTTACAGACGGTTCTCAGCCGCCATGTGGGTGCTGGGGATCGAACCCGGGTCCTCTGCAAGAGCGTCGGTGCTCTTACCCGCTAAGCCATCTCTCCAGCCCTAAAAAGTAATTCTTATTGTCAGTGGTTCTTGTCTCACCTATGATTTTTGCAGTTTATCATTAATCCTGTCTTCCATCAGTCTTGACACTGACGTTGTGAGAGATGAGCAGGTAACTGATCAGTGATCATTTGCTGAAGCTTCTGAATTAAAAGTAATAACACTGCAGACAGATGGGAGAGAGAGTGAGAGGGAAGGAAGAACAGAGGGAGAAGGAGGAACAGGAGGAGGAGAAGGAGAGAGAGAGAGAGAGAGAGAGAGAGAGAGAGAGAGAGAGAGAGAGGAGAAATCTAAAGCTTAGCTGTATTGAAAATAACCCCACTCTTGAGCTCTGAATCACTTCCATACTCTGCCTCTTGTTTGGAATGCCTCTCTTGAGGAAAACAGTTTTGAGGGAGAACAGGGCATCCATGATTTGCTTAACAGTGTCACCACCCCTCTCCATGACACATCTCTTGCTTCTTATTCTGCTTCTAGTATCTTCATTCTGCTTCCAATATCTCTATTTTATTGTCCAATATCTCTATTTTATTGTTGAGAGTAGATATCTCATATATTGTATATAATAAGGTACCAATTCTTTGGACATTTAGGGACATTTCTAGTATTTAAAAGGCCTATTTTAACAACAGGACAGAAAATAAGTTTACTCACATATTTATTACTTAGTAAAATATCCAATTTAGGGGCCGTAGAGATGGCTCAGCAGTTAAGAGCACTGGCTGTCCTTGCAGAGGACGTGGGTTCCATTCCCAGCATCCACATGGTCGCTAAAAACCTTGTCTGTAATCTGATGCCCTCTTCTGATCTCCATGGTGCAGTTACATACACACAGGCAATACATGCATATACATTAAATAAAATATTAAAATATATCCAACTCAGTACAGTTTGTCTGCTTATGACTACATTTTCATTGGCCATAGCTGGATTTTCAGCATCAGTGAATTGTAATTGGCCTGCTATCTTCCTTGGAGGCATTTCCACCAAAAACAAGATGCAGAGATTAACGTGGGGAGATGTTAGATATGGTCAGGAGTGGATTAGCTCACCTGTGTTCCATCTCTAAATGTGCTTAATGTATGTAATAGAGTAACCAACTTTCTCTTGAATCCATGCTGGTTCCTTCATCACCTGCATCTGCAGGAATTGTGAAATGAAGGCAGCAGCTTCCTCCAATGGTCACAGGAGCTTCTATAGTAGCATCCAAATAGCTCCCTGAGAGTCAAAAGTTAGAAAGAACTTAAGAAACTTCAATATACAATAAGCCATGGTAAAACATGGAAAGCAGGGAGCATAATCTTTCCTGACTGAGACTTATTGGACCTATAAAAACTTTTATCATTATTCCCCAAAATGTCCATTTCACAATTATACACGAATTCCTTTCCATTAGTTGAAGGAAGCCATTTCTGTATTCTCTTAAGATAGTGGTTCTTGGATACTGGTGGTTTTGCATTACCATGGGGACAACAACAATTTCTGAAGACATTTTTGATCATTACAAATGGGCTGAAGTGCTATTGGTACCCAGTGGTAAAAAGGTAGGTGTGGGCCTTCTCTGTCCAGCAGTCAGCCCACTCTACTGAGGATAAGTGTAATGATGCAAGAACCACTCCTCGAATGCATCAGAGGGTGAAACCCCAAACTTTATTTTCTAGTACAGAGTATATTGGAAACCTTTACCAATCAGCACAGAGAGTGTCAGTGTATCCAATCATTGAAAAGGTCAACCTAATCACGTAGTAACATAGTCCTCAACATGCACATGGATCTATGGATATCTACATGCTGTTTACAAACACAGGGGCAACTAATCATGGTGAGGTGAGGGGGCTTCATGCCGCTATTGCCAAGAAGGGTGCCATGTTGATGGCATAGCAAGAAATTCAGGAATATGGCTTACTAATCAGGGCCAGGAGTGGCCTACATGTCCCCTATTTTTATTTACTTATAAATCACCCCAAGGAGGGGAGACATGGAAACCTGTCCATAGCACATTATGTGCTTGAAGAAGGCTAGGCATCTTGACCCTCCAGTTGTGTCAGGGCCAGAAGGGCCTGGACAGGGGCCTGAGTGGGGACATGTTTGTAGACAATTTCAGCCAACATCACTATCTCTTGTTGTGCCCTTACCCTAGATCAAAACATCCTGATGCAACTGAACAAGACAAGAAACACAATTACCCAAAGAAAGTGTTTGAAGGGATTGCTAAACTGCATGTGTAATATGGCTTCTAATAAGGTTGCATGAATGTCCAATTGAACCTAACATGCTCGAGGGAGGTGGCAGCAGTATTGAATTTTTCTGATGTCACCAATGACAGGTTATGGAGGGTGTGGTGGTTTGAATGAGTGTCCCCCATAGGCTTTAAGTATTCAGACATTTTGTCTCCAGTTGGCGGCACTGTTCCTGGAGGTTTTAGAAGGTGTGGCTGTGCTAGAGAAAGTACATTATTGATGCAGGCTTAGTGAGTTTAACAAGCTTTGCTGTCTCCAGTCGCTCTCTCTCTGCTTCCTGTGCTCATTGCGAGATGTGACCCTAAGCTTGCTGCTCCAGCTCCAGCCGCCATGCCTCCCACCACAATGGACACTAATTCCCTGGAACCATCAATCGTAAGCTCAAATAAACTCTTCCTTTTATAAGTTCCTTTGGTCATGGTGTTTTATCACAGCAGCAGAAAAGTGACCAATACAGAGGGATTGCACTTGAGCTATTTGGTGGGAAATAGTGACTCCAGAAGTCACGGCTGGGACAATCAGCTTTTTTGGTTTGATGAAGGGGGCCGGTAAGCAGGAGTCCCACATCTGATCGATAGTCATCTAGAAAGAAAGTATTTTCACCTTATCAGAGGGTGGAGTTAGTAAAGCAGTTGGTGATAGTATTTATGGGAATGAGAAAGAAGAAAGCAAGGGGCAATAGGTAGAGAAAAAAATTGGCATTACTGGAGTTTGAACTTTCCTGGAAGGAAAAGTTGAAGGCATAGGCCTCTTGGTGAAAGAATGGTCATATGCATTACAGGAGGAGCTGGACGGTGACCCATCATTTGTTTTGTTTTCAAAATTATGATGCAGGTTCTCCTGCTGTAGGAGTAGTTCTCACATAATTAGAATAGGTGTCCTCAGTAACATACAAACATCTGAGATCTATTTGTTGGCCCCCGAGCCCCCTCACAACCACCCACCTGGCCCTAACCAGCTGACCCTAACTGCCTGACCTGACCCTGACCTAGCCCTGACCTGACCCTAACCTGACCATTTGTCTGTAAACTGTCCCTGATTTGTTCCTGACCTGTCCCTGAATTGTCCCTAACCATCTATCCCTAATCATCTTTCCCTGTCTTCTGTAGACCCAAGTGCTAAAGAAGGCCCAAAGGCTAAAACATTACACAGGTGCCTGCAGTTTTAGACTAATTTGCTTGTTCTGGCTCATCCCTAAGGACTGTTTGATATAAAAAACCCCATAAAACATTCCCCAAATCTCAATTTAAATTAGACCAAGATTTTTAGTTTAACTTTTTTTTTTTAATTTTTTTTTAATTTTTATTTATTTCTGTATGTGTATCAATGTACTGTCTGCATGCAGGTTTGTGCACCCGTGTCGTGCAATGCCGCGGAGGTCAGAAGAGGGACTCGGATTCCCCTGGAACTGGAGTTCTCCTGGAATTGGAGTTTCAGACGGCTCTCAGCCACCATGTGGGTGCTGGGGATCAAACCCGGGTCCTCTGCAAGAGCGGTCGGCTCTCTTAACCGCTAGGCCATCTCTCCAGCCCCCTTTAGTTTAACTTTTTGGAAGCTTATTTTAGATGTGGTCCCCCAGCTGAGGCTGTCTTGACACTTAATACCTAGATGAGCCTGGCTTCAACCTCCCACATAAATCTACCTGGAGTTTTAAAGCAGATAAAGATGAAGGGGGTTGGTCATGAAAGGTCTTAACAGTAAGGAAGAGGGGTCTCTAGTCTACTCTTCCATGCTGGGAAGGGCCAACAGGTATTGAGTTTGTGAGTTAGTTTCTCAGCACTTGGAGGTGCATGGTGGGCTGCTGCCTCCCAGAGCCAAGAAATGTTGGTCAGGGGGTTGCAGGACATCATGTGGACAGGCCCTTTCCAGTTTGCATTGAAGGACCACTGTGGCTCCAAAGAGGGGCATATGTTTAATGGATAAGCAGTATAGTTGTGAGACTTCCAACAACATGTAACACTTGCCTGCAGGCTTAGGTGCAAGACTGATAAGGAGAAGCTAAGTATGTGCTAGGTGAGCATTTGCCAGCAAGGGGATCAAAGGGTTCATTGCATGAGATAGACTGGGGCCCTTCATGGTGGCACTTAAAGCAGGTTTTTCCTTTCCCAGAACTGATTGCTACTGCCACTGCCGCTATGGCCTGTTCGAGGGTGGCCGCTTGGACCTGTGTTGTTTGAGTTGGGGTTCCTATATCAAAGGGTATTGTGGCCTCAGTACCGGGTTCACAGAAAAAGCGTGGACAGGGGGTGCTTATGGTGAGGAAAAGGACTACTGGAAGGGAAAAACCCATCCAGACTGCAGTGTGGGGATGTCCAGTCTCAGCCCATCCCTGGTCCCTTTGCTTGCAAAGGAGATGAGACCAGGAGGTATTGGACTCCTCCTGATGAGGCTAATAGGATGGAAAGGAAGGATATGAAGATGGAGGGGGTGGGGTGGTAGTGCATTCAAAGGTGGTGACTCCACCCTTGCTGAGTCTGATATTGGTACCTCACCACCTTCTCTTTCCTGCTCAGTCTGGAGCTGCTCACAGGTGAGCAGGACAGCTCCTTAAGGGGATCAAACGGTTTCTTTTTGCCTTTGTCCATCATGCAGCCTTGGTGGCCTCCCACTCTAGAGCCTGCTCCCTTTCCTCTTCATCCAAACAAGGGGCAAAGTCTAGCAGGGTCTTCCATAGCTCCTGGGCCTGGCTTTCACTAACTTCCATGCTCTGCTACTGGAGCAGAGTACACAGGCAATTGCTCTTGGGGGGGTCACTTGGTGTGACCATGAATTACCCATCGAGGGGAATCACTTATCTGAAGCTCCAGGCTTGCAGTGGTATGAATTAGTTAAGGTTCTCTAAATCAAACAGAATCAATAGAATGAATCTCTATCTATCTATCTATCTATCTATCTATCTATCTATCTATCTATCTGGTATATATCTACACACATATTTATTGATTACTTCATGGGATAGAGTCTGAGTAGTCCAACAATAGCTGTACCACGTGAGAGAGGCTAAGAATCCAGGTAGTTGCTTAGTCCACAAGGCTGGATGTCTCAGTAGTCCCAATCTGGTGCTGAAGACCTGATGGATTCCAGGAGATCTGCCCATCTTTAGTCTACACTGGGATGCAAAGATTTGATCTCAGAAGCAAGAAGAACTCATCAGTGAGAGAGAAGGCAAGCAGCAAAAAAAGGGAGCAGCTCCCTTCTGCCATGGCTTTTTGTTTGTTTGTTTGTTTGTTTGTTTTTTCAAGACAGGGTCTCTCTGTAGTCCCATCTGTCTTGGAACTCACTCTGTAGACCAGGCTGGCCTTGAACTCACAAAGATCCACCTGCCTCTGCCTCCCAAGTGCTAGGATTAAAGGCGTGCACCACCACGCCCAGCTTCTGCCATGGCTTTTTATACTGGCTGCCATTAGAAGGTAACATCCACATTTATAGTGGGTCATCCAGCTTGAGATAATTCAATCTGAAGATCTCTTTCTCTTATTTGTTCATCCAAAATCCAGTTAGGTTGACACCTAGGAGTAACAGGATTAACCATCACAAGGTAGGTCTGAGGGTCACTGTTCAGGTGGCATGTGTGGGCCTTGTCTGGCTGGCAATCAGCCCACTCTACTGAGGTTAAGAGCAATGGAGCAAGAACCACTCCTTGAGCACATCAGAGGGTAAAATTCCAAACTTTATTTTCCAGTACAGGGTATGTAGGAAGCCTTTACTAATCAGCACAGAGAGCATCAGAGCTATCCAAACATCAAATAGGTCAATCTAATCAATGCAGTTACATAGTCCTCAGCCTACTCATGCTTCTATAGATGTTTACATGATGCTTACAAGCTCAGTGCAGGGAGGAACTAGTCATGGCAAGGGTGCTGCATGCAGCTGTTGCCAGGAACGGCACCATGTTTATGGTGCTGCAAGAAATTCAGCAGTGTGGCTTATTAATCAGGTCTACGAGTGGCCTATAAGTAGGGAAGTTACAATACATACTTCAAGACACAAAACCCTGAACTTTAACAACACGCTAATAAGGATAGGATTAAAAAAAAGCCAGCTTCAAGTTCATCAGTGGTGTGCAGGGCTCTGAGCTGCTGATATCTGCTTATGAGCACTGCTGTTTTAAATTGAAGTTGGTAAACAGAACTATCAAACAAACAGGACTAGAATTTATCGAATCATAATATTTGATCATAATTTAATTGCTCTTAAAGTGAACAATTAAAAATTACAAATGAATAATACCTTAATATTAAACTCTTGGATTAAAATGAACTGAAAGCTAATTTCAAATTGTAAACAAGTCGCCAAAAATATGAAAAAAAATTATATGCCTATCAGTGTCAAGATGGCTAAAGTTTATATTTAGATATAAATGCAAGACTTCAAATTTAATTAAAACCTAAGATAAGAAACCAGCCACAGGACAGTCCAATGGAGCCAATTCACCAATTGAGGCTCCCTCAACCCATGTGTGTCAAATTGACACCAAAGCTATCCAGCACAGAAACCAGTCAGCAAAGCAAAGACCTACAGGAAGAGATTGAGAAGCTCCAAAAGGAAGTGGAAATACCAAAGAAATCACAGGATGAAATGTAAAACGAAATTGAACACTCATCCAATCAAGAGGAAAGGAATGGAAAAAGCTTCAGAAGTAGAATGGAGGAAGCAGAACAAAGAATATCAGACCTGGAAGATAACACAGAACAACTAAAGAGTGCAAGTAAAATTACAAAAAACTTAAAAAATACACAAAAGTGGAACAACCAGGAAATGTGGGACACTATGAAAAGATCAAACCTCTGCATCATAGGAATAGATGATGGAAAAGAATCCCAAGAGAATGGTATTGTTCAGATCTTCAACAGAATAATAAATCAAAATTTCCCCAAACTAAAATAAGACAAACTCATACAAATACAAGAAGCACAAAGAACTCCAAACAGACAAGATCAGAAAAGAAACTCCCCATGCCATATCATAGTTAAAACACTAGGCACCCAATACAAAGACAAAATTGAAAGCCACAAGAGAAAAACAACAAGTTACATATAAGGGAAAACCCATCATAATTACAACTGACTTTTTAGTGCAAACTATGAAAGCAAGAAGAATGTGGAGCAAAGCATTCCCAGTATTAAAAGAGTATAGATGGCAACTGAGGTTACTATACCCATCAAAAATGACAATTATGGTTGAAGGAGAGAAAAATCTTCCATGACATAAACAAGATGATAGAATACATGTCCAGAAAACCAACCCTTCAGAAAATACTCGAAGCAATTCAAAGGACAGAGAGAGGAACAACTATCCCCAGGCATCTAGAAAGAGAAATTAATAAAGGCATAACTGCAGAAGTAGAAACCTAGACTAAAAATGCAAATGGATAATAAGGTGAAAGGAAGCAACGCACATCTTCCAATTATAACCTTAACTATTAATAGGCTAAATTCCCCAATCAAAAGACATAGATGGGGAGATTGGATTAGGAAACAAAGCCCATCTATATGCTGTCCACAAGAAACCCATCTCACTCTCAAGGATAGGCATCAAATTAAGGTGAAGGGATGGAAAAATATATTCCAAGCAAATGGTACCAAAAAGAAAGCAGGTGTTGCTATTTTAACATGAGACAAAATAGACTTCAAAGTAAAAGAAATCAGAAGAGACAGAGGGCCATTACATCTTTATCAAAGGAACAATTGACCATGAAGATTTCATAACCATGAATATATATGCACCAAACTGTGGTGCACCAAACTTTATAAAGACGATTCTTCAGGACATCAAGGGACAGATTAAACCTAGCACACTCATAGTAGGGGACTTCAATACTATACTGAGCCCTTTGGACAGGTCAACAGGACAAAGAATAAACAGAGAGATATCTGAACTGAATGATACAATACACCAAACAGACCTCACAGACTTCTACTGAATATTCCACCCAAATACAAGAGAATACACTTTATACTCAGTACCGCATGGAACATTCTCCAAAATCAACCACATATTAGGACACAGAAAATCCTCTGCAAATACAAAAAGATTGAAATAATTTCATGCACTCTATCAGACCACAGTACAATAAAGCTCAATATTAACACCAGAATGAGCCCTACTATCTATAAGAACACATGGAGACTAAACAACACTCTCCTGAATAATGAATGGGTCAAGGAAGAAATAAAGAAAGAAATAAAAGCATTACTGGAACTGAATGACAATGATAATACAGCACAACCAAACCAATAGGATAATTTAAAAGCAGTCCTAAGAGGGAAGTTTATAGTCCTGGTTGCCTACATTTAAAACAAAAAACAAAAAACAAACAAACAAACAAAAAACCAGAAAGAGCACAAGGGAACAATCTAACACTGTAGCTAAAAACAATTGAAAGACAACAACAAATGAACCCTAAACACAACAGACAAGAAGAAATAACAAAAATCAGAGCAGAAATCAATGAAATAGAAACAAAGAAAACAATACAAAAAAATCAATGAATCCAAAAGTTGGTTCTTTGAGAGAATAAAGAAGATAGATAGACCTCTAGCCCAGTTAACCAAAAGAAAGACAGAGCAACTCCAAATCAATAGAATCTGTGATGAAAGGGGAAATATAACAACATACAATGAATAGATCCAGATAATCATATGGTAATACGTCAGAAAACCTATACTCTACTAAGTTTGAAAACCTAGGAGAGATAGATGAATATCTGAAATCCGGGGAATCACCAAAGCTTAACCAAGAAGAGATTAACAGCTTAAACAGACCCATAATATATGAAGAAATTGAAGATGTAATAAGAAACCTCACAACTGAAAAAAGGCCAGGCCCAGATGGTTTCAAGGTGGAATTCTATAAAACATTTCAAAAAGACTTACAACCATTATTACTCAAATTGCTCAGAAGGATACGAAGAGAGGGAAATCTCCCAAATTCCCCTATGAAACCAGTATCACTCTAATTCCAAAACTAGGCAAAGATACAATCAAAGAGGAGAACCATAGACCCATCATTAATGAACACAGATGGAAAAATTCTCAATAAAATACTTCCAATCACATACAGACCCATATCAAAAAGATCATCCATCATGATCAAGTTAGATTCATACCAGAAATGTAGGGATGGTTCAATATATGAAAATCAGTAAATATCATGAAACACACAAATGAACTGAATGACAAAAGCCACATTATCATCTCAATTGATGTAGAAAAAGCCTTCAACAAAAGCCAGCATCTCTTCATGATTAAAGTCCTAGAGGGAATTGGACTGGATGGATCATTCCTCAGCATAATCAAAGCCATATACAAGAAACCCAAGCCAGCATCATCCTAAATGGAGAAAAGTTAGAAGGATTACCCATAAAGGTAGAAACACTGCAAGGCTGCCCTCTTCAATATACTGCTTGAAACACTGGCTAGAGCAATAATGCAAGAAAAGAAAATTAAAGGAATACGAATTAGAAAAGAGGAAGTTAAAATATCCCTTTTTGAGATGATATGATATGACAGCTTACCTAAGGCATGCTAAAATTCCATCAGAAAACTCCTAAAAATGATTAGTAGTTTCAGTAAAGTGGAGGGACACAAAATTACCTAGAAAAATCAGTAGCCTTTCTTTACATGAAAACAAGCAACTGAAGAAGGAATACAAGGAGACCTTCCCAATCATGATAGCCTCAAAAACATTAAAATGCCTAGGAACAAACTTAAGCAAAGAAACCAAAGATCTCTACAATAAAAATTATAAACCCCTGAAGAAGGAGATTGAAAAAGACATCAGAATATGGGGAAAAAAACCTCCTGTGCTCATGGATTGGAAAAATTAATATAGTAAAAATATCCATTCTATCCAATTAATATACTGATTCAATGCAATTCCAATTAAAATCCCCAAGACATTCTTCACAGGCTTGGAAAAATTTCTTAAATTCATATGGAACTAAAAAAATATCCCGAATAGCCAAAGCAACCCTGAAAAGTGCAATACAGGGGGATATCTATACCAGACTTCAAACTGTACTACAGGGATATAGTCATAAAAACATCCAGGTACTGGCACAAAAACAGACCTGTAGACCAATGGAACAAAACTGAAGATCCAAACTTGAGTACACACAATTTCAGCCACCTCATATTTGACAAGGGGGCCAAAAAGACTCAATGGAGGAAAGACAGCATCTTCAGTAAATGCTGTTGGCAAACTGGATCACCACTTGTAGAAGAATAAAATTAAAACCCTACCTCACCCTGTACAAAAGTCAACTCCAAATGGTTCAAAGACCTTAATGTGAAACCCAAAACTCTGAAAGTGATAGAAGAAAAAGTTGGCAGCAACTTACAAGACATAGGCATAGGAAAAGAATTTCTAAATCAGACAGCAGCTGCACATGGAAAAAGGTAAACAATTGACAAGTGGGACCTTATTAAACTCAAAAGTTTCTGTACAGCAAAAGAAACAATCAGGGAAGTGAAGGGAAAACCCACAGGATGGGAGGAAACCTTCACCAATGATACCTCTGACAGAGCATTAACTTCCTGAATAAAAAAAATTACTCCAAAAACAAAGAAGTAAGAAAACAAATGACTCACTAAAAAGATGGAGTAAAGAGCTGAACAGAGACTTCACAAGTGAGGAAATAGACATGGCTGAGAAACATCTTAAAAAGTGTTCAGCATCACTAATAATTAAGGAAATGCAAATTAAAACCACTTTAAGATACCATCTCACTCTGGTAAGGCTGACTAGGTTCAAGGAAACAAATGATAGCAAGTGCTAGAGAAGTCGTGGGGAAAGGGGAATACTCATCCAGTGCTGGTGGGAATGCAAACTTGTACAACCACTATGGAAAGCAGTGTGGAGAACCTTAAAAGACTAAAAATGAGCCTACCACCTGAAACAGCCATACCACTTCTGGGTATATATCCACCAGATTCTTCCTACTTCCTACTGCAGACATACATGTACGGCTATGTTTATTGCAGCTCTCTTCACAATAGTGAAGAGCTGGAACCAACCCAAGTGCCCTTCAACCCACAACTGGAGAGAGAAAATGTGGCATATCTACAGAATGGAGTTCTGTGCTATTGTAAAGAAAGATGACATCATGAACTTTGCAGGTAAATGGATGGACCTAGAAGATTTTATGTGAAGTGAAGTAACACAGGGTCTTAAGGGATAACTTTGTTCCTTGCCCTCAGAGGTCAACCAAGTCTTAGGGGACTATGCATGGGGACATCTCTTGAAATGTCCTGCAACTGTTGGTCACCAGTCTTCCTATTTGGGGAGGTCTTGGAGATCCACTAATGGGACAGTGTCTAGACTATAAAGAAGAAATTCTGCTCATGCTTCCAAGAGGGAAGCTTGGTCTAGCAAGATTTGATTTTTCCTCAAGTGGATGGAATTGGTAAATGAAAAAGTGAATGGAGCAAGGTGCTCCCCCCGGAAAAAAAAAAACCCTGTGAGACCCCTGAGGACTAGATCCTCAATTGACCTTAAGAAAACAAAAACCTTGGTTAATCTGGGCTAATTGTGTGGCCTTATGCATCCAAAACGAAAGTAAAACCAGAAATAAATAATCAGTAAGGCCTGAGAAATTATACTTCAGATATAAAACTTGAGATCTTAGTAAAAAGACAAAAAGTAAAATGAGAAAGCATTGTTGCTTGGCCTGTCTTCAAATCTTACTGGTAAGTGCATCTACTCTGTGGCTGCCACTGATTTTGCCATTCTTCAAAGACATGAGACACAACTTTTTAACCCTCCAATATGGACAGAAGACACATGTCTCTCCAAGAAACCTCCAAACCTTCAGTGCCAAATGGGGAATACTGAGATACCCAGCTTGTGGACTAAATAGCTAAGGGGACGTAAGCCTCCTCAGAATAGACTGCCATTGTTGGACTACATGGGCTGTATCATGGAGGCCAGTACAGGAAGATCAAGACAGGATGCATCCTTACTGGACCTCATTTGGGGGACCATGGGAGAGATAGACCCCAGTGTGGAACACAAGGCGAAGACTGATGGTTGTTTGGGGTTGCCAAGGAGGAACCTTCAAACACTTCCTTAAGGAAAACATGACATCTTTTATGCCCCCCCAAAAGAAAATCCTCCAATTCAGGTGATATGTGTATGTATATGTAAGATATATTTAATTATGTACATATGCATATATATGTAATTATGTATATATATGCAATATGCAATACAAGATAGAACAACAACAAAAGAACTGGGAAAAAAACTCTGGAAAGACTCAGAAAAAGATGTCATACATGTAGACATGTATGGCAGAGTGCAGGAACTCAGGTGGAGTGAGGGGCATGGAAAGGGAAGTGACTCTAAATTCGGTTGAGAAGCGATGTTTGATATATGGAAAAACTTTAATAACAATAAAAAATAAATTAAAATAAAGAAACAAAATCCAGCTTTGTGCTGTCTGCAAGAAACCGGTCTCACCTTCAAGGATAGGCAGGAATTGCCATTCTAATATCAGCCAAAATGGACTTCAAACTAAAACTAATCAGAAGAGATAAAGAGGGTCACTTCATTCTTGTAAAAGAATAACTAATCAAGATAGGACATATATATATTAATATATATATATATATATATATATATAGACTTTAAGGCCCAGATTAATCCCAACCTACTAGTAGTGGGGGACTTCAGTTCCCCACTGTGTCCATTAAGCAGTTCAACTGGACAAAGAATAAACAGAGGACATCTGAACAATACACCAAATGACCCTAGCAGACATCTACCCAAGCACTAAATAATATACTTTCCATTCAGCACACCATAGGGCATTTTCCAAAACTGACAATGTACTGGGGCACAGGGCAAATCTCAACAAATACAAAAAATGAAATAATTCCATGCATTCTGTCAAACAACAATGCAATAAAGCTTAGTATCAACATCAGAAGAAGCCGTAGAAACTATATGAACTCATGAAGATTAAACAACACACTATTGAATAATTCATGGGTTAAAGGAGAAATTAAAAAAGAAATAAAAATATTTCTGGAACTAAATGAAAAGGACAATACAACACAACAAATTCTCTTGGAAATTTATAGTTCTAAGTGCCTATCTTTAAAAAAAAAACAGAAAAAGCATAAATAAATGACTTAACATTGCAGCTCAAGACACTCGAAAGATAGCAAGTTAATATTAAACCCAACATACAAGAAGAATAACAAAAATCAGAGCAGAGATTAATGAAATAAAAACAAAGAGAACAATTCAAAGAATCAATGAGTGTAAGATCTGGTTCTTTGAAAGGATAAACAAGATAGATAGACTCTTAGCCAGTTAACCAAAAGAAAGAAAGAGCAACTCCAAATCAACAAAATTAGAGATGAAAGGGGAGATATCACAAGAGATAATAACATGATCAAGAAGATTATATGAGAATACTTTAAAAAAGTATACTCTTTTAAATTTGAAAACCTAAAAGAAATGAATGAATATCTGAAATCATGGGAATTCCCAAAGCTTAAGCAAAAAGAGATCAACCGCTTAAACAGACCCATAGCATATAAGTAAATTGAAACAGTAATACAAAACTTCCTAAACAAAAAAAGCCCAGGCCCAGATGGATTTATGGCAGACATTTAAAGAGGACCTACAACCAATATTACATAAGTTATTCAAAAGATTATTTCTGCTCTTCTCACAAAAGCAAAGAGCGGGAAACAACATAAGTGTCTCTCAACTGATGAGTGGATAATGAAAATGTGGTATATTTACACAATTGAGTTCTATGCTGTGGTAAAGAAAGATGACATCATAAAATTTGCAGGTAAATGAATGGAACTAGAAGCTGTTATGCTAAGTGAAGTAACACACTCAGAAAAACAATGTATGTCATCCCTCATTTGGGGATCCTAGCAGCAAATCCATATAAGTAAGTATGCAACATGATATAACTACAGGAACCAAGTAAATGAAAAGGAACCAGGATGGTAAAGGGAAAGAGGGAACCTGAGACAGAAGGCTAGTAGGTGACAGGTGTGACTAAGGGAGGAATGGATTAAATCAGGGTATCTAAATGGGAAGGATTATAGAAGAGGTTATAAAGGTGGAAAAAGGAGCCCAAGAAATGTGGGGCCATAGGAGACTTCCAGTATCAAGGGAGAAATGGGAGTACTTTAAATGGAGAAGGCACAGAGAAGAAATGGAGAGAAGGCTAGGCAGGTAAAGGGAGAGAGGAGACATAAATAATGCCTTGCTAGGGTAAAAAGACCTAAGAGAATCATATTAGTCTAACAATCTATTTCCAAAATACACACAACTCTACATGAATCCATATGGTAAGATGAAGGCTACATATCAAGAAACAGTACCAGATGGAGAAAACTTCTTTTGCCTTGCTGGCCAAGGTAGTCTGAGAGACTACCAAAATGACACAGGCTATTTCCTCATCTCCCAGAAAATGAAGGTAAACCCCTATTGCTGAAGATAGGACATACTTCAGAGACTGAATCTTGAACATTGGAGCTGGATATGACCTGGAACCCACGATGCCTGAAGGCTACCTCTCATAACTGTGGAGAGCACTATGCAACCCACTAAGGGAAATCATCAATAGATGGTCCAAGATCAGTCTTAAGACCATATATCTACACCAATGACCAGCACATCATACAACATTGGTGCACTCGTGGAACGTCTATCTTGGGGGAAATCAATGGCTAACCAATTGGACTTAAAGCCCACTTGGTGGAAGGAATGTATGGTAATGTTAACATAGCCAGATGCACACATCTGGAGAGGTCATAGATCTTAGACAATTCCATAAGATAGACATATCCCTAGGCTAAGGTAACATTTTACTAACTGCAAAAGAAGTATCCTTGTATTTACAGACAAATATCACAGATAGCACTCCAGAAAGAAGCTTCTTTTGCTCTGGATGAGAATAGTACAGAGTTCCACAATTGGACACACGTAGACATGGCCTGTGACTGGCTCATACCTAGTTGAAAGAAAAGGGCCACTACACATGAGACCCAAGTGCCATAGAACAAGGACCCAAGAAGGCATTAACTACCACCTAACTCTCATTAAGGCAGCTTCTCCATGCAACAGCAGACCAGGAATTCAAAGATCCTGAATGGAAGATCTGTGAATAGGAGCCTACAGACAGTGGTTCCATGGACAGGCTGCCTATATTCAGATTCACCCACCCAGGCTTCAGGGAACATTGCAGAAGAGAGGGCAGAAAGAGTGTAAGAGCCAGGGAGGTGATGCAAGACCAAATAGAAATGAATCCTGCAGGCTCCTGGGACCTGGTGCACATGAACCTACAGTATTGGTATCAACATGCACAAGACCCATGCAACCTCAGCTGGAAAAAATTCAGCACAGAGCTATAGAAATGTGTAGCAGAGCTCAACCTTGGCTGAAGAAATATTGGCAGAAGCTGGTGGTCAGGTGAGGAAGACCTGGCCTTTAGAGAAGAGACTCCAGATAGGCTAACTACAGCTCAAAGGATGAGCTGGCACTGAGGAGTGAGTGGAGAGAGTAATTTGGCACAATGGACTCTAGCTGGTATGAACTCCGGGGAATGGGGGGTGGAGGAGGGGGCCAAGGGAGAAGCAGGTATAATGACAATTAAGACTGACTAAATAATATGCATGAAGCACATAAAAATTCAATAAAAAAGCAAAAGCATGAAAAAATAATAAATAAAAGATAATTAAAAAACCTTGTTAATTTGGTAGGCTTCTCGCCCACTTTTGTCCTTTATCTAAAGCCTAGGGAACAATCTGCAGAAAAAGGGGTGTGGCAGAATGTAAGGGCTGCGATTGGGGTGAACTACGAAACTACAGCAATATAGACTGGACTCTTATTTAATCAACATGATAGTACATACAAGCTTCTCCAGCTGGACAATGGGGGCCTCGGGCTGTATAAGTTTGGGCATAGCTACTTGCAAATTGGTTTTACATGAAGGATGCTTGTGTTCATTACTTATTACCTATTATTAAAAAAATAAATAAAAAGTCCTCCAAAAAACCCTTGATCTATATTATTTATTAATAGAAATTCAATCTTCATTTATAAGGGCATCAATCCCATTCATAAGGGTGGAAACTTCACAGCCCAATCACTTCCTGAAGAACATCTTCATTCCGGCACATTGGGTATTATGTTCTAATATATGATTCAGAGGGAGAGCCATATTCTTACCTAGAGTATCATAAACTGTCTGTCTTTAGAGAATTATTATTATTATTATTTTGGTCTTTTCAAGATAGGGTCTGCCTGTGGCCCCAGCTGTCCTGGAACTCACTCTGTAGACCAGGCTGGCCTTGAACTCACAAAGATCTGCCTGCCTCTGCCTCCCGAGTGCTAGGATTAAAGGTGTGTGCCAAGCCTGGCAAGAATTATTTTTATAGTTCAACCAAACATTTTTACTCTTCCACTTTACATTCCATTAAATTCAGCATTTATTATTTATTTATTTATTTATTTATTTATTTATTTATTCATTTATTTATTTTTTAAGCCAATGTTTTATTGAAGATTTGTGAATTTCATGCAAAATTACATTACAAATCAAATCTAGACCCGTGAACCCCTCCCTACTCCCCCACCCCACCAGAGCTCATGCATTCTGCCAAACATGTTTTTCATCTTTTTTTCAGTCTCTCAAAATTCTCGATGCAGAAGTTTACTGTTTCAAGCAGAAATTCAACCTTTCAGTCAGTTCGTTGACACAGTCTTTTGTCTTGTTGTTGTTGCTGTTATTACTTCCAATATGCATCCCTCCAAAATATGCACATATACATGTCATATAAATCATAGGTTTTGGGATCTTCAGCTTATGATTTTTTTTTCTTTATTAGGCTGAAAGATGTCATATTTGAAGTCTCCTCTTTGACAAGCCCAAACCACCATCAGTTCTGCCCTTGTGTTCCACACTGGGGTTTCCCTTCCCATGGTCACAAAATGAGATCCAGTAAGCACTGTACTGGTGTCCATGATACAGCCTGGGTGGTCCAACAATGGCAGTCTATACTCTGGAGAAGTGGAAACCCCAGTAGTAGCTCAGTCCACAAGTTGTATGTCTCAGCAGTCCCCATCTGTCACTGAAGGTTTGGAGGGTTCTTGGAGAGACATGAGTCTTCAGTCCATATTGAAATATTAAAAAGCTGTGTCTTCTCACGTCTTTGAAGGATGGAAAAAGTAGTGGCAGCAACAGGGTAGCTGCACTTGCCAGTAAGACTGGCAAAGCAATTGTGGTCTTTTGTCTTTTTACTAAGATCTTAAATCATTAAAATCTTTCCTTCAACTATAATAGACCTTTTGCTGGGTAAAGTATTCTGGGTTGGCATTTATGGTCATTTAGAACAGGGAATACTTTAGACCAAGCTCTTCTGGCTTTCATTATTTTCATTGAAAATTCAGCTGTAACTCTGACGGGTTTTCCTTTATATGTGACTTGTTTTTCTTTTGTAGCTTTCAGTATTCCTTCCTGGTTTTGAACATCTAGTGTTTTTCTATGATATGGCACAGAATTTCTTTTCTGGTCCTGTCTATTTGGTATTCTAAGTGCTTCTTGTATTTGTGTAGGTATGTCTTTCCTTAATTTGGGGAAATTTTCGTCTACAATCCTGTTGAAGATCTGGTCAATTCCCTTATCCTGAGATTCTTCTCCTATAATATGTAGATTTTGTCTTCTAATTATGTCCCATGTTTCCTGATTATTCCATTCCTGCATTTTTAAAAAACATTTTTTATCTTTGCTTGAGTGGTCCAGTTCTTCCATTTCATCTTCCAGTCTTGATATTCTATTTCATAAATCATTCATTCTGTTACTGAGGCCTTCTCCTGTCTTTTCCAGATGGCTTATTGAGTGTTCCACTTCCTTTTTTGATTTCAGCCTGAGTTGTTTTCTTTAGTATTTCTCTTTTTTGAATTCAGTCCAAAGTTTATCATTACCTTCTTTTAGTTTTTCCCTGTCTTCTTTTAGTCCTTTGATTTGTGCATTTTTAAATGCCTTGAATTTTTTGATCATGTCTATGATAGTCCTTTTAAGTTCTGTGTCCTGAGTTACAACTAGGGGTTCTTCATTATAGTTCTCTTCTATAGGATTGATAGTATTTAGTGGAGTGGATTTAGTGGAGACATTTTATTTGGGTTCTTCATGTTACTGTTTTTTCATTGTGATTTTCGCATGCGAATGTCTTTTGTTATTTGTGATCTGGTATGAAGCTCAAGTGTTTCTTTGTTGAATTGAAGACTGACTTTGCTTGTATTATTCAGGTGCCTTCGTTGTCTTCTTATTAGGTATGAAAGCCTGGATATTCTAGGTTTCAGGTTCTCATTTCTGATTTTGTACTGGAGGGACCAGCTAATTCTCACCCAGCTTGTCAAGAGTTCCTTCAGAGGCCCAAGACAGGTATCACACTTTCCCAGTGAGGCCATGGGATGGATGATCTCTGGTCAGGGGGAGAGCCCCTAATTGCACTGTGGGAGCAGCATTCTAGACTCCCTACCCCCTAGCTCAGGAACACCTTGGCTCCTCCCCATGCTTCACATGCTGTGGGGTCCTGTGGGTCCTGTGGCTTCAAACCTGAACCCACAGAACTGCAGCACCATATGGAGTCCACCTACCAGCTTTCCAGGGAAAACCTCTGAATCTAAATCCAGAGCAGGGAATTCTCTATTTACTATTATTTTTATTTTTATGTGTGTGAATGCATTGTCTGCATGTATGTAAGTGCACTCATTTCATCCAATGCCTGCGATGTGAAGAGGGCATCATATCCCTTGGCTTTGGATGGTTGTTTGCGCCATGTGTATGCCAGGAACTGAAACTGGGTCCTCCGTAAGAGTTGCAAGTGCTCTTAACTGCTGAGCCATCTGTGCAGCCTTGTATTAGTATTTATTTATTTATTTGTTTTTGTTTATTTTTATGTGCACAAGTGTTTTGTTTGCATGAATGCAAGTGTACCACATGCATGCAACACCCACAGATGTCAAAAGAGAGTATCAGATTGCCATGAACCATAATTAAGTATGGTTGTTCACTGCCAAGTGGATGCTCAGCCCACTGGAAGAACATCCAGCTTTAACTGCCAAGCTATCCTTCTAGTAGGGTATTTCAAGTTATTTTAAATTGATCCTGAATGGACGAAGATAGATAATAGATAATTCATGAAATAGCATATTATAAATATAATTTTACAGAATATTTTTATGAAGATATAAAGAAAAGAGTTTCTTGTACATCGTCAACTGTATATAAATAACAATTGATTAATTAATTAATTAATAACAAGTAATTCTTTGTGGCCTAGATAATAATTTCTTCAAATAAAATTAACATTACTTTTTTTCTAATTATACTTTAAACGATCCATCCTACAGGAAGAAATATGGCTGTTAATTCAGTACAGCCTTGAATCAGGCTCTGTCCCTGGCTCCTGTCTACAGCAGACCTGACTTCTTTTCTTTTCTTTTCTTTTCTTTTCTTTTCTTTTCTTTTCTTTTCTTTTCTTTTCTTTTCTTTTCTTTTCTTTNCCCTCCCTCCCTCCCTTCTTTCTTTCTTTCTTTCTTTCTTTCTTTCTTTCTTTCTTTCTTTCTTTCTTTCTTTCTTTCTTTCATGTGTATGAGTGCTATGCCTGAATGTATGTAAGTGCAGTGCCTGGGGAAGACAGACGAGGGTGTCAGATATCCTGTAACTGAAGTTACAGATGGTTGTTAGCCACCACGTGGGTGCTGGAATTCAAACCCAAGTATTCTGCAAGTACATCCACTGCTTTTTTTTTATTAATTTTATTTATTTCTGTATGTGTATGAATGTCCTGTCTGCATGCAAGTCTGTGCACCCGTGTCCTGCAATGCCGCGGAGGTCAGAAGAGGGTGTCGGATTCCCCTGGAGCTGGAGTTCTCCTGGAATTGGAGCTTCAAAGGGTTCTCAGTCGCCATGTGGGTGCTGGGGATCGATCCCTGGTCCTCTGTAAGAACGATCGGCGCTCCTAACTGCTGGAGAGATGGACATCCACTGCTTTTTAACCTCTTAGCCATCTCTTCAGCTCCCCTGGTTGCCTTTCTGTGTGGAATAAGGGATTATCAGTTCTAAAAGTCAAGTGGACCTGTAGCCCATGACTTTTCATTCCCCTTCTCCTAAAGACACATTCTGAGCCCTAAGACTTCTTTGCCAGCTAGAGACCTATGTCAGCTCCCTAGTTCTGACCTCTCTCAGAAACATCTAGGCCTGGGAGTGGCTAACTGAAGGTTGTTTCTAAAGCACTCCTAATAAATGCACATGTGGTAACTGTGAACTCTCAAGTGTCTACCTGTGGTTACACAAGGCCACTGTGCTATAGAAGTCTCCCAAGTGTGGGCTGAGGTCTGAGGCAGGTAAGCAATAGGTCAGAGACTGAAATATGTGAACTTAGAAATTTCAGATTTGCCCTCTTCATCATTTTGAGAATACATTTGTCAAAGTAGGAAGATAGAATCTGTGTTATTAATAGCTTGTTTGTTTGATAAATGTAAGTATTTGAACATATGGTAAGTTGTGCTTGATTTATACTCCTTCCTCAGACAAATACTTATTATAGACAGACCCATGTGTACTGATAGATATTCAACATATTTCGTAGCATTGTTTTAATTAGTAGCCTTATTTGTATTAACATAACAATGGCTAAATTAAACACAGTGTTATAAACTATATATCATTAAAGACAATTCATGCTTACATATTGGTGAGGGAATTAACACAGGTTAATTAGTAAGAATATTGTTTAAATAATGAGTTGTGTAATTGCATTAATATATGAAGGAAAACAAAAATAAGCCAGTAACAATTGTGTGTGTTGTGTGTGTTTGTGTAAACAGAGAAGGCAGTGTGAATTGTTTCATATCAAACTGAAATTAGCTTTCCCAGAAATATGTGTGGGGTAAGGGAAGTCTTTAGTTTGGTTTTTTTTTTTCTTAAATTTCCACTAAATGTCTTGAAATACTTAAAATACTGTAATTATGAACTCATCTAGAGTGATATTCTTTATTTTCTTTTGAGATAGAATTTCTCTGTAGCTCTATCTGGCCTGGAATTTACTGTCGCGCGCAGCAGTCTCGCCGGCAAGAACTTCACGCGGACAACAGGATTCTTCTGCAGCAAACTTTATTGTGTACAGCTCTCTTGTGAGAAGGACCCCGAAATGGGGAAGAGGCACTGCTTATATAGCAGTCCAGAGGGTTCGTGCATGCTCTGGATAGGTGCGCTGACTCGATGCCTCATTTGCATGTTAAAGGCG
>VZQC01011358.1:58177-105708 GCA_009823505.1 Rhizomys pruinosus
TTAAAGATGGCGCCGACTTCCTGAGTCACTACAAGCCGTTTCCCGCCGTTGCCTTTGCATTGGAGAAACTGCGCATGACTACTAGTCTCTAAGCTCCCGCTTTTAACATGCAAATGAGGCATGGGACAGTGCACCTATCCAGAGCATACACGAACCCTCTAGACTGGTATTTAAGCAGGGTCTTTTCCCCATTTCGGGGTCCTTCTCACAAGAGAGCTGTGTACACAATAAATACTGCTGCAGAAGAATCCTGTTGTCCGCGTGAAGTTCTTGCCGGCGAGACAGCGCGCGTGACATGTGGACATCAGAGGAAAACTGCAGGACTTGATTCTCTCCTCCACTATGTGGGTCCCAGGGATCAGGCCTAGGTCAGCAGGCTGGCAGCAAGTGCCTTAACCACTGAACCATCTCACTGGCCTCAGCTGAGCTCTTTTAATAAAGTATCTACTATATGCTGAACAGTGTTTTGGGTAGCAGTGAGTGAAAGACTACAATCTCTGCTATGGTGGAGCCAACATTCAAAAGAAGACAGACCTCAATAAAGACCCTTGCTGTGGCAGAGTGCGGAGGGAGGTCACTTGGTCTAGTGCTTGCCTAGCATTCCTGAAGATCAGGAGTTCTACGTCATCCTCAGCTGTATAATAAGTTGGAGGCCAGCCTGGGCTACATAATCAAAACAAAACTAAATCAAGTGAGAGAAAAAAATGAAAAACATAAATGCATTTTAGAGAAGTAAAGGCCATAGCTGTGGCAAAGACCAGGAAGTGCTTCTCTAAGGAGATGTCAATTTACCCAATGTGGAGGAAGCAAGCAAGGAGGGGCTGACTAGATAACTCGGTGGCTAAGAACCCTTGATGCTCTTGCAAAGGACCTGGGTTCAGTTGCCAGCACCCATGTCAGGCATGTCACAACTGCCTGCCACAGTGACAAAACACTCTGACCAGTACCAGCTTAGGGAGGAAAGGGTTTATTTCACTCATATTTCCCGGGTTACAGTTCATCGCTGAGGGAGCCTAAGGTAGGAACTCAGGACAAGAACCTGGAGGCAGGAGCTGAAGCACAAGGCCATGGACCATGGATGGCTGTCTTCCCTGACCATGGATGCCTGACTTCCGTGACCATGGATGGCTGTCTTCCCAGTCCATGGATGGCTGTCTTCCCTGACCATGGAAGGCTGTCGTCCCTGACCATGGATGGCTGTCTTCCCTGACCACGGATGGCTGTCTTCCCAGACCATGCATGGCTGTATTCCCTGACCATGGATGGCTGTCTTCCCTGACCATGGATGGCTGTCTTCCCTGACCATGGATGGCTGTCTTCCCTGACCATGGATGGCTGTCTTCCCAGGCCATGGATGGCTGTCTTCCCTGACCATGGATGGCTGTCTTCCCTGACCATGGATGGCTGTCTTCCCTGACCATGGATGGCTGTCTTCCCTGACCATGGATGGCTGTCTTCCCTGACCATGGATGGCTGTCTTCCCTGACCATGGATGGCTGTCTTCCCTGACCATGGATGGCTGTCTTCCCTGACCATGGATGGCTGTCTTCCCTGACCATGGATGGCTGTCTTCCCTGACCATGGATGGCTGTCTTCCCTGACCATGGATGGCTGTCTTCCCTGACCATGGATGGCTGTCTTCCCTGACCATGGATGGCTGTCTTCCCTGACCATGGATGGCTGTCTTCCCTGACCATGGATGGCTGTCTTCCCTGACCATGGATGGCTGTCTTCCCTGACCATGGATGGCTGTCTTCCCTGACCATGGATGGCTGTCTTCCCTGACCATGGATGGCTGTCTTCCCTGACCATGGATGGCTGTCTTCCCTGACCATGGATGGCTGTCTTCCCTGACCATGGATGGCTGTCTTCCCTGACCATGGATGGCTGTCTTCCCTGACCATGGATGGCTGTCTTCCCTGACCATGGATGGCTGTCTTCCCTGACCATGGATGGCTGTCTTCCCTGACCATGGATGGCTGTCTTCCCTGACCATGGATGGCTGTCTTCCCTGACCATGGATGGCTGTCTTCCCTGACCATGGATGGCTGTCTTCCCTGACCATGGATGGCTGTCTTCCCTGACCATGGATGGCTGTCTTCCCTGACCATGGATGGCTGTCTTCCCTGACCATGGATGGCTGTCTTCCCTGACCATGGATGGCTGTCTTCCCTGACCATGGATGGCTGTCTTCCCTGACCATGGATGGCTGTCTTCCCTGACCATGGATGGCTGTCTTCCCTGACCATGGATGGCTGTCTTCCCTGACCATGGATGGCTGTCTTCCCTGACCATGGATGGCTGTCTTCCCAGTCCATGGATGGCTGTCTTCCCTGACCATGGATGGCTGTCTTCCCTGACCATGGATGGCTGTCTTCCCTGAGCATGGATGGCTGTCTTCCCTGAGCATGGATGGCTGTCTTCCCAGGCCACGGATGGCTGTCTTCCCTGACCATGGATGGCTGTCTTCCCTGACCATGCTCAGCCTGCTTTCTTATACAATGCAGAACAACCTGCCCAGGTGTAGTACTGCCCACAATGGGCTGGGCTTTCCCACATCACTCGACAATTAATAAAACAGCCTGTAGACCTGGCCACAGGCCAGTCCAATGCAGGCAATGCCCCACTTGAGGCCCCCTCAGCCCAGGTGTGTCAAGATGACACTAAAGCTGTCTAGCACACTCACTCTATAGTCTTGGCTAGGCTGGAACTCACCCTACAGACCAGGCTGGCTTTGAATTAACAAAATCCACCTGCCTCTGCCTTTAGAGTTCTGGGATTAAAGGTGGGTGCCATCATGCCTGGGTATTTATGGTTTTTCAAACAGTCTTACTCTGTAGCCCAGGATGGCCTTGAACTCAGGCCAATCGTGATAATGCAGGAATTACAGGTACCAGCCACCACGCAAAGCCATCTGATAATTTTGCTGTTTGGGGGCTTCCTTTCTTCTTTTTTTTTAACATAAAGTTCCACTTTAAAAAAAATTATTTATTTTTTATTTATTTTCTATGTTTATGAATGTACTGTCTGCATGTAGGTCTGTGCAATGCCACAGTGGTCAGAAGAGGGTCTCGGATTCCCCTGGAACTAGAGTTCTCCTGGAATTGGAGTTACTGACGGTTCTCAGCCACCATGTGGGTACTGGGGATTGAACCCGGGTCCTCTGCAAGAGCAGTCAGTGCTCTTAACTGCTAGGCTATCTCTCCAGCCCCTATTTATTATTTTTTTATGTGTATGAGTGTACTGTCTGCATGTAGGTTTGTGCACCCGTGTCGTACAATGCCCCGGAGGTCAGAAGAGAGCGTTGGATTCCCCTGGAAATGGAGTTAAAGACAGTTCTTAGCTGCCATGTGGGTGCTAGGAATCGAACCCGGGTCCTCTGCAAGAGCAGTCGGTGCTCTTAACAGCTGAGCCATCTCTCCAGCCCCCTTTTTCCCATGTTTTTGAGTCAGGGTCTCCCTGTAGCCCCCAGCTGGCCTGGAACTCCCTCTGTAGACCAGGCTAGTCTTTTTTTTTTTTTAATTTTTATTTATTTCTGTATGTGTACGAATGTATTGTCTGCATGCAAGTCTGTGCACCCGTGTCGTGCAATGCCGCGGAGGTCAGAAGTGGGCGTCGGATTTCCCTGGAGCTGGAGTTCTCCTGGAGTTGGAGTTTCAAACGGTTCTCAGCCGCCATGTGGGTGCTGGGGATCGAACCCGGGTCCTCTGCAAGAGCGGTCGGCGCTCTTAACCGCTAGGCCATCTCTCCAGACCCCCAGGCTAGTCTTGAACACACAAAGACCTACCTGCCTCTGCCTCCTGAGTTCTGGGATTAAAGGTGTGCACCGCCACGCCCGGCTGGGGGTTTCTTTTTATAAATATTTTTATTGAGCTGGGCATAGCGGTGCATGCCTTTAATCCTAGCATTTGAGAGGCAGAGGCAGGAAGATCTCTGTGAGTTCAAGGCCAGCCTGGTTTACATAGTGAGCTCGAGGTCAGCTGGGACTAAAGGGAGACCCTGTCTCAAAAAGACAAAAAAAATTTATTATAAATATTTTTATTGAGTTTTTGTACATTTCATACAACAGTTCCTAATCAAATTTAGATCTTGGCTGGGCGTGGTGGTGCATGCCTTTAATCCTGGCACTTAGGAGGCAGAGGCAGGCGGATCTCTGTGAGTTCAAGGCCAGCCTGGTCTACAGAGTGAGTTCCAGGACAGCTGGGGCTACAGGGAAACCCTGTCTCAAAAAGACAAAAAAAATAAATTTAGATCCTATTCCGCTCGGTAGGTTCTGGGAATTGAACTCCTATCTTTAGGCTTGGCTGCAGGTGCCCTTCTGAGCCACGCTGGCCCTCTCCGTTGGACTCTGCAGGGTCCCTAGCGATGACTCTGTGGTTTGATGTCTGTCTCCTCTTGCAGTTGCCGGGAATCTTTACCACCTTGTTGCTGTTCATCAAGCTGGGCTAATACAGGCCAGAAGAGTCCCCCTGGCTGCTGAGATCAGGTCCTTTCTTTTATTTCCCAGGGGCACTCACTGCTCTTGGAAGGCAGATTAATAATAAAATATCAGGGAACCCCTGTTCACCCTCATGTCTACCCCTGTAGTCTTTACTTTGGGTGCTGGCAGGTAGTGATTTCAGTTTGAAGGAACCGTGATGGTGTGGGAGTCTAGATTTTGCTAAATCAAATGCCTGAGGCTGGGCACTTGCAAAGAGAGAACGATTGGCCTGGTACAGGGTAGGAGATAGCCACATCTTGATGGCTGTGTATCCTGGTGTCAGAGAATGCCGTTCTGTGGTTAAACATCCTTTAGGCTGTAGGTCGCCAGAGTAGCTGTTCCAGTAACCTAGGTTTGCATGCTCGTTGTAATATCAACTGCACTGTGGAGTTTGGGGTTTGGGCTTGTTTGTTCCTGGCTGCCCAAAACCCCCAGAGCTCCACCTGCCTCGGCCACCCTGTGCTGGGATTAAAGGTGTGCACCACCACGACAGGCCTGCACTGGTATGACACCTGTCCCCGTTTGTGGGTATCATGGGAGGAAATACCCTCAAAGGGAGATCTGTCTAACATGATTTGGGAAGGGAAGGGGGATGACCTTACCCCATGACTATACCAACCACCTCATAAATATTCATACTTAAAAATTTAAAGTTACATTTATTTGTTTGTGGGTGGAGGGGAGGGAGCCATGGCACTCCTGTGTGGTGCTCAGCAGTTAACTTGTGGAAGTGGTTCTCTCCTTCCACTATGTCGGTTCCTGGGATCGAACTCAAGTCTTGAGGCTTGGCAGCAAGCTCCTTTACCTGCTGAGCCATCTCGCTGGCCCTGTAAAAAACTTCAAAATCCATAGCACAAACTGGGCATATTTTAATCCCATCACTTGGGAGGCAGAGGCAGGTGGGTGGGTCTGTGAGATCAAGGCTAGCCTGATCTACATAGTGAGTTCCAGGCAAGTTGGGGCTACAGGGAGACTGTCTCAAAAACAACATATAAATACATGAAAAGGAAGAAATTAAAAGGGCTAGCATGACGACTCCCTGGGTAAAGCACTCGCCTTCAGTCCTAAAGACCTGTGTTTGATCTCAGAGACCCGCATGGAGGTCATTAGGATTGGCAACAAACTCCTTTAACCCCCTGAGCCATTGTCCCAGCCTCTGGGAGGACAGATTTTATACTAGGATGTGAGAGAGCCTTGCCTTCAGTGTCTTACACTTTAAAGCAAAAGTTAAAAAAAAAATTTCCATTTATTTTGTAGTGGGGAGTGCACACATTTCATGACACATATGTGCAGGTCAGACATTGTTGGGGACAAGTTGCAGGAGTCAGGTCTCCACTATGTGGCTCTCAGGGATCAAACAGGTTGTCAGGCCTGGCAGTAAGCTCCCTATCTGCTGAGCCATCTTGGGAGTTCCTAGGCCCAATGTAGTGGCCAGGGGGCATGGCCCGATGTAGCACAGGCATGGCGAGGGTGGTATCTGTCATAAATGACCACAGACTTTGTGGTGAATTTGAAACAACAATAAGGCTGAGTGTGGTAGCACACGCCTCAGTTCCAGCACTTGGAAGGCAGAGGCAGCCAAATCTCTGTGAGAAGCCAGCAAATTCCAGGCCAGTGAGGGTTGCAGGAAACCCTGTCTCACACAACTGAGAACAAAACAAATCTGGGCATAACAGCTTTATCATGCTGAGAAAATTGCAAAATGCTCTGACTTGGACGCCAAGAACCCACTTACAGGGAGGACGTGCACTGAGGCCTTGCAGGGTGCTGGGGACAGGAGCCCCAATCCAGATGTCATTCAGGAATGTTCCAGAACTGAAGAGGGGTGCCCAGTAGCACATATAGCACTGAGAAAACATGACCAGGGTGGTAGCTACTGGGTAGAGCACTGGCCTAGCATACAGGAAGTGGGTAGAGCCCTGGCCTAGCATACAGGAAGTGGGTAGAGCCCTGGCCTAGCCTACAGGAAGCGGGTAGAGGTCTGGCCTAGTGTACAGGAAGCGGGTAGAGCCCCGGCCTAGCCTACAGGAAGCGGGTAGAGCCCCGGCCTAGCCTACAGGAAGCGGGTAGAGCGCTGGCCTAGCCTACAGGAAGCGGGTAGAGCCCCGGCCTAGCGTACAGGAAGCGGGTAGAGCGCTGGCCTAGCCTACAGGAAGCGGGTAGAGCCCCGGCCTAGCGTACAGGAAGCGGGTAGAGCGCTGGCCTAGCCTACAGGAAGCGGGTAGAGCCCCGGCCTAGCGTACAGGAAGCGGGTAGAGCCCTGGCCTAGTGTACAGGAAGCGGGTAGAGGTCTGGCCTAGCATACAGGAAGAGGGTAGAGCCCTGGCCTAGCATATAGGAATCCCCAAACTCCATCCACGGTGCTGCATAGAACAGGGTGCATGTAACGGAGCACTCCCGCATTCCCAGAGCTTGGAAGACGAAGGAGGACCTAGAGCTCCTGGCAGGTGCAGGAGGTAGAGGCAGGTTGATCTCTGGGAGTTCCAGGCCAGCCTGGTCTACACTATAAATTTCAGGCCAGGTGGGGCCACATAGTAAGACCTCATGTCAATTTTTAAAAAGTGTACGGTCTCTTAATCCTAGCACTTGGGAGGCAGAGGCAGGCAGATCTTTGTGAGTTCAAGGCCAGCCTGGTCTACAGAGTGAGTTCCAGGACAACTGGGGCTACAGGGAGACCCTGTTTCAAAAAGACCAAAAAAAAAAGTTCACGGTCTCGCTCAGCTACACATTGAGTTCAAATCCAGCCTGGGCTACATCAGACCCTGTCTACACACACACACCTTCCAGAGATCAAATTTTATCACTTGTTTTTGAATGGGGAGGAGGAAAGAAGACCCCAGTTGTATCCAGTGGCTCACATCTGTAATCTCGGCTCTCATGAGGCTGAGGCAGGCTGATTATCATGAGTTCCAGGACAGCCTGGACTACCCAATGGATTCCAGGCCAGCTGGGCTGTGTGAGATCCTTTCTCTAGAAACAAAAGAAAAACCATCGGGGCTAGAGAGATTGCCTAGTGGTTAAGAGTGCCAACTGCTATTGCAGAGGACCAGGGTTCGATCCTTAGCACCCACATGGCGGCTGAGAACCATCTTTAACTCCAGTTCCTTGGGAATCCGGCACCCTCTTCTGACCTCCACGGCATTGCACGACACGGGTGCACCAACCTACATGCAGACAGTACACCCATACACATAAAAAATGAATAAAATTGAAAAAAAAAAAGAAAAACCATCAACCAGAGAAAGCAAAAACAAAACAAAATACGACCTAAAAATTCCAGACTATAAACCATCAGTCATGGCCATTTATTTCCTCCCAAAATGCCTTTGGAGAGACAAACCCAAGACAAATGCCAGTGGGGCCGGAGGTGGCAGCATCAGCTTCCTTCTCCTGGATCTTAGGGCGACTTCCCCGCGCGCTCACCTACCGTCTACCCACACACTTACCAAGCTCTCGTGGATCTCAGGGCGACTTCCCCGCGCGCTCACCTACCGTCTACACACACACTTACCAAGCTCTCGTGGATCTCAGGGCGACTTCCCCACGCGCTCACCTACTGTCTACCCACACACTTACCAAGCTCTCGTGGATCTCAGAGCGACTTTCCCGTGCACTCACCTACTGTCTACACACACACTTACCAAGCTCCGTCCCCCTCAGCTGTCTACAGAAAGGGCAGCTTCCATTCACTGCTGTCCATGACCCCTCTCTGAAACCCTCTAGGAATCATAAAATTCCAACTTGCCTTAATTGGCAGGAAAAAATGTTCCACGTTATTTTCAGGGGCTGGCGAGAGGCCTCAGCAGGTGAGAGCACTGGCTGCTCTTGCAGACGATCTGGGCTCAGTTCCCAGCACCCACATGACAGCTAATGGCCATCCCTAACTGCAGATTCAGGGTAATCCAACACCCTCTTCTGACCTGTATGGGCATTGCACAACAGGAGTATGCTTACATTCATACAGGCAATACATTCATACACATAAAAAAATAAAACTTAAAGGCATTTTTGTTTTACATTTATTGTAACATGTGGCATTCGTATGGAGGTCTGGGACAACTTTGGGGCATTCTCTCCTTCCACCACATGGAAGGGTTGACTTCGGGTGCATCAGGTCTGCTGAGCAGCTTTACCAACTCAGCCATTTTGCCTGCCTGATTCCCAATATTGTGAAAACAGATGAGTTGGCTGTGTTGCTACTTGAAGTGACACTATGGCAGGCTTCTATGTCAACAGAAAGTCTGGGACCCGTCCAAAACCCAGTCAAAGGTGAGTGGTGAGTTTATCACACAGCAGTGACAAGGTTGGCCCTTAGCAAAACACAAGCTAGCCCACTCTTGTTTTGGACAGATAAAAAAATTGTCTTGAGACACAGTCTCCCTCTAGCCCCAGCTGTCATGGAACTCGCTGTGTAGACCAGGCTGGCCTTGAACTCACAGAGAACCACTTGCCTCTGCCTCAGTGCTGGGACTAAAGGTGTGAGCCACCATGCCGGGCTAAACATTTTTGTTTATAAGAGTGTTTTTCTGATTGTATGTAAATGTCATGCAGTGCCTGGCAGAAGCCAGCAGAGGGCGCCAGATCCCCTGGAACTGCCCACCAACCCTGAGCAATGTAGGCAAGCACCCTCCCAGCCCAGTCTCATCCCAAGCCCTGCTGAAGCTTCTTTAAATTTTGTAATTGATTTTATGTGTATGAGAGTTTTGCCTGCAGGTGAGCACACCACAGTGCCTGTGGAGGCCGCAACAGTGGACGAGTTCCCTAGACGTGGAGTCACAAATGGTTGTTAGCTGCCTTGTGGGTGCTAGGAACTGAACCTAGGTTTTCTGCAAGAGAAGTCAGGGCTGTTAACCATGAGCCATCTCTCACCCCCTATTTAAAGCAACAGAAAAACCTTTGACCCCCTGGTCCAAGTATTTAGACGCCCTCTCTTTGCATTGATAGAATGTGTGTATCCATTTCCTTTTCATTCCGTTTGTTGGTGTCCCCTAAGCATAGCCCCTGGTAGAGCTAAAAATACTTTGGCAGTCCTCATGGTGGGGCGTGCCTTTGGTCCCTTAGGATCCTAGCACTCAGGGGTAAGAGGATCTCTGGTTGAGGACAGCTTTGTGCTACATAACGAGTTCCAGGCCAGCCAGGGCTACATAGTGAGACCCTATCCCTAAATGACCTTAAAGTAGGCTTTGTGGCCCCTAAACGCGGCTTGGGGAGGGGGTCATCCCTGAGCTAAGGCTGTAGCAGTCATTTTGCCTTGAGGGACTAGGGGCCTAGACTTAACTCCTATTTGGAAGATGGCAACAACAATCATGAGCTTAGGGCAGTGTCACCAGAATCATGGGCTATCAGATGGCATTTAGGGACATGAGGTGGTGTGTCACCAGAGTTGGGGTGTCAGTGGGTAGAGAGGACCACCTAGCTGGGGAAATGCAGGGGTCAGAATAAGCATGACTCTTAGAATTGCAAACAGCTGGGTTCCCAGCTTTGCAGAGACATGGATGTCAGACCCAGCCCACACCCAGAAGGGCCTGCCAGGCCACAGGGCAGACTGCACCCTACAGCATCCTTCATAGAAGGGACTCCAAGGAGAGCACGCATTTCACATCCCATGGGCCCACAGATGACACAGGCACTGGGGCTTCAAGTATCCCTGGGTTGGGAAGCACAAATCCCACAATCAGAAACTGACTGGCAAGTGTAGTGCACTGCAGGCTGCTTTCCTGATCTCCCCCTCTAAGCAGGATGTAAGATTTGGAAGGCTCTTGATTAAAATACAACCAGGCAGATGGGGGCTGCCCCTGAGGGGACCTCCTGATACAAAGGAGGACAGCTAAGAGAGGGGCAGTTCTCAGTCCCATACAATTCTAGAATGTTCTAGAATCCAGGTCCCAATGACATGCGGAATGCGGAATTCAGGGGGAGCTGGGAAGGCACTTTCAGGGGCCCTATTGCCAGGGTGGCTGACTTCCCATCCCCTGTAGAACGAGCAAACGGGCTTTCTGTAGGTGCTGAGCAGAGGTTTGGAGTCAAGGCCCTGCTTGGTAAGTAGGCAGTGCAGGGGCAGGTCCGAGAACAAGTTGCAGACCAGAGATGAAGAGAACGCCTCTGCGTACTCCTGGGGTTGAGTGGGACAGCCCAAACCATGTGACGTCTTTGGCAGGCTCCTCAGCAGCAGGCAATACCGAGAGTAAATCATAGACCTGTGAAGCAATGGTAAGGCAGACAGCAGGGTGGACTTCCTTCCCATCACTCACAGCAGGACATGCTGACCAAAGCACCCCCAATGAAATGCTCTGGGATGTAGCAAGCCCAGCACCCAAGATGGGGCTGGGCCCCTGGGGTTTGTTGGCTGGGACCAGGGCCATCTGAACACATCAGCATAGACAGGAAGGGAGACAGAGTTGTCCAGGAAGAGGGGGCGGTGGACAGGAGGGAAGGGGTGCCCTGAGCTTGGAGACAGCCTCCGAGGCTAGCACCTCATTGCAGTCCTGAACTGGGCAGTAGGGACAGGAGTGTGTGTGGGAGCCAAGGGCCGCCCTTAACAGCTGCAGCTACTAGGCTGGGGGGCTGGAGGGTCGCCCAAGGCAGGGCTCTTCCCGTTGCTGCTGGGGCTGGAGCTGGGCTCCAGGGACTCGTTCATCCTCTCACAGATGGTATCCACCAGGCGCTCAAACACTTGCTTCACATTGATGTTGTCCTTGGCACTGGCCTCAAAGAACTCGAAACCTGTAGGGAAAGGGTGGACATGGGTGGACAGTGTAGGAGTCCTGGGGGCTGGACCTGGACAGGGGCATAGTTCCAAGCTTGCTTTTGCTTTGGCATGTGCATGGTGGGTGTGCACATCTGTGTGTGTATGTATGCCTAGAGGCCAGAGGTCAATCTGCAGCTATGGCCACCATTTTTTTTTTTCCTTTTTGAGACAGGGCTTCCCTGTAGTCCCAGCTAGTCAGGTACTGGGTATGGAGACCAGGCTGGCCTTGATCTCACAGAGTGCTGGGACTAAAGATGTATGCCACCAAGCCCGGCTTCATAGTTGCAATTTAATTTTTTTTCTTAAATGTATCTTTTTGTGTATGAGTGTTTTCTTAGTATGTAAGTGCACTACGTGTTCAGTGCCTGTGGAAGCCAGAAGAGGGCATTGGGTCCCCCCTGAAACTGGAGTTATAGGTGGTAGCTCCCATGTGGGTGCAGGAGCTGACTCCAGGACCTTGGCTCTGCAAGTACACCCAGTGCTTTTAACTGCTGAGCCATTTCCCCGTCCCTACAACTTTTTTTTGAGGCAGGGTCTCTCACTGGTCTGGAGCTCACCAAGTTGGCTAGGCTGGCCAGCCTGTGAGCTGCAGGGATCTCATGTAGCAACCTCTGCAGTCCTGGGATTACAAGTGTATGGTACCACGAGTGGTACCCGGAACTCACTATGTAGACCAAGCTGCCCTCAGTCTCATACAGATCTACCTACCTCTGCCTCCAAAGTGCTGCAATCAAAGGTGCACACTGCTAGGCCTGGCCTGAGCGCTTTTTAAAAAAATGTAGCCAGGTACAGTAGTGTACACTGGTAATCTGAGTACTTGGAAGGCTGAGGCGGGAATACTTAACTGCTGCAAATCAGAGGCCAGCCTGGGCTACATAGTGAGACTCTCCATCAACCCACAACTGAGAAAAGATGTACTGGAAAGCTGAAGACAGCACGCTCAGCATGAGCAGGGCAGCTCCACCGCCGTCCAACACTAAAGTGCAATTGCGACTGGACACCTGTGCAATGTGTGTTCATATTCGCTCTGCTTCAAGCATAGCTCAAGGGCGGTTCCTCCTCATCTCCTGGGCCCTGACACCAAGACGAACTGCTCTGAAACAAACCAGGGTCTCGGGCAGGCAAGAGCAGCACGCTGCTTGTGAGCCACGCCTATGATTCGAGTCCAGCCTGGGTGACAGTGAAGACGCTGGCCAAAAATAACCAAAAAGGAAACCTGAGGTCGACGTGACAGTGTTGCCAAAGTGGGGTGCCGACATCAAAACAAACAAGACAGATAAAAATCACCGCATCCAGGCTGGAGAGATGGCCTAGCAGTTAAGAGCGCCAACCACTCTTGCAGAGGACCCGGGTTCGATCCCCAGCACCCACATGGCGGCCAAAAACCATCTGAAACTCCAATTCCAGGAGAACTCCAGTTCCAGGGGAATCAGAGACCCTCTTCTGACCTCCGCGGCATTGCACAACACGGGTGCACAGACCTGCATGCAGACAGTACATTCATACACATACGGAAAAAAAAAAAAATCACCGCATCCAGGTTGCAGACCACACAGAAAATGGGGTTGATGTCTACTACAGAAAAAAAATCAGTTGCCTTCTAAGACCTCCAGGGTTAATAAAGGGGGTTCTCACCGCAAGGGATGGAACCCCTGACTGGAGAACACAGCATGCCCATGCTGTTTATTTTTAAATTTTTTTTGGTCTTTTTGAGACAGAGTCTCCCTTTAGTCCCAGCTGGCCTGGAACTCACTCTGTAGACCAGGCTGGCCTTGAACTCACAGAGATCCCCCTGCCTCTGCCTCCCAAGTGCTGGATTAAAGGCATGTGCCTCCACAGCTGGCTTATTTTCAATTTCTTAAAATATTTAAAAAAATTTTTATGTGTTTGAGTATATATATTCCCTGCATGTATGTAAGTGCACCCATGTCCTGCAATAGCTGCAGAGGTCAGAAGGGACATCAGATTCTCCTGGGGCTGGAGTTACAGATGGTTGTTAGCTGCTATGTGGGTGCTGGGAACTGAAGCCAAGCCCTTTGCAAAAGCAGCCAGGGCTTTTAACTGCTGAGCCCTCTCTGCAGCATCCAGCAATTATTTCTTTTTAACTGTGTATGTGTGTGGGTGTGTGGACAGTCACCCCTCCATATGGGTTCTGGGAACCAATCAGGTCCTCCGCAGGTGTGACAAGTGCTCTGAATCAGGAAGCTTTCGCTCCAGCTTGCACATGGGCATTTTCTGAGAGTTATTCTGTGTGTATGCACATGGGTGTTATTCTGTGTGTATGCACATGGGTGTTATTCCGTGTGTATGCACATGGGTGTTATTCTGTGTGTGTGCACATGGGTGTTATTCCGTGTGTGTGCACATGGGTGTTATTCCGTGTGTGTGCACATGGGTGTTATTCTGTGTGTGTGTGTGCACATGGGTGTTATTCTGTGTGTGTGCACATGGGTGTTATTCTGTGTGTATGTACATGGGCTTTTTCTGGGTGTTATTCTGTGTGTATGCACATGGGCATTTTCTGGGTGTTATTCTGTGTGTATGCACATGGGCATTTTCTGGGTGTTATTCTGTGTGTATGCACATGGGCATTTTCTGGGTGTTATTCTGTGTGTATGCACATGGGCATTTTCTGGGTGTTATTCTGTGTGTATGCACATGGGCATTTTCTGGGTGTTATTCTGTGTGTATGCACATGGGCATTTTCTGGGTGTTATTCTGTGTGTATGCACATGGGCATTTTCTGGGTGTTATTCTGTGTGTATGCACATGGGTGTTATTCTGTGTATGTACATGGGCTTTTTCTGGGTGTTATTCTGTGTGTATGCACATGGGCATTTTCTGGGTGTTATTCTGTGCGTGTGCACACGGGTGTTATTCTGTGTATGTACATGGGCTTTTTCTGGGTGTTATTCTGTGTGTATGCACATGGGTGTTATTCTGGGTATTATTCTGTGTATATGCACATGGGCATTTTCTGGGTGTTATTCTGTGTGTATGCACATGGGCATTTTCTGGGTGTTATTCTGTGTGTATGCACATGGGTGTTATTCTGTGTGTGTGCACATGGGTGTTATTCTGTGTGTATGTACATGGGCTTTTTCTGGGTGTTATTCTGTGTGTATGCACATGGGTTTTATTCTGTGTGTATGTACACGGGTGTGTGGTGCATGTGCACAGGCCCACTCTGGAGACGGAGATGGACACCGGGTGTCCCGCGTGTCTCTCTACCTATTCCCTTGACACAGGCTCTCAATGAACCTGGACCTAGGCTGAGTCCAGCCATCCTCCTTTCCCTGCCCCCCAGCAGTTAGGATTACAGGTGCATGTGTGGCCATGCCAGCTTTTTACATGAGTGGTGGGATTCTAACCTAGGTTTTCAGGCCTGCCCACCAAGCCCTCTTACCCACCGAGCCAACACCAGCCCTGAAACGTGGATGGTTTTTTGCTTGTTTGTTTAGTTTTTTTCTGTCAGATTTCCAGAGCTCCCTCTGTAGAGCCAGAACTTGGGGCTGAGGATGAGGCTTTGGTTCTGGGAGCCGCATGGCCTGTGGGGTAGGTTTGGCACTAACCGAGGTCGTTGGCGAGCCTCTGGCCGTCCTCGGCAGGCACAACGCGCTCATCCTCGAGGTCACACTTGTTCCCCACAAGGATAACCTGCGCGTTGTCCCAGGAGTAGGTCTTGATCTGCGTGGCCCTGTGGAGTTGTGAACGTTGCATGGGAGGTTGGGGTGGTGGGGGAGGGGGTGAAGGCCAATAGGACCTCAGTACTTGGCTGGCACTCACCAGTCCTGGACAGCGGTGAAGGACTCCTGGTTGGCGATGTCATACATGAGCAAGAAGCCCATGGCCCCTCGGTAGTAGGCTGTGGTGATGGTCCGGTAGCGCTCCTGGCCCGCTGTGTCCTGGGCAAAGAGCAGTTAGCTGTCACCTGCTCCACACCAACCCTGTAGGATCCTGAGAGGGTTCAGGGTCTACTCTCACATACCAGTCTGATGATGGAGACATGACCTGGTTCTTCAAAGATTTATTTCTCTTTAAGTGTATGCATGTACATTAAGTGTATCATGCATGCGCAGTGCCCACAGAGGCCAGAAGAGGGCACTGGGTCCCCTGGAATTGGAGTTAATTGGGGAAGGATGGCCCTGCTTTCCCAGTCCAGTCTGACTGGGGGGGGGGGTTCATTACAGCCTGTGCCACCAGGCTCAGCTTTCTGTTTAATTTCGGGGGGCTTTGCACCATATCCTGGGAACCAAGTTAACTGGCTCAGCCTTGGCCTGGAGGGGCTCCCAGTTTGCAGGGCCCACAGCCTCTCACTGAGAAATACCTCTGACTTTGTTTCCAAGAATCAACAAGAGTCACCTGGGTCGCAGGGCCACCATCTCCATCTACCTGGTCCCTTCATTACTATGATACCATCAGCCGGGCTGGGGGCAGGGTGTAGCTCTGAACCTGGGGGTCCCGAGGTGGTTCCCCAACCTCCTCCCCCTGGTCACTGTCACTTCCAGCAAGCACAATCTGCCCATCCAGACCCTCAGAGGTCACCCAGGGGAAGTTCCTTCCCTCTGCTGGCCACTTTGCCTACAGCCCTGAACACTCCGGAAGATCCACTGTCCCCTGGCCTCCCACACAGCTGCTGACCCACCCAGATCTGGAGTTTGATCCTCTTGTCATGCCGGTAGACCGTCTTGACCTTGAAATCAATGCCCACAGTGCTCACAAAGGCCGGGGTGAAGGAGTCGTCAGCATAGCGGAACAGGAACGAGGTCTTGCCCACACTGCTGTTCCCAATCAACAGCAGTTTGAACATGTAGTCGAAGTTCTGATCTGCAGCATCTCGGGAGCTGGCAGGGGGGTCTCCAGCAGAGGCCATCTTGGCAGGAGCTGCTTGGAAGGGCCTGAAGTCCTCAGGTGGGAAAGGGTAGAGTCCTGCAGGGGTGGACAGAGCCTGTGGACCCATCTGCCTGGCTTCAGGAGTCTGTTCTACTACTACCACATGGATCCTGGGACAACCCAGGTTGCCAGGGGTGGATGCAAGCGTCTGCACCTGCTGGGCTATCGAGCCAGCTCTGCGCTGGATTAAAACTCCCAGCTCTGCCAGTAGGAAAACTCCTCTCTAATTATTTTTTCTCACTGATCCTCGATGCTCTCTTCTAGAAAATGGAATATTCGTCATAGACCCTACTTGAAAAAGTACTTGGTTGGGAGTTTCTTTTTTTTATTGTTGGATTTAATTATTTTTTGTGTGTGGTGTTTTTGAGACAGGGTCTCCCTGTAGCCCCAGCTGTCCTGGAACTCACTATGTACAGCAGGCTGGCCTTTAACTCATAGAGATCCACCTGCCTCTGCCTCCCGAGTGCTGGGATTGAAGGTGTGCGCCACCATGCCCAGGCTGGATTTAATTTTTAAAAATATTTTACTTGTGGGCTGGAGAGATGGCCTAGCAGTTAAGAGTGCCGACTGCTCTTGCAGAGGACCCGGGTTCGATCCCCAGCACCCACATGGCAGCCAAGAACCGTCTGTAACTCCAATTCCAGGAGAACTCCAGTTCCAGGGGAATCCGACACCCTCTTCTGACCTCCGAGGCATTGCACGACACGGGTGCACAAACCGTACATGCAGACAGTACATTCATACACTAAGAAAATAAATAAATAGGGTCTGGAGAGATGGCCTAGCGGTTAAGAGCGCTGACCGCTCTTGCAGAGGACCCAGGTTCGATCCCCAGCACCCACATGGCGGCTGAGAACCGTCTGAATACTCCCAATTCCAGAACTCCAGTTCCAGGGGAACCCGACACCCTCTTCTGACCTCCGCGGCATTGCACAACACGGGTGCACAAACCTACATGCAGACAGTACATTCATACACATACAGAAATAAATGAAAAATTTTTTTTAAAAAGTAAAATTGAGCCTTTATCCTGGAAGATTCTGGGCCTGTCTTGAGGCCTATAAGTCAGGAAACGGGGGAAAATTCGGGGTGGGAAGGGGTTTGGAAGTCCTGAGGACGTTGCAGAGGCTGCAGGTGTGGACTTTGCTCAGAGCAAGCAGCTGGTATGGCCAGGTGTGAGCTGGGGTGAGGTGATTGCCAGCTGGACAGAGCCGCCCCTCCACCCCCGAAATCAGGGCTGGGATGTTGACTTTAGCTAGAGTTGGCCACTAAGGTGCCTGGCCTGCACAAATCCAGTTTAACCCTTTCCGTGATCCCCGAAGGCGAGGGTAATTTGTACAGACAAATCCCTGAGTTTAAATACTCCAGTGGGTACCTGCCATTTTCTGTTTATCAAGCGGGCCGGGCCTGGCTCCCTGTTGGCCAAAGCTGACTCACCCCAGCTCTGGTCCACACAGACTGGAATGAAAAGAAAGTCCAAGAAAATTATCCCAGACCCTCAACTACCTCACAGCCCCCACCACTGTGGAACTTGACCCCAGGACCGCCGCTTATATCTGACCACTCTCCAGCATGCTGCCTCATCCATCCAGTGCTCCCTTCTCCCCTCCAAGCCTCGGTTTCCCCAGCTGTCTAGAGCGGCTCGGTGTACAGCGAAGAAGTCTGCAGAAGGGGAAGCCCAGGCAAGGTATGTCTCAACAGCCTTTAGTGGTTTTTTTTTTTTCCTCTTCCATCTCCAGTGAGAACCTAGCCAGCCCCACCCTGTGTTCCGGGAGAACGAGTTTGAGGGGGGGCAGTGAAGCCGTCCGCCCGGCAGGGCCGCCAGGCTGGGCCTGCGCGCCACCCCGCCTCACCTCGCAGGACGCCACTCTCTCTTATTCCCGGGTGTCTGGGGGCCGGCGGGGCTCGCACCTGCGCCTCGTCACAGCGGTGCCCGGCTGGTGCAGACGCGCTCTCCCCGGCCATATGGTCCCAGCGCCTGTCCTCAGGGGACGCCCCGCCCCGCCCCGCCCCACCCGGCCGCAGCCCGCCGACCCCGCCGGGGGCGGCCGAGGACAAGGGAGCGCGCAGCGCCCGATGCCCGCCCCCGGCCTCCTGCGGACTCGGACACCCACCTGCAGCTGCAGCGCGCGGCCCACGCGGCCGCGCTCGCTCCCACAGCGTCGCCTCAAGTCCCGGCCAGAAGCTGCTGCCACCCCGCAGCCAACGCCGCCCGCACTCACACCCGGATCCCGGGGGCTCCGCCCAGCCGGACGGAGTGGGCGGTGACAGCGGGAGGGGCTAGCGGTGGAGGGCTGCGGGAGGCGGGGCCGGGGCGGTGGGCGGGGCCGAGGGGTGGAGAGCTGCGGGGGCGGGGCAGAGCTCAGCGTGGGCAGGGCTATCAGTAGATGCGGGGGCGGGGCCTGAGCCCGAGAGGTGGAGGGCTGCAGGAGGCCGGACCATAGTGTATTGGTGGGCGTGGTTAGCGGTGGATCCCGCGGTGGGCGTGGCCTAGGCGCGGAGCCTAGCGGGAAGAGAGGCAGTCCCGAAAGAGGGAAGGTGGCGACGTGAGGAGGGCCTAGACCCGAAGGTGCTCGTCAGAAGGCGGGACTGCCTGGGGCGGGGCTTCTGGGTAGGGGTGGGCGCGGCTAGAAACAGCCCCTCCTAGCAACCAACATCTTTTCCTTAACTACAGGTCGAAAATAACTGCAGGTGGAAAATTGCTTCTGTGTATTCCGTGCTTAGAACAGCCTCTGGTCTAGACCGGTTCAAATCCCACCTCCACTTTGCAGTCTTGTGACTTTGGATATATTTAACCTGAGCCTCAATTTCCCTGTCTATGAAATGGTTCATAGCAAGAGTACCTACTTCACTGAATTGTCTAACAATGCTGGTTTTGAGAGAGGGTCTCGTTTAGCCCAGGCTTACCTCAAACTCGCTGTGGCCGAGAATAAACGTGAGCTACTGATCTTCCTGGTTCCCTCGCAAGAGCTGGGCTGACAGGCAAGCAAGCACTCAACCGAGCTCCATTCTAATTCTGATCTGAGTGGAAAGTGTGCCGGCCTTAAAGGGTGCTGGATCCCACTGTTCAATCCTCTTAAAGGCTCTTGGACTTAAAACCTTTAATATTGGGGCTGGAGCAGTTAAGAGCGCCGACTGCTCTTGCAGAGGACCCTGGTTCAATTCCCAGCACCCACATGGCAGCTAAGAACTGTCTTTAACTCCAGTTCCAGGGGAATCCGATGCCCTCTTCTGACCTCCACGGCATTGCATGCATCAACCTGCATGCAGACAGTACACTCATACACATTAAAAAAAAACTTTAATATTATGCATGTGCGTATGTGTGCATACCATGCAGAAGTCAGAGGATAGCTCTGGGAGCTGGTTCTTCCACCTTGTGGGTTCCTACTCGGTCACAAGTGGCTTTACCAGCTAAGCCATCTCACAGGCCCCCTTCTCTCTCCCAGCTAAGCCGTTTCTATTATTTTTTGAATGCCAAATCTTACTGTAGGGTGTTGGGCAAATACCTGTCCTTTTTTGAGCCTCAGTGTTCTTGTGTCTATTAAAAACGTAGACACTCTGGCACAGTAGCTCAGACCTATAATCCTAGCACCTGGGTGGAGGCAGGCAGGAGATTCAGAAATTGTTATCTCTGGCTTTGTGCCAAGTTTGGGAGCAGCCTGAGCTATTCCAGACCCTGTCAGGGGACAGAAGGCTGGAGAGATGGCTCAGATGTTGTGAGCAGTGGCTGCTCTTGTAGAGGACCTGAATTTGGTTCCCAGAACCCACATGGCGGCCAACAACTGTCCAGAAATTCAGGTCTGGGCAGTCCAAAGCCATCTTCTAACCTCCACGGACACTGCATGGCACGAGTACAGGCAAACACTCACACATAAAATGAAATAAAAACAATAGCAGCAGGTGTGTACTAGTGCCCGTGTTTAATCCCAGCACTCAGGAGGCAGAGACTTCATGTGGATCTCTGTGGGTTCAACACCAGCCTGGTCTATATATGGAGTTCCAGGTCCACTGGGGGCTACAGAGAGACCCTGTCTCAAAAATGAAACACACAGATACAGAAATCAACATTTCTGTTCACCTAGATGCTGTTAGGCAAACAAACACTGCCTCCAAACCCCAACATGGACAAATTTCGGCTGGAGTGTGTTAGTGAGGAACAGCTGGGCTATGCTCAGTAACAAGCAGCCCCCAAAGTCCCCATGACATCCCACCACCTAGGCTTGGTGGCTACAGAGAAGGGAAAAATGCAGCTAGTTCTCTTCCTTGACAGGGAGACATGTCACTATCACATCTCACCAGTGGAAGCAAGTCATAGCACCGTGTCCAACCTCAGTGGACCGGGAAATACTGCTCTGAGGAGTCAGGCCACCCCTCACTGCAGTAACACACAATGAGGGTGATGGTTAGCACCTGCCAAGCATACAGCAAGTGCTCAATAAGTGGTCACTTACAGGAGAAAGGCTGGGGCTACAACAGCTTACACTCCACAGCATCATGGACTGGGGAAATGGAGGCTCTGAGCGCTACCCTGCACTGTGTAAGCACAAACAGACCCCCATTACCTGGATCCTGGGATGGAAAAAAAACCCCTACAGACCTCACCAGAAAAAGCATTTATTGATACATACCACACACAGGGCATGTGTTAGAGGCTGTGAAGCCCCAGGGCAAGGCCTGCCAGGCAGAGCCCGTTGCTCAGCAGGCAGCCCAGATTGCAGAGGGAAGACAGGCCATGGTACTGGAAGAACTTCTGGCGCAGAGCACTGTACTTGGGGTCCTTCTCCCGCAGCTGGCGGTACGGGTCGGGGCCCCGAGTGCTGCCGGGTACCTCTGTTCCCAGGCCCCGCTCCTTCTCCATGGCTTGCAGGGCCCACATGGCAGCTGTGGTGCGGGCCTCCAGCCAGCGGGCATTGATGGTGGCCAGGGTGAGACTCAAGAGCAGCAGGGCCAGCTGAGGGAAGGGATGGGGCAGGTGACAAGGGACAGGTGAGAGGCAGGAAGGACAGAGGGAGGTACGCCTGCATCCTCACAGCCCAAAGCATGCCCTGACCCCAGACTGGGGAGCCCCAAAGTGGAGCCTCAAACTAGCACTTGCCAAGGAAGCCCTCAATCGCTGGTCCCTCAGAACAGAACCTCTCTTCTCCAAAACAAAACAAAGGAAACAAATGTAAAGATATATTAGGTGGGAGAGACAGCTCAACAGTTAAGAGCACTGGCTGTTCTTGCAGAGGACCTGGGTTCAGTTGCCAGCACCCACATGAAGGCTAACAACCATCTGTAATTCTAGTTCCGGGATGCCATGTCGCCCTCTTCTGGCCTCCCCAGGCATTGCATGCAGGGAAAACATACACATAAAAGTTGGTCTTTTCGAGACAGGGTCTCCCTGTAGCCCCAGCTGTCCTGGAACTCACTCTGTAGACCAGGCTGACCTTGAACTCACAAAGATCTGCCTGCCTCTGCCTCCCAAGTGCTAGGATTAAAGGCGCGTGCCACCACACCTGGCAATTTTTAAATTTCTCTTATTTGGGTTGAATGTAAGTGTACATGCCATGGCACACACACACACACATGTGGAAGTCAGAAGAAAACTTGCAGGATGCAGTTTGCTTCTTCCACTGTGTATGCGGATCATGAGAGCAAACTCAGTTCCTCCGTAGGCTTGGCGGTGAGTACCTTCACTCCCTGAACCACCTCACCGGCTCTCCATCTTATTCATTTATTTGACAGTGGGTCTCCTTGTAGTCCCAGCTGGCCTGGAATTTAATATGTAGACCAGACTGGGCTTGATGTTGAAAGAGATCCTCCTAAGTGCTGGGCTTAAAAGTGTGCACCACCGCTGGGGGTCTCTGCACCTGGAGCTCCTCCTTCAGCCAGGCCGGCTTCCCAATAAGCCTCTCGCTCACCTGTCTCTGCCCCCACCCCCATTACAGTCTTGCACCTCCATGCTTTGCCTTTAGATGGCACTGTGGATTCTAATTCAGGTCTCCATGCCTGCACAAGCACTCTATGACGGGGATATCTCCCATGCTCCTCTTTTCACACTGACACAGAGTCTTATTAAGTTGCTCAGGCTGGAATGAAACTCAACTCCTACGCAGCCCGGGCAGGCCTTGAACTTAGTCTGTAGCCCGGGCAGCCCTTCAGTTTGCAATCCTCCTGCTTCAACCTCCCAAATAGCTGGGAGGACAGGCCTGTTCATCTCTGAAAAATTAAGATGGCTGTAATTCCCCTCATGTCCCCTCAAACCAAGCCTAAATTGGGGCCTATGCCAGATCTTAGACCTCAGGACCTGACACGGGACCCACAGGAAATGAATCAAATGCTTGGGAAATCCCAGTTACCCATAATCCTTTGTCATGAAGAGATTAGTCTTTTGAGGGAAGCAGGTTGAGACAAGATCTTGTATAGCTCAGGCTGGTCTTAAACCCTTTACATGGCTGAGGCTGGCCTTGAACTCCTGCCCCTCCTGCCCTCACCTCCTAAGTGCTGGGATTGTGGGTATGTAGTCATGTGGTCATCAGCTGGTTGTTTCCTTTTTTGAGTCAGGGTTTCACTGTCCAGCCCAGGCTGGCCTGGGACTCACTCTTCTCGGCTCAGCCTCCCCAGTCCTGAGATGACAGGTGCGCACCACCTCACCTGGCCGGGAGATGATTCTGGAAACAGCAGTCAGCTTTCACCCGCCCACCGAGGACTACAGGAGCAGAAGGGGAGCGGGGTGGAGAAATCGGAGATGGGGCGATGGCTCCTGACTCTGTGGTAGGGAATGTGTGAGCTGGGTTAGCACAGCAGCTCCGTGGAGCCATTACGACTTGGCAGTAGGCCAAGAGGAGACAGGAGTGCCTAACATGGCTGCTGCAGGCAGCAGTGCAGGCTGTCCCCTGCTCAAAGGTAGCTGAGCTGAAAGAGTGCTTGCCTGGTGTGCACAAAGCCGTGGGTCCAACCCCTAGCCCTGCATAAAACTGTGTGTCACAGCCAGGCCTGGTGGTGCACACCTTTATCCCAGCACTGCGGGTGGGAGGGCAGGGGCACTCTGTGAGTTCCAGGCCAGCTGGGGCTACAGGGAGACCCTATCTCAAAGACAAAAAGAACAACTGTGTTTCATGGTGCAGACCTGTGATCTCAACACAGGAGAAGCAGAAGTTCAAGATTTCACATACTGAAACAAGATCCTGTCTCAAGAAAATCAAAACCAATAACAACAAAAAAACCACCAACAGTAGCATGGTGGTACACACCTTTAATCCCAGAGCTCAGGAGGATCTCTCTGAGTTCAAGGCCACCTGGTCTATAAAGCAAGTTCCAGGCCAGCTGGAGCTATAGGGAGACCCTGTCTCAAAAAACAAAAAACTAAACAAAACAAAAACAATACTACTTACAGGGGTCAAAAGATGTCACCTGGGCTGACATTACAGCTCAGTGTTAGGGTGCCTACCCAGCATGCACATGGCTTGACTTCCTCCCAAGCACTGGGAAAAATAGTAATAAAATAAGGGCCTGAAAAGATGGCTCGGCCGGCAAGTGTCTACCATGTGAGCCTGACGACGGATGTTCAATCCCCAGGCATCCAGGAAAACAGTCCAGTCTGGCATGCTAATTCCTAATCCCAGTGCTGGAGGCTGCAGGAGATCCCTGCAGTTCCAGGGCCAGCTGGCTGAGCTGAGCCCAGCTAGGGCTCAGCTGGAGACAGGGTGGTAGAGGGAGCACCCCCCCCATCATCCTCAAGCAAATGCACATGCACAAGCGCGTGCACACACACACACACACACACACACACACACACACACACATGCATAATAAAAGGTGTCCTCATAGGTGGTGTAAGGGGTCTTGGGGACCAACCTGCACTTGAGGCCTCATACCTGGCTGGCCTCCCAAAATGTGAGGTGGATCCAGGCACTCTGTGGAGCCAGGATGCAGAGGTTGATGAAGGCGCAGCCCAGGGAGACATGAAAGTACACAGGGAAGAGTTTGCTCTGTACAAGCCCAAAGGTATGTCTCGGAAGGCTCCGGAAGAGCAGGAAGCCTGCAGGGAAGACCACACTGCCATTAGGACAATCCTGGGTCCCACTTCTGACCCCACCACCTGTGCCAGTTCCAGGGTCGCTACCTGAGGCGAAGGTCACCCACATCTGCATGCCCCAGGCACCAGACAACACCAGCAGGTGGACCACCTTAATCAGGCCTTCTGGGACACCACCTTCCTCCATCTTGTGGCCCTGAGGAGGAGGAACCAGTGAGTCAGCCTAACCTTCAACCTTTGGCCCCTGACACAGTGCGCGGGGCCTGGGTCAACATGGTGCAGCAGAGAGCCAGGAAAAGCTTCCTGCAAGCTAGAGCCTGGTGAGCTAGAGTGAGATGTTAACAGAACAAAACAAAACACAACAAACTCAATAAACCAGGCATGGGGGTGCACGTGGGTTACCCGGCAATGGCGAGGTGGGGGCAGGAGGGTTCAGGAGTTCAAGGCCACCCTGCCCTACACACGGAGCTGGAGGCCAGCCTCAAAAAAGAAATCCTAGGAAAGAGTCTCAGGCTCTCTCTAGGCCCCAATATCCGCTGCACCTTACAGGCCCCCGCAGCTCAAGTCCGCCTCTCACGGTGACAAGGTGACCGAAGCTCACCCCAGGGTGCAGCTCACAGACAAGAGCTCTGATCTGGAAACCCGAGATACCTCAGGACCACCCCAAAGCACCCCGTCCGAACCCCAAATCGCATGCCGACCCCACCGTTGGAGCACCCCAGCTACGGCGTTGGACACCGGAGCCCCGGCCACTCTGGGCTCGCTTGGGGTACGCTCCCAGGTTCTCCTTCCGCACCCGTCCTCCCGCCCCTGAAGGATTGACCAATCGCTTCTTAGAAACCACCCGACAGCCTCCAAATTTCATCCAATTCCGCGGATGCTCAGGAATCAATGAGCGCTGCCTCTCAGCGGAGGAGGGCGGGACTTAAGTGCGTGCCACGCCCCTCTCTGTGACTCCACCCTCGTCCTCCCAGAGTTTTTCCTGCCTTGGTGTCCGCTCGGGATCAAAACTTCGGCGTCACAGCTGGGTGCTGGCTTCGCGGTCCGTGATGGGATAGCAAGAACAGGTGGTAGGTGGGGATACAAGAGGGGGTCGAGAGAGTGACATGCCAAGGGGCGGGGCTCAGGGCGGTGACCCCGCCCCCTCCCTAAAGAATTTTCCCGGGGACAGCAGAAGGTTCAACTGAGCTGGGAGGGGGAGCTCAGGTACTGTTGGAGACCTACCTGGCTTGAAACTCTAAAATACCTTTTTCTCTCCCCCCCCAACCCTTCCAGGCCCTTGTAGCCCCGAGGTGACATTCCGGAACAATTCTGAGCTTTCCACTTACATTAACCAAGCAGTGTAATCAGACGAACCCAGTAAAATATATGATGTCCCTTTTACATTTTTTTATTATTTATTATTTATTTTTTTGTTTTGTTTTGTTTTTTTGAGACAGGGTCTCCCTGTAGTTCCAGCTGTCCTAGAACTCACCATGCAGACCAGGCTGGCTTTGAACTCTCAGAGATCTGCCTGTCTCTGCCTTTGGAGTGCTAGGATTAAAGGCATGCACTACCAACATCCGACAATTTTTTATTTTTTAAGATTGATTTATTTATTTTTATTTATTTATTTTTGTCTTTTTGAGACAGGGTCTCCCTTTAGTCCCAACTGGCCTGGAGCTCGCTATGTAGATCAGGCTGGCCTTGAACTCACAAGAGATCTGCCTGCCTCTGCCTCTCAAGTGCTAGAATTAAAGGTGTGCACCACCATGCCCAGCCTAAGATTTATTTTTATTTTTTTTCACATAAATTTATTTATTTATTTATTTTTAACAAATCTAGACCCGTGTTCCCGCTCATTCCCCCACCCCGCCAGAGCTCATGCATTCTGCCAGACATGCTTTCCATCTCTTAGTCATTCTCAATATTTTCCATGGGGAAGTTGACTGTTTTGAGCAGAAGTTCACTGTTTCAGTCAGTTCTTTGATGCAGTCTTCTCTGAAGTTGTTGTTGTTTCCAAAATGCGTTATGCCCAACTTTGGACAAAAGCTCGAGGGGCCCTATACAAGAAATACTTTCAATTGGGTAATTGGCACTACATCTACAGATGAGGGATACCATTCGTCGTTTTTCGGGACTTGTTACTTCATTCAGCATGATGTCCTCTAGCTCCAGCCATTTTCCTGCAAAGCTCGTGATGTCGTCTTTCTTTACTGCTGCATAGAACTCCATTGTAGATGTACCACAATTTCTCTATCCACTCGTCAGTTGAGGGTGCATTAGGTTGGTTCCAGCCTCCTTGTATTGTGAAAGAGAGCAATAACATGGCCGTGCATGTATCTCTGTGGTGGCGTAAGTCTTGGGGTACATGCCTAGGAGTGGTATGGCTGGGTCGGGTGGAAGTTCATTCCAAGTTTTCCAAGGGTTCTCCACAACTGCTTTCCATAGTGGCTGTTTTACTTCCCACCCAGCAGTCATTGAGAGTACCCCTTTCCCCAAACCTCTCAGGCAACTTGGTATATTTGTGTTTCTTGATCCTAGCCAGTCTTATGGATAGTAAGATGATATCTTAAAGTGGTTTTCATTTGCATTTCCTTAATGATTAGTGATGTTGAGCATTCTTGGGTGTTTCTCAGACATCTCTAATTCCTCGCTTGTGAAGTCTCTGTTCAGTTCTTGCTCCCATATATTGAGCGGGTCATTTGTTTTCCTTCTTTCTTTGTTTTTTGAGTAGTTTTAATATCTGGAAATCAATGCTTTGTCTAAGATTTATTTTTAATCGTGTGTATATGTATGTGTACAGGTGTTGTATTCTATGGATCTGGAATTACAGGTGGTTCAGTCTGATGTTGTGGCTAGGAATTCAATTCAGGTCCTCTGAACCCTGAGCCGTCTCTCCATTCCCCCCCCCCCTTTTTGAGACAGGCCTACTCCATTGTAGGCCCAGCAGTGACCTGGAGCTCTCTATACAGACCAGGCCAGCCTGGAACTCCCTATGTAGAGTAGGCCGGCCTCAGACTCACAGAGATCTGCCTGCCTCTGCCACCCAAGTGCTGGGATTATAGGGGAACACCATGATGCCTGGCTGATGTTTCATTTTAATGGTTCAGGACACTGGGACATAGAATTCTCCAACTCTTCCCACACTTCGAAGGGGGCAGAGAGGATATGAACTTCGGCCATCCAGCTGGGGAGTGTCTTCCCTTGCCCATAATGTTCTGCTGCAGCTCAATAATGAGTAGATGTGAATCTGCAGATGGCTCATTGGGTAAAAGTGCACTCAAGCTTGACAGCCTAAATTCAATCCCCAGAACCCACCTGGTGCTTGATGAGAATCCATTCCTAAAAGTTTTCCTCTGACCACCACGGATAGAGTGTGGGATCCCCCCCACCCTGAATAAATATACGTAATTGTTTTTCCAAGGGACGAGGAGGGGTGGTGGTGGTGGTGGTACATGCCTCTAATCTTACCATGCAGGAGGCAGAGGCAAGTGGATCTCTGTGAATTTGGGCCAGCCTGGTCCACAGAGTGACTTCCAGGCCAGCCAAGGCTACCCAATGAGACCTGTCACGTTAAATGGCGAAGGGGGCTGGGAGCTAGTCATCTTGGTGCACTCTTTATTTGATTTTTTTTTTTTTTTTTTGTCTTTCGAGACAGGGTCTCCCTGTAGCCCCAGCTGTCCTGGAACTCACTCTGTAGACCAGGCTGGCCTTGAACTCACAAAGATCCGCCTGCCTCTGCCTCCTGAGTGCTAGGATTAAAGGCGTGCGCCACCACGCCCGGCTATTTTGATTTTTTTTAACATTTTTAAAACAACATCTTTAATCTAGCACCCAGGAGGCAGAGACAGAGGCAGGCAGATCTTTGTGAGATTAAGGCCACTCTGGTCTACACAGAGAGTTCTAGGCCAGCTGGGGCTGCAGGGAGACCCAGGCTCCCTGGGTGTGGGGGTAGAGGGTTAGGAAAGGGTCCTAGCTGGCAAACGGCTCAGTGTTAGAACATTTGCCTAGCAACCACCACCATCCTCTGCACCCGAAAACCTTTTTGGTGTCATAGAATATGCTGAGTAGAGTTAAAAATTTTTTGAGCGGGGCATGGGGGCGCACGCCTTTAATCCTAGCACTTGGGAGGCAGAGGCAGGCGGATCTTTGTGAGTTCAAGGCCAGCCTGGTCTATAGAGCAACTTCCAGGACACCTGTTTCAAAAAGACCAAAAAAAAAATGTTTATTAGTAGTATTTTTATCCATTTTTAATTTTGAAATTGTGTGGCACATGCTGGGTGTGTATGTAGGGCACCTGCCTGCAGGTCCGGAGGCCGAGGACGTCTGCTGTCCTGCTCCAGTGCTGTCTGCTTTTCTCCTTTGAGTCAGGGTCTCTCCCTGCACCTGACGCTACACCTTGCCATCTAGCCTGGAGGCCTGTCTCCTCTCCCAGGGCTGGGGTTAAACAGCACATGGCTATACCTGGCTTTTTATGTGAGTGCTGGGATCCGAAACCAGACTCTCCTGGTTGTACAGCAAGAGACCTTACCCAGGAGCCATCTCTTCAGCCCTGAGTAGGGTTCTGAAGGATGTGTGGAAGTCTTCCATGAATCCTGGGACACAAAACAGATACCAGGCAGAATTCTAGAAGGTTTGAGGTGCCTTTCACCTGGAGGTTTTCCAGGCAAACCTGGGCCAGATTCTCCATCTGTGCTAACCCTGACCTCACAGGAGGGGGAAAGGTGTGTATGAGATGCAGAGATAAGCTTTTCTTGTTCCCTGACTTACCCAGCACAGGCTGGAGCTGGTTTAATAGCTTTATTTTATTTATTTATTTATTTATTTATTTATTTATTTATTTAGTTTGTTTGTTTGCTTGTTTGTTTTTTCGAGACAGGGTCTGCCTCTAGCCCCAGCTGTCCTGGAACTCACTTTGTAGACCAGGCTGGCCTTGAACTTACAAAGATCCGCCTGCCTCTGCCTCCCAAATGCTAGGATTAAAGGTGTGTGCCACCATGCCTGGCTGGCTTAATAGCCTTCTTAAATAGATATATGCTGTTCTTCCTGTGCACACTCTATGGCCCCCCTCTACCTGCGGCCCCAGGCAAAAGCTCTTGTGCTTGACCTCCGACCCTCATTTAACAGTCCCAATGACCTCTGCTGCCTGCTCACCCAGCCTGACTTCAGCCATCCTAAGCTGACCAGGAGAAAGCCATTTTTACTTATTTTTTATTTATTTATTGTTGTGAGACATGGTCTCCCTGTAGCTCCAGCTGGCCTGGAACTCTCTATGTAGACCAAGATGATGTCAAAGCCACAGAGATGTGTCTGCCTCTGCTTCCTGAGTGTTGGGATTAATGTGTGTGCCATCATGCCCTGCCTTCTCCTCCAACATTTGTCTGGATTGGTAGGCATCCAATTGGGGTGATCAGGCTTGGCAGCAGGCACTTAACCCACTGAGCCATGTGCCAGACCTTCGAGGCATTATGTCTGTATGTGGAGTCTTCTGGATTCTTCAGCCCTCTCTCTGTGGTTGGATTCATCCTTCCTCTGACTTTGGCTTGTACAACCACTGAGAATGCTCTGTGCTGAAGCATCTCTGAGGAATCCCCTTGGGCAGACTCTACTGGGGTTAGAAGGCTGTGGTTCAGTTGGTAGAGCGGTTGCCTAGCATGGTCAAAGCCTTGGGTTCTATCCCCAGCACTGCATAGACTGGATATGCCGGTGCAGGCCTGCCATCCAAGCACCGGGCAGGTGGAAGCTGGTGGGTCAGGAGTTCAAGGTCATCCTTGGCCACATAGTGAGTTGGAGGTTTGCCTGGGCTACATGAGACTCTGTAACCCCTATCCAGGGAACTACCTGGCTGTCTCCCACTGTGTGGCATAGGGAAGGGGTTGTGGGTCAGGAGGCCTGTATTCAATTCCACCTAAAACAGCCTCTGCTGGGGCTCTTAAGGAATGAATGGAAGCAATGCCCATTTGTGTAAAACACATAATAAACAAACAAATAAAGCCAGGTGTAGTAGTGCATGTCTTTGGGAGTCAGAGGCAGGTGGATCTTTGTGAGACTGAGGCCAGCCTGGTCTACATAGCAAATTACAGACCATACTGGGCTACACAGGGAGACCCTATCTCAAAAACAAAAAAACAGGGGACTGGAGAGATGGCTCAGTGGTTAAGATGGTTAAGATGGCTGCTCTTGCAGAGGACCTGGGTTCAGTTCCCAGCACCCACATGGCAGCTAACAGCCATCTGTAACTCCAGTTCCAAGGTGTCTGACGCCCTCTTCTGTCCTCCACAGGCATTGCATGGATGTGGTACAGTTACATACATGCAGGCAAAACACTCATATACATGAATAAAACAATTATAAAACAAAACAAAAGGATTTGCACTTAAATGCAGGTCTCCAAAACCCCTGTCATCCCTCTTCTGCTGCAGTGACCCTGTCTTGGCCGGCTTACCTCGGGACCCTGACTACTGTGTGTCTCATCTCTGTTCATCACCCTTCCCTCCACCTTGTCTTGGCCTGCGAAGGAAAAGAGGGGCAAGTTACGGGTGTTCTTGGAGGGCCTGGCTTATGGCATGGAGGGCTAGGAATGGGTGGCAATCACCAGGTTGTGGCTTGTCCCTTAAAAGAAACTCTTCCCCACACCATCCCTGGTCCCCAGGTTCCTCTTCAGACAAGGCTTTGGACTCTATGACCCGGTGGTCCCGATCCTTGGAACCAGAGATCGTGGAGTCTGCCACCTCTGAGCAAGTTGTGGGGGGAGCAGATTGGGAGTCAGAGTGGGAGGAGGTGCCTCTTGAGCCTACTTCTCATTCCAGCTCAGACTTGCCAAAGGAACGTTATCATGACCAGGACCAGGTGAAGAAGCACCACAACACAGCCAAGGTTGCTGCCACCCAGGGAACTCTCATTAACTCAGGGATTCAATTGCCGTCTGCCACTATGGGACAGGGGAAGGGGTTGTGGTTCAGGAGACCTGCTTCCCATGTCAGCACCGAGGACAGCGCCCCCTGCTGGCGCTCTAAAGGGAGGAAGAAATGTATGGAAGGAATGCGTGTCTTTGTTTATCCAGACAGGTTGGTGATATGTACCCCTGGCTGTTCTGGAACCCACTATGTAGACCAGGCTTGCCTCAGTCTCACAGAGACTATGTAGACCAGGCTGACCTCTGCCTCCTGGGCAATGGAATTAAAAACCTGCACCACCATGCTTGGTGGAACTGGAGTTATGGATGGTTGTTAGCCATGTGGGTGCTGGGAACTGAACCCAGGTCCTCTGCAAGAGGAGCCAGTGCTCTTAACTGTTGAGCCAGTCCCTCTGAATTTTTATTTATTTATATTTAAAGAGTTACTTAGAGTAACTCTTATTTTTATTTTTATTTTATTTTTTTATGTGTATGAATGTACTGTCATGCAATGCCTCGGAGGTCAGAAGAAGGCATCGGATTCCCCTGGAACTGGAGTTAAAGATGGTTCTTAGCTGCCATGTGGGTGCTGGGAATCAAACCCGGGTCCTCTGCAAGAACGGTTGGCACTCTTAACTGCTGAGCTATCTCTCCAGCCCCGCCCCCTGAATTTTTAAAATTGTGTGTGTGTGTGCTTGTACTCATGAGCACAGTGACTGTGGAGGCCAGAACAGGGTGTGTCTTCCCCTGGAGCTGGAGTTATAAGACTAGTAACTGAACTCTAGTCCCCTGTACGAGCAGAATGTGCTCTTAACTGATGAGTGCTCTTGGCTCTGACTTTTTTGGTTTCTTGGATATATCTTCGTTTATGTCCATATCGTTGTGGCTGTGCATGTGAAGCTCATAACTCTGTCTAAAATGTGTGTCCGTGTGATTGTGTGTTTGATAACAGCCTGTGGTTGCATGTCAAATGCTCATGGCATTCATTGTAGACATTGTCATGTCATTGATCTCATGTGCTCCCAAAAGAGAAGGGACAAGCCAGGGACAGCCTGGCATCTGCTTTCCGTCAGGGTCAGACCAGAGGCCACAAACACTGGAGGAGCCACATATGGTGCTTCTAGGCATGTGCAGATAGTGAGGCTGGGGTTGGTTGCTGCATGCATTAACCTGGGTGCACCTTTGCCTTCACTCCTGTTTGAGATATCCATGGCTCAGGATATCTGGGTCCAGGAAAACAAGGTAGGGACCGGTTTCTAACCTCTCCTTCTGCCCCTTTCTCCAGAAGACCCTGGACTCCAGCCTTTCCAAAGTTAAAGGTGAGCCCCTTCTTCATGAGGAGACCGTGGAGGGTGACATTCCAATACCCACTTCCACTTGCTTTAATACTTTAAAATTTTTTGAATTTTTGTAATTAATTAATTTGTTTATTTATTTTTGATCTTTTTGAGACAGGGTCTCCCTGTAGCCCCAACTGGCCTGGAACTTGCTAAGTACAGCAGGCTGGCCTTGAACTCAGAGATCTGCCTGCCTCAGCCTCCCGAGTGCTGGAACTAAAGGCGTGCTCCTCCATGCCCCATTGTCTCTCCCCTTACTTAGTACCATATAGCACACTTGTAGAGGTCAAAGGACAACTATGGGAGTCGCTTCTCTTTCTCCCTAGGATCCAACTCAACTGGCCTGCCTTGGCAGCAAGGGCCTTCATCCTCCGCACCATCTTGCAGGCCCCCCTCTTCCACTTTGCCTCCGCAGTATCACTGCCCAAGTTCATTGACTGCTTCAGGGTGGGGGAATCCCCTTCCCTGTACCTGCCCCCCCTCCTTTAACCCCATCCCCAACAATTCCATCCTGCCCCTCCACCTCCTGTAACTTCCCCTGCCCTCCCACCCTGCTCCTGCCCACAGCCAAGAACTCCATGGTAATTCCTGATTCTCAGAAGCTCTTTCGAAGCAAACTGGAGTCACTCAAGAGTCAACTGGAGGCTCAGTCTAAGGTGGGCCTCCCCCACCTTCTCAGCTGCCCTCCTCCCCTCCCCTTCTCCGGCAGCCCCTGGCCTGACCTGTCACTCACTCCTCCAGGCCTTACTGAATCACTCTGTGACCATGCTGGAGAAGGAGAGCTGCCTGCAGCAGATCAAGGTCCAGCAGCTGAAGGGTGAGTGAGGACGAAGTGGCGAGGTCAGGGGACGAGTGGGGAGGCAGGATGGGCGTAGGAGGTCTGGGGCTGGCGCCCGCTCCTCCTGCAGAGGACCTGGGTTTGTTTCCCAGCACCCACATGGCAGCTAACAACTGTCAATAACTCCAGTTCCAGAGATCCAGCACCCTCTTCTGGCCTCCATAGGCATTTCACACATGGGCGCACTTACATACACAATTTAAAATTTATTTTCTTTTTTTTTCTTTTCATTTTCTTCTTTTTTTAAAGGGTGTCGATCCCTTAGAACTGGAGTTACAGACAGTTGTTAGTCGCCATGTGGGTGCTGAGACTTGAACCCATGTCCTCTGCAAGAGCACCCAGTGCTCTTAACCACTGACACATCGCTCCAGCCTCACAATTAAAAAATTTTAAGCCAGGCGTGGTGGCGCACACCTTTAATCCTAGCATGTGGGAAGCAGAGGCAGGTGGATTTCTGTGAGTTCAAGGCCAGCCTGGTCTACATAGAGAGCTCCAGGCCAGCTGGGACTAAAGAGAGACCCTGTCTCTAAAAGACCCCCCAAATTTTTTTTTAATTTTAAAAATGTTTAAAAATTTAAACATATAGCAGGCATGGTGGCACACTTTTAATCCCAGCACTCGGGAGGCAGAGGCAGGGGGATCAATGTGAGTTCAAGGCCAGCCTGGTCTACATAGGAGGAAGACAGCAGAGGTGACCACGGGCGTCGGGATGCACATCCACCATGTGTACCTGAATTGGTGCACACAGAAACACGTTTACACACACACAGGCACGAAAGTAACAGAAAATCGCAGGGCATGGTGGTGCACGCCTTTAATCCTAGCACTTGGGAGGCAGAGGCAGGCGGCTCTCTGTGAGTTCAAGGCCAGCCTGGTCTACAGAGTGAGTTCCAGGACAGCTGGGGCTACAGGGAGACCCTGTCTCGAAAAGACCCCCCCCCCAAAAAATGAATAGCCCGTCCTCTCCACAGAGCTGTTGAGCCCCACGACGAGCCGCCAAGGAGAGGAGAGCCGGAAGTGCACGGAGCAGGGCAGACAGGAGCTGTACGGAGCCCTGGCTCAGGGCCTGCAGGGGCTGCAGAAGACACTGAGGGACGGCGAGGAGGTGCAACGGGCCGGCACCACGCGCTGCCTGCAGCTGCTGGCCCAGGAGATCCAGGACAGGTGCGGGGCAGAGAACGGCTGGGGAGGAGCAGACCCGGAGAGTGGAGGTCAGGAGGGGAGGACCTGTGCGGACTGCAGACGCTGCAGACGGGGCGGGAAAGGAGATTGTGAGAGGTGCCTGAGGTCGTGGGAGGGCCTGAGGAGGTGGGGGGGGTCTGAGGAGCCTGAGGTCACGGGAGGAGACTGAGGCTGTGGGAGGGGCCTGAGGTGGTGGGAGGAGCCCGAGGCCGTGGGAGGGGCCTGAGGTGGTGGGAGGGGCCCGAGGCCGTGGGAGGGGCCTGAGGTGGTGGGAGGGGCCCGAGGCCGTGGGAGGGGCCTGAGGTGGAGGGAGGGGCCCGAGGTCGTGGGAGCTGGGCGAGGTGGTGGGAGGGGCCTGTAATCCCAGCATCTGGGCGGTGGAGGTGGGAAGATCACGGGTTCAGAGCTGACACATCCCGACGCCAGCAGGATCTGNTGATGGGAGGGGCCCGAGGCCGTGGGAGGGGCCTGAGGTGGAGGGAGGGGCCCGAGGTCGTGGGAGGGGCCTGAGGTGGTGGGAGGGGCCTGTAATCCCAGCATCTGGGCGGTGGAGGTGGGAAGATCACGGGTTCAGAGCTGACACATCCCGACGCCAGCAGGATCTGTGTGAGATCCAGGCCAGCCTGGTCTACACTAGACGTTGTCTCAAAATGAACGCAAAGCAGATATGCGTAACCAGGTAGGGTCTTCTGCCCATTGTGTATGGGCCTTTCTGGGAAAGCCCTGGGGATCCTGTTTTCTGCCGATGCCCCAAATGGGGAAATGGGCCCAGAAGGGGCGACCCAGCATGGCATCCTGCCCAGAGACTTTACCGTTCTCTTCCTCACAGTGCAGCCCACTCAACCTTTGCTTTCCATCCCCATTGTTTATTTTTTGAAACAGGGTTTCCTTGTAGCTGGCCTGGAACTCGCAATGTAGACCACGCTGGCCAGAACTCAGAGACCCGCTTGCCTCTGCCTCGCAGGTGCTGGGAATACGCCCCAGTTCCACGTCCAGTTTTTTCTTTCCAATCTGTGCCAACTCTCCATGCCCCAAAGAGCAGCCTGAGCCCCACCAAGGAAGGGGGCGCCTGGATGAACCCCGCTGGGTTATGCAAATTAATCATCCTGCAACCAGGTCCCAGTAGGTTAAGGAAATAAGGCGCTTGGTGGCCCCTCCCAACACCACAGGCCAGATAGAAGCAGTTCCCCAGATGGTCGTGCAAATGAGTGCCTGGTGGCCCCGCCCCAACTAACTAGGCCGCGGGTCCCCGCCCACTAGGTTATCCAAATCAGGCGCTGGGGTACTAAACCCATGCGAGTGGCAGTGAACTCCTTCACAGATTATGCAGATGAAGTGCTCCACGGCCACGCTAACCAGGCGCCAGGACCCGCACCAGGTTCTGTGAGCCTCCCTCCGCCCCTCCGTGTGTTATGTAAATGAGACTCTCCTTTCCGCTAATAAGGATTGGGAGTCCCCGCCCCACCGGGCATGCAATTCAAGCGATCGAAGGCTCCGCCCCATATTATGCAAATCAGGCTCTCGGTGGCTCCGCCCCACTGGGTCATCCAAATCAGCCTCTCGGTAGCTCCGCCCCGCTTCGACCGCGGAGTCTGCGTGGCCCTCCGGCGGGGCAGTCCTGGCTTTCCCATCTCCGCGTCCGCCTTCCCGACCAGCCATCCGTCTGTTCGTCCCGCGGCACCGGGGCCGTCTAGACCGGGTGCGGGCTCAGGCGGTGTGGCGGCGGCGGCGGCGTAGACCGGGTGAGAAGGAGCTCGAACGCCCCTCCCCGCTGCGGGCTTGCGGGCCTGCATCTGCGGGTCGGCCGCGTCCCGCTGTCCGCTCCCTCAGGGGCCTCGGTGGGGGGGGGCGGGGAGGGGAGCCGGTGGGGGGGGGGCGCCCGGCCTCGGCGGGCCTGCGGGGCTGGGGCGGGGACGCCGGGGAGCCCGCAGACTGCAGGGGGGCCGTGGGGGCCTGTGTGAGGCTGTTTGGCTGGGCTCGAGTTCGGGTGTGTCGGCGATGTGTGTTTGTTGCTGTCATTGTGGGGGTGTTGGCATCACTGTGTGTGTGTGTGCTCGCGCGTGTGTCTGATGTGCCTTCCGTGGGGTAACCGTGTGACTGCTTCACTGTGTGTGTGTGGCTTGACTGGGTGTCTGGTTGTGCGATCTGGCTGTCATTTTGTGGTGACTGTCTTGTGTTCCTTCTTAACAGTGTGTGTTTGGGGATTGGTCAATTGTCTGGTGTGCCTTTTGTGTGTGCGCGCGCGCGCGCGCGCGCGTGTGTGTGTGTGTGTGTGTGTGTGTGTGTGTGTGTGTAAGTCGTGATCCAGGTATGTGCCTCTACATGACTATGTGGCATGACTGTGGTCTCTTCCTGGTGGTGTCTCTCCTGTGACTGGAGGAGAGGGTGTTCCTGCCTGTGGCTGTCACTGAGTGCCTTGTACCTCGGCGTGTAGCTGTGACCAAGTCTGTGACTCCCATTGTGCGTGGTGATTCTGCAGTGAGTCTTTGTGCAGGCAGCCTGGAGTCTGCAGCCAGACTCTGTCAGGGGACTTCTGTGGGGCTGAACAGGAATAGGGGCCCTGGTGTATCTCTCCATGTTGGGGGTTGCGTTTCATCTGAGTGGGTGTCTATGACAGGCTGTATGTACACTGTCATGTGTGTGTGTGCGTGCGTGTGTGTGTGTGTGTGTGTGTGTGTGTGTGTGTGCAGGAATCTTGAAGACTTGTGTGAATGAGCGAACCTCAGCGTGAAACAGGCACCCCACACAGTGAGCTTGGCTCTCACTATGGGATAGATGTCTGCCATGTTGCAGGAGTCCATGTGTGTGGTGTTTGGGGTGAAGTGGTAGCTGGCTGGCATCCCGTGGGAGATCACCTTTGTGGCTGGTTCTTTGGACTTCTGGGGCCTGTGGTGACCCTCAGTCCAATATGTCACCCCATGGAGTAGGCCTCGATGGAGCCCTGGACCCACAGTGCCTCCCTTCACCTGCCTGGGCCTCAGTTTCCCCATCTGAACAATGGAGATGCCCATCCTCACCCTGCTGACCTCCAGGAGTGGCTGTGAGTTGGCGGTGGTCCAGGTGGTGGCCTGTAGGAAGCCCTAGGGTGTCTTCGCAGGTGAGCTGGGGTGTGATGGTGGGAAGGAGCTGGTGGGGAGGACCTGAGCTGAGTGTGTTGGCCACTTGAAGCCCCAGGGACTGAGGTTAGATGTGGGGGCTGGTGGAGAGGAGAGCGGGGGAGGCAGCCAGGCTGGGAGGATGGGGTAGAAGGCAGCGCCAGCTGGGAAGGAGGGAGGGCCTGGCTGTCAGCCCACACCAATACCACAGCCCCTGGGGACAGAGGCAGGGCTTGTATAGAGCCTCAGGGAAGGGACTAGGAGGGACGTAGGTGGAGAGAGGGGACAAGGGAGTATGGGGTCTCCTGGGGGAAAGACGAAAGGTGAGTACCCTAGAGGAGGTACCCAGAAGGCTGAAGCTGCCTCTTCTAAAAGCTTTTTTGGAGTTACCCCAAAAAGTCATGGGGTTCAAACTGAGTTTCTTTTAAAATCTTGGGTCTGGGGCCACGGTGAGATGACTTAGCAGATGCCCAGGACCCACATGGTAGAGGGAGAGAAGCGACTCCCATAGCCTGTCTGTCCTCTGACCTCAAGGATGATGTGGTCTGTGTCCATGCACACACAGACACACAGAATAAATGGAACTTTAAAAAAAAAAAAAGAATCTCTTGGATCTAGGGTAGAGGTCAGAGTCCTGGTGTCAGAAGATGCACAAGCCCTTTAATCCTAGCACTCAGGAGGCAGAGGCAGGTGGATCTCTGTGAGCTCAAGGCCAGCCTGGTGTGCATACTAAGTTCCAGGCCAGCTGGGGCTATCTCAAAAATACCTCCCTCCCCCCGAAAAAAAAAAAAAAAAGAAGAGGCAGGGAAGTCCACTGGGCGAAGCCAGCTGTGGGACAGGGAGGGACGTAGAGTGCAGATGTGGCCAGAAGGCTTTAGGGGGCAGAGCATCAAGTGTTTACTATGGGGTCAGGGGCCAGGTACCTCGACTCCCTCCCTACCTCTGCAGGCCCAGCCTTCGCCATGGCGGGAAGAAGACCTCACCTGAAACGCAGCTTCTCCATCATTCCCTGCTTTGTCTTCGTGGAGGTGAGGAGCGCAGAGCCATCCAACCTGTCTCTTGCCCATCCCTGCCATCCTATTCCAGCTTCTTCCACGTCCCTGGTCTCAGTCCTAACATCTCTCCCACACTTCTCACTCCCTGTCACCCAGGATTGCTGTCACTACCCCCTTCCTCTTGGGAACTGGTTACAAGCTTGGGCTCAGAAGCACTCCTCTGGATTTCGGTCTTATCCATTCACACTTGGGGATCTGCATGTCTGAGCCCCAGACTCCTCATTCATAAGATGGACATAACTGCCAGGGCATGGTGGTGCTTGCCTGTAACTCAGCACTGGAGAGACTGAGGTGGGAGGATCTGGAGGAACTCGCAGCTAGTCTGGGTTATGTACTGAATTCTAGGCCAGCCTGGGCTAAAGAGTAAGACTCTATTGGGCATGGTGGTGCAAAATCTCAGGGCTTGGGTGGTAGAGACAGGAAGATCAGGAGTTTAAGGCTGCATAAGGGGCCAACCTGGGCTACTTGAGACTGTCTCAATAAAATAAAGGAAGAGAGGGGAAGTGAGGAAGGGAACAGGGAAGGGGACAGAAAAAGGAAAAAGTCAGCCGGGCGTGCTGGTACACACCTTTAATCCCAGCACTCCAGAGGCAGAGGCAGAGGCAGAGGCAGGTGGATCTCTGTGAGTTCAAGGCCAGCCTGGTCTACATAGTGAGCTCCAGGACAGCTGGGGATACAGGGAGACTCTGTCTCGAAAACACCAAAAAAAAGTGGAGGTGAGGCAAGGCTTGGAGGTCCATGCATGTAATCCTGGCACTCAGGTAACCTTGGCAGGACGGTCACTGCAAAGTCACAGCAAGCCCATTATGTACAGTGAGTTCAGGATGACCTAGTGAGACTGTCTCAAACAAACAAGCTAGATGTGGTGGCACACACCTTTAATCCCAGCACTAGGGAGGCAGAGGCATGTGGATCTCTGAGCTCAAGGCCAGCTGGGCCACAGGGAGACCCTGCCTCAAAGAAAACCCAAACCAACCAAACAGAAGTTCATGATTTAGAAGACAGTCTGAGGTACAGACTGAGACCCACAGAAACCAAACAGGGCTAAGAATCTGGCTCAAGTCCTGGGTCCACGAAGCCTAGAGCCATCCCATCACTTCATAAACCAGCACCGTGACCCATGCCGTCATCCCGTCACTTCATAGACCAGCACCGTGACCCACACCATCATCCCATCACTTCATAAACCAGCACCGTGACGCACGCCACCATCCCGTCACTTCATAGACCAGCACCGTGACCCACGCCGTCATCCCGTCACTTCATAAACCAGCACTGTGACCCATGCCGTCATCCCGTCACTTCATAGACCAGCACCGTGACCCACACCATCATCCCATCACTTCATAAACCAGCACCGTGACGCACGCCACCATCCCGTCACTTCATAGACCAGCACCGTGACCCACGCCGTCATCCCGTCACTTCATAAACCAGCACTGTGACCCATGCCGTCATCCCGTCACTTCATAGACCAGCACCGTGACGCACGCCACCATCCCGTCACTTCATAGACCAGCACCGTGACCCACGCCGTCATCCCGTCACTTCATAAACCAGCACCGTGACCCATGCCGTCATCCCGTCACTTCATAGACCAGCACCGTGACCCACACCATCATCCCATCACTTCATAAACCAGCACAGTGACCCACGCCGCCATCCCGTCACTTCATAACCCAGCACTGTGACCCACGCCGTCGTCCCGTCACTTCATAAACCAGCACCGTGACCCACACCGTCATCCCGTCACTTCATAACCCAGCACCGTGACCCACACCGTCATCCCGTCACTTCATAGACCAGCACCGTGACGCACGCTACCATCCCGTCACTTCATAGACCAGCACTGTGACCCATGCCGTCATCCCGTCACTTCATAAACCAGCACCGTGACCCACGCCACCGTCCTGTCACTTCACAAACCAGCACTGTGACCCACGCCGTCGTCCTGTCACTTCATAAACCAGCACAGTGACCCACGCCACCGTCCCGTCACTTCATAAACCAGCACAGTGACCCACGCCGCCATCCCGTCACTCCATAGACCAGCACCGTGACCCACGCTGCCATCCCGTCACTTCATAACCCAGCACCGTGACCCACGCGGTCGTCCCGTCACTTCATAAACCAGCACCGTGACCCACGCGGTCGTCCTGTCACTTCATAAACCAGCACCGTGACCCACGCCGTCATCCCGTCACTTCATAAACCAGCACCGTGACCCACGCGTCACTTCATAAACCAGCACCATGACCCATGCCGTCGTCCCGTCACTTCATAAACCAGCACCGTGACCCACGCCGTCATCCTGTCACTTCATAAACCAGCACCGTGACCCACGCCGTCATCCTGTCACTAGGGAGGGGGGCAGGAGGATCAGTTTAATGGCACCCTCCGTTACATAGTGAGTTGGAGGCCAGCCTGGGCTACATGAGATCTTGTCTCAAAAATTAATAAATATGGGCTGGAGAGATGGCTCAGCAGTTAAGAGCACTGGCTGTCTTGCAGAAGACCTAGGTTCAGTTCCCAGTACTCACATGGCAGCTAACGACCATCTGTAACTCTAGTTCCAGGCAATCTTTTTTTTTTTATTTTATTTCTGTATGTGTAGGAATGTACTATCTGCATGTAGGTCTGTGCACCCGTGTCGTGCAATGCCACGGAGGTCAGAAGAGGGTGTCGGATTCCCCTGGAACTGGAGTTCTCCTGGAATTGGAGTTTCAGACTGTTCTCAGCCGCCATGTGGGTGCTAGGGATCGAACCCGGGTCCTCTGTAAGAGCAGTCGGCGCTCTTAACCACTAGGCCATCTCTCCAGCCCTCCAGGCAATCTTACACTGTCTTCTGACCTCCACGGGCACAATGCGCTTACATACATGTGAACAGTACACTCATACATGGAAAATAAATTAAAAACTTAAATGTAGGAACTCCTTTCCTTTCCTCCATCTTGAATTCCTCCCTCCCCCCCACCTCTCTCCATCTTCCCTTCCCTGTCCCTGTGGCCTCCTGTCTTCTGATGTCCTCTTCTCCTGGCTTCTCTCGGGGTGCAGTCTGTGCTGCTGGGCATCGTGGTCTTGCTTGCCTACCGCCTGGAGTTCACCGACACCTTCCCCGTGCACACCCAGGGTTTCTTTTGCTACGACAACACTTACGCCAAGCCGTACCCGGGGCCCGAGGCTTCCAGCAGAGCCCCTCCTGCCCTCATCTATGCCCTGGTCACTGCGGGGCCCACCCTCACGGTGAGACGGTGTGGGTCATCCTTGTCGGACTCTGAGGCAAGAGGGTGGGGGGCCTGGGGGCCCTGGCTTGGAAGGGCAGGCAGACTCACTCCATCTTGGTTATCTACAGATCCTGCTGGGGGTGCTGGGAGCTGGCACGGGTGGGGTGAGGGGAGCGCTGGTGGGGCCCTGGCTTGGAAGAGCAGGCAGACCCCCATCTTGGTTATCTACAGATCCTGCTGGGGGAGCTGGAAGCTGGCATGGGTGGGGTGAGGGGAGCGCTGGCGGGGCCCTGGCTTGGAAGAGCAGGAAGACCCCCATCTTGGTTGTCCAGAGATTCTGCTGGGGGAGCTGGGAGCTGGCACGGGTGGGGTGAGGGGAGCGCTGGCGGGGCCCTGGCTTGGAAGAGCAGGAAGACCCCCATCTTGGTTGTCCACAGATCCTGCTGGGGGAGCTGGCACGTGCCTTTTTCCCTGCTCCACCGTCCTCCAGTCCAGCCATTGGGGAGAGTACCATTGTGTCTGGGGCTTGCTGCCGCTTCAACCCCCCACTTCGGAGGCTGGTGCGCTTCCTGGGTGAGAGATACCACCTGGCGTCAGTCCCGTGGTCTGGGAGAGGGAGGTAACCAGGGATGGGTTACACCTGTAATCTCAGTAAGATGGGAGGTGGAGACAGGTGGATCCCCGGAAGCCTCCAGGCCAGCTAGTCTGGCCTTCTTGGCAGAGTTCCACGGCACTGAGGAGCTGTCTCCAGCAACAAGGAATGTCAGGATGACACCTGAGCTCATCCTTTGATCTCCTACAGGCAATTGCACATGTGCACACACACACTCGCATACGCAGGCACACTGACATATGGACACCCCTCCCCAAAGAATCCATGGGGTAAGGGCTGTTGTAGTGGGGATCATCCACGATCCCAGCACTTTAGAGGCTGAGGTAGGAGGATCTCAAGTTTGAGGCTAGCTCCTTAGCTACAGGCTGAGACATTGTCTCTAAATAAATAAATAAATAAATAAATAAATAAATAAATAAATAAATAGTAGTCAAGCTGTGTGGTGTGGCGCATTTCTGTAAAATCAGCACTCCAAAGTTGGAGAAATGAATGGCTCAGTGCTTAAGAGAGTTTACTCACTGGGTGCGATGGCGCACACCTTTAATCCCAGCGCTTGGGAGGCAGAGGCAGGCGGATCTCTGTGAGTTCAAGGCCAGCTTGGTCTACAGAGTGAGTTCTAGGACAGCTGGGGCTACAGGGAGACCCTGTCTTAAAAAGACCAGGAGAGAGAGAGAGAGAGAGAGAGAGAGAGAGAGAGAGAGTTAGTTTGCTGCTGTTATAGAGGACTGTGCTCCAGCAGCTCCCAACCACCAGAAGTGCAGTTCTCAGGGTCTGTGATGCCCTCTGGCCTCAGAAGGTCCCTGTGCACATGTGATGCACATGTCCTCACACAGGATCACACATACACTTAAGTAAAAAGAATATATAAGTCATTGGTTTTAGTTTTCTTTTTCTTTTTTTTTTCGCCAGGGTCTCCTTGTAGCCCCAGCTGTCCTGGAACTCACTATGTAGACCAGGCTGGCCTTGAACTCACAGAGAACCTCCTGCCTCTGCCTCCTGAGTACACCACATGGGTGCTGGGAATTGAACCTGAGTCCTCTGCAAGAGCAGTCGGCGCTCTTAATTGCTGAGCCATCTCTCCAGACCCACGGGCCAGTTCTGATGGCATCATGCTGAGGGTCCCAGGAGAAGCCATAATGGAATCAAGGGATGACCTACTTCTGACACAGTATATCCCCGAGATACATAGTCCACTGATATTATAGTGAGTGTACAGGGGACAGGAAAAGGGGGCCTACAGAGGTGGCAAAGAAGGGGGGACTTTAGCCCAGTTATCACAGGGTCCCGAGTTTGCTTTACTAATCATCATAGACGTATCCTGATAATTGGGACCAGTGAGATGGCTCAGCAGGTACAGAAGCTTGCCGCCAAGCCCAACAATCTAAGCCTGATCCTCATGACCTACATAGTGGAAGACGACAGTTAAACCCTGCAGGCTCTCCTCTGACTTCCATACCTTTTTTTTTTTTTTTTTTATGTGTATGAATGTATTGTTTGCATGTAGGTTTGTTCACCTGTGTCGTGCAATGCTGTGGAGGTCAGAAGAGGGCGTCGGATTCCCCTGGAACTGGAGTTCTCCTGGAATTGGAGTTACAGACGGTTCTCAGCCGCCATGTGGGTGCTGGGGATCGAACCTGGGTCCTCTGTAAGAGCAGTCGGTGCTCTTAACCGCTAGGCCATCTCTCCAGCCCTGACTTCCACACCTTTATAGCAGCACACAAATGCATGCCCCAAAAATGAGAAATAAATACATGTGAAAAAAAAAAAAGAATTGAAAAGAGGAGCTGGAAAGATGGCTCAGCAGGTAAGAGCACTGGCTGCTCTTGCAGAGGACCCAGGTTCGGTTTCCAGCACCCACATGGCAGCTAACAGCCAGTTCCAGGGAATCTGACACCCTCTTCTGGCCGCCTTGGGTGTTGCACGCATGTGGTGCATGTACATGTGGTTGAGGCAAATACACACACAAAAGTAAGTAAGAATAAAGAACCAAGGAGAAAGGGCTCTGGAAGCGTCGGGGTGTTGAGAGGAGGGCCAGGACAGGAGCGTGACTTCTCTTCTCCCCCCTCCCAGGGGTGTACTCCTTTGGCCTCTTCACCACGACCATCTTCGCCAACGCTGGACAGGTGGTGACTGGCAACCCCACGCCGCACTTCTTGTCAGTATGTCGTCCCAACTACACGGCCCTGGGCTGCCCACCACCGTCTCCCGACCGGCCAGGGCCTGATCGCTTTGTCACGGACCAGAGTGCCTGTGCGGGCAGCCCCAGCCTTGTGGCAGCAGCTCGCCGCGCCTTCCCATGCAAGGATGCAGCCCTGTGCGCCTATGCTGTCGCCTACACTGCGGTGAGCCCCTGGGGAAGAGGACTACAAGTGGGGAGCCTGGCCTGGAGGAGGGGGTTGTGACAGGAGGCCATACCTACTGGAGCTGGGTCCTCAGATGGACCCTTCCTTCATCCTACCTCGTCCTGGGTGGGGTAGGGCAGAGTCTACTCTTCAGGCCCCCCTCTCTCTCTCTCTCTCTCTCTCTGTGCCACGCCCCTTTCTCAGTCACACTGCACCCTAGGGTGCTCACTGGAGATGGGCTTCTCCCCTCTGATCTCCACCCTTCGCAGTCAGGCTACTTCCCTCACACCCTACCTTGGGATTCTTACCCCCATCCTGTGTTGCCAAGCCGCTGACTCTTGATGAAGTGTATGTTCATTTTATTGTTTTTATATTTTGTGTATAAGTGTACTGCCTGTGTGTATATAAGTGTACCCATGTCATGCAGTGCCCACAGAGGTCAGAAGAGGGTATCAGATCCCCTGGAACTGGAGCTACTATGGTTGTTAACTGCCATGTTGGGTGCTGGGAATCCAACCCGAGTCCTCTGCAAGAGCAGCCAGTGCTCTTAACCGCTGAGCCATCTTCCAGCCCCAGTTTTGTTTTGTTTTTAAGATTTATTTAGTTTGTTCCAGTGTTTTACACTTTTAATCCCAGCACTTGAAAGTCAGAGATAGGAAGATCTGACTCCAGCCCAGCTTGGGATGCTGAGCTCCAGGACAGCAAGAGCTACAAGTCACACTCTGTCTCAAGATCGAAACCAGCAAACTAAAAACCCAAGGTTTATTTTATTTTTATGTGTGTATGCACGTAGAGAGTCTGCGCACAGGAGTGCCGGTGACTTCAGAGGCCAGAAGGGGGCAGAGGGCCACTGCAGTGACAGGCAGTTGTGAGCTGTCCCACGCGGGTGCTGGGAAATGAACTTGGGTCCTTTCCAAGAGCAGTACCTGCTCTTAACCGCTGAGCCGTACCCAGCTCCTCTTGACTCTTCCCAACTCTGTCCCTCCCTGTCCCCATTTCCGGTTGCTTTGATTCCTTTTCTTTTTCTGGCGTCTGGGATGGTGAGGGCCTCCTAGTCCTCTCCATGGTCCCGTGGGTCTGCTGCTCTGGCCGGGACTCCACTTCTTGGCTCTGTGGTCCTGCTGGAACTCAGAGAGCGTCTTCTCCTGATCCAGGTCTCCATGGGAGGATAGTGCCCGGCACTCATCCTCCTCCTCTTTAGAGTTCTGGCTCACCCCAATAGATAGTCCCCTCACTAAGTGTGCCATCTTCTCCATGCCTTTCTGTACATGGTCATATCTGCACTCTGCGTCCTGGCCACACTGTCTAGACGCGCCCTCTTCTCTGTGCTGTTCTGTACATGGTCACATCTGCACTCTGCATCCTGGCCACACTGTCTGACCTCTGCTGATGCCTTGGACCTGAAAGGCTTTGTCCCTGTGGATCCATTTCCACATGTCCAACTCCTGCAGATGTATGTGACCCTGGTGTTCCGCGTGAAGGGGTCCCGCCTGGTGAAGCCGTCCCTCTGCCTGGCCCTGTTGTGCCCAGCTTTCCTGGTGGGCGTGGTCCGAGTGGCTGAGTACCGCAACCACTGGTCGGACGTGCTGGCCGGCTTCCTGACCGGGGCGGCCATTGCCGCTTTTCTGGTGAGTCCTGCCCCCGCCCACCTCCCCACGGAAGTCCCCTCCCTAGGGTTGGGGCTAGAGGCGTCCCTAATGTGACCCAGCCTGCTCGGTCTCATCTGTGAAATGGACTGACAGATTCAGGATAAGGCACTGCTGTGGCCTACGGAATTGAAAGGAATGCCACAGCAGTCACAGATCATGAAGACTATTTCTGGGCTAGAGGGACAGCACAGTTGGTAAAGTTTCTATTGCAAGCATGGGGACCTGGGCTCCAACCCCCAGTGCCCCTGTGAAAGGCAGATGTAGTCACATGTGCTTCTAATCCCAGCCCGTGGAGGCAGAGGGGCTGATCCTGGGCTCACTGCCAGCCTGCCTGGCCTGACCGAGAGCTCCAGGCGGTAGAAGACCTGCCTCAGAACATGGCAGACAGTGCATGAGTGTGATGAGGTGTAATGCCTGAGCGTAACCTCTGGTCCCACGGCACATGCACACACCTGAGCATACACAAACATGCACATGCACATTGGGCTGGCCTTGAGCCGGCTGTGGGATGGAAACTTGAACTCCTGCCTCTCCCTCCCAAGTGCTGGGTGACAAGCATGCCCACCACGCCCGGTCTGTGTGTTGCTAGGGAGGGAATCCAAGTTTTCTACATGCTGGGGCAGCATCTGTGCAGTGAGCCATAGTCTTAGCCCCTATTAGAACCTTTCCTGGGAGGTAGGGTGGGAGTTTACAGGTATGGGCATCTGCAGCCCAAGCCCGAGTTTACAGGTATGGGCATCTGCAGCCCAAGCCCGAGTTTACAGGTATGGGCATCTGCAGCCCAAGCCCGAGTTTACAGGTATGGGCATCTGCAGCCCAAGCCCGAGTTTACAGGTATGGGCATCTGCAGCCCAAGCCCGAGTTTACAGGTATGGGCATCTGCAGCCCAAGCCCGAGTTTACAGGTATGGGCATCTGCAGCCCAAGCCCGAGTTTACAGGTATGGGCATCTGCAGCCCAAGCCCGAGTTTACAGGTATGGGCATCTGCAGCCCAAGCCCGAGTTTACAGGTATGGGCATCTGCAGCCCAAGCCCGAGTTTACAGGTATGGGCATCTGCAGCCCAAGCCCGAGTTTACAGGTATGGGCATCTGCAGCCCAAGCCCGAGTTTACAGGTATGGGCATCTGCAGCCCAAGCCCGAGTTTACAGGTATGGGCATCTGCAGCCCAAGCCCG
>VZQC01011358.1:108621-126437 GCA_009823505.1 Rhizomys pruinosus
TTTTTTTGGTCTTTTCGAGACAGGGTCTCCCTGTAGCCCCAGCTGTCCTGGAACTCACTCTGTAGACCAAGCTGGCCTTGAACTCACAAAGATCCGCCTGCCTCTGCCTCCCAAGTGCTAGGATTAAAGGCATGCGCCACCACGCCCGGCATCAAGTGTAAGTTTTAAAGGAAGGTTATATAAGTGTGAAACCCCGAGCTTCAGTCTCATCTGAAAACTGGGGGCTGCATCCCTCGCCCTGCTGCGGCTACGGACCTCAACTCCGCCTCTCTTTGGCCCAGGTCACCTGTGTCGTGCACAATTTCCAGAGCCGCCCTCCTGGTCGAAGGCTCTCACCCTGGGAGGACCTGAGCCAGGCCCCTACCATGGACAGCCCTCTCGAAAAGTTAAGTGTGGCCCAGGTAAGGGGGCCTGGAGGCTGCTCCGGGCTGGAGAGGGTGGTGGGTGCAGGGGAGCAGTGTGCAAGTCAGGCAGGATGAGGGCGTGGGCTGCTGGAGGCCGCAGAGTCTGCTATCTGGATGAAGCCCCGGGAGGGGAACAGCTGCACCTTCCTTCCATCCAGAGTGGCTGTTTTGTTTTCTGTGGGCGTGTCTGTCTAACAACCCCTTTGCCTGTGGACTGTGGGGTCCTGGGATCCTCTAGCCCCTCCCCTCTTCTTGTCTCAGGAACCCGAGACCTGTAGGCCGCATTCGACACCGGCACGGCTCACCTCATCCAGTGAGTGTGCTGCGTGGCTGAGGGTGGGCGGGGAGTGTGGTGTGGGCTGGGGTGGCAGAGCAGCGGGGAGATGTCGTACCCACTGTCCCGTGATTCAGCTGTTGCTCTGTCCCATGTCCCATGACTCCTCGTGTGTTGCTGTCCCGTGTCCTGTGACTCCTCGTGTGTTGCTGTCCCATGTCCCGTCTCCTCGTGTGTTGCTGTCCCATGTCCCGCGTCCCGTCTCCTCGTGTGTTGCTGTCCCATGTCCCATGTCCCGTCTCCTCGTGTGTTGCTGTCCCGTGTCCCGTGACCCATCTCCTCGTGTGTTGCTGTCCCGTGTCCCGTCTCCTCGAGTGTTGCTCTGTCCCATGTCCTGTGACTCCTCGTGTGTTGCTCCGTCCCGTATCCCGTGACTCCTCGTGTGTTGCTATCCCGTGTCCTGTGACTCCTTGTGTGTTTCTCTGTCCCATGTCCCGTGACTTCTCGTGTGTTGCTCTGTCCCGTGTCCCGTGACTCCTCTATGTTGCTCTGTCCTGTGTCCCGTGTCCCGTGACTCATGTGTCGTCTCTGTTCCCCCAGAGCCGCAGAGCTGCGCCCGCCGTGGCCACCTGATTCCCAGCTGCGTGTCGTCCAGGGCTCCGGCCATGTGCTCCTCTCCGCGCGTGCCCCGCCCTCGCCTGAGGTCTGAGCCGACGCCCCTGCCCCTGCCCTTGCCTCTGCCCACCCCCACGCCCAGCCAGGGCCCCTCGCCTTCCTCCCCGGGCCCCGGGGGGCCGAGTGGGGGTTGTGGACGTGGCCGGAAGCTGCTCCTGCCCACGCCCCTGCTGCGGGACCTGTACACCCTCAGTGGACTCTACCCCTCCCCCTTCCATCGGGACAACTTCAGCCCCTACCTGTTTGCCAGCCGGGACCACTTGCTGTGAGACCCCCTCGCACCCAGAGTCCACCCCAGTGCCGCAGGCAGCGCCTGCCCTCCAGCCCGGACAGCCAGACAGCAGACAGCTGGAAGGACACTTGGGACCCTCTCGGCCTCCCTGGTCAACATCCCAGGATGCCAAATAGCTGGGTGTGCCCGTGTTCCTAGGATAGCCTTTTCCAGGGCTGAAGCCTGCCCAGTAGGCCACTGCCTGGCCAGTGAGTGCTCCCTGTGTACAAACTCGAACCCTGAGGACTTGGCTTCCACCGCTGGGAGCCTGGTCTTACTTTAAAGTCCTAGGCAGGGGCAGCTCCAGCCAGTGTTCTGTCTGAACTGCCCTTGGCTTCCAGAATTTCCAAGAGTGGGTGGGAATGATTCCAGTCAATGGGGGACCGCCCGGCGCAGCACACTTGTGAAGCCGAGGAGGGCGATCCAGGCTCTCGACAGAATCGTGGAGTCCAACCAGAGGGTTGGGGGCAGGCCCCCCGTGCCAGGGTCCTGGACACCCTTTCTCTCTCAGCCCCTCCCGGACTTGCACCAGTTTTCTAGTTAAACAGGGCTTGCCCCAGACACAGGTTTGGTGTTCTAGTGCTGTGTTTTCCCTTGGCTGCGCCCAGGGCGCTCCCCAAACCTTCTGTTATTTATTAGGGCTATGGGAAGACCACTTTTTGATTTTCGTGGCACTTGCCCCTGTTCACACTGTCCCCCCCATGCCTCAGCCTCACACAGACGTGCCATCCTGGGGGGCCTGGGTGAAGTAGAAGGGGGCCTCCCCTCCGTGAGCAGCCATGGGGCAGTGGGCAGATGACCCTTCCCTGGGCAGCCACGGGGCAGTGGGCAGATGACCCCTCCCTGGGCAGCCACGGGGCATTGGGCAGATGACCCTTCCCTGGGCAGCCACGGGGCAGTGGGCAGATGACCCTTCCCTGGGCAGCCACGGGGCAGTGGGCAGATGACCCTTCCCTGGGCAGCCACGGGGCAGTGGGCAGATGACCCCTCCCTGGGCAGCCACGGGGCAGTGGGCAGATGACCCCTCCCTGGGCAGCCACGGGGCAGTGGGCAGATGACCCCTCCCTGAGCAGCCATGGGGCAGTGGGCAGATGACACGCTGGCCCCTCCTTTTCCCTCCCCTCCTCTTCTTTAATAAAGACCTGTTTGTAACAGAAGTTTGGCTCCCTGCCTGCCTCCCCCGGGTGCTGCGAGATCTAGATGGCAGTGAGGACGGGTGTAGGTGGACCGTCACAGGGTATCTAAGGACAAATGTGGCCAGGGGGTTAATGACACCTGTCAAAGGCCTGGTTCAGGGCTGGGATGTTGGTGGACGGGTAGAGTGCTTACCTGGCATGCAGGAAGCCCTGGGCACCATCCCCAGCAGCCTACAAACCTGGGGCAGTGGCTTGTGCACCAGGGAAGGTGGAGGCAGAGGAATCGAGATTTCAGTCATCTTTGTTAACAGAGCAAGTTGGAGGTCAGCCTGGGACCATGTCAGGTCGTTGCCCCCTCCCCAAAGAGAGTCCAGATCTGGGGCTTGGAGAGCTGGCTTAGCGGTTCAGAGCACTGGCTGCTCTTGCAGAGGACCTGGGTTCAGTTCCCAGCACACACATGGTAGATAACAACCATCCTTAGCTCCAGTTCCAGGGGATCTAATGCCCTCTTCTGGTCTCTGTGGGCATTCTACAACTCAGATCCACTTATATACAGCCCCCAAAACACTCATATACATAAAAAATTAAATAATTTTTGCTGGGCATGGTGGTGCATGCCTTTAATCCCAGCACTCTGGAGGCAGAGGCAGGCAGATCTCTCTGAGTTCAAGGCCAGCCTGGTCTACGTAGTGAGTTCTAGGACAGCTGGAACTACAAGGAGACCCTGTCTCAAAAAGACCAAGAGAAAAAAAATAATTTTTTAAAAGCCTAAATAGGGGGCTGGAGAGATGGTCTAGTGGTTAAGAGCGCCAACTGCTCTTGCAGAGGACCCGGGTTCGAGGTTCAATCCCCAACACTCACATGGCAGCTGAGAATCCTCTTTAATTCCAGTTCCAGGGGAATCTGATGCCCTCTTCTGACCTCTGAGGCATTGTATGACACGGGTGCACTAACCTACACGCAGACAGTACATTCATACACATAAAAAATAACTAAAAAATTTAAAAAGCCTAAATCTGAATTTTTTCTGAGTTTCGAGTTCTAGATTCAAGGAATTAGGTAAGGGCTTAGGATTTCCTGATTAATTGACTGGTCGCCTTTGGAGAAAAGGTCCCACTATACAGGCCAGGCTGGCCTTGAATTCATGACCTTCCTGACTTACAACGGAATTTCAGGAGTGCCCCCCAAACCTGGCTAGGGGTTTGGATCACCAGTATGTCAGATCAGTAGAAAACTCAAACCAGGGAGGATGATGTAAGAATTGGGCAGGAGCTAGCAAGGTGGCTCACCAGGTAAACTCGCTGTTCTGAAGCCTGACATGCTGGACGTCACGTGGGAGGAGGGAGCGTGGGTGCATGACCAGCAGATGTGCTCTCTGAACCTCAGGAATGCCACGTGAGCGGTGGGAAGCGTGGTCTCTCTCTCTCTCTCTCTCTCTCTCTCTCTCTCTCTCTCTCTCCCCCCCCCTCACACACACACACACACACACACACACACACACACACACAAAGCCAGGCTGGCCTTGAAGTCACAAAGATCCACCTGCCTCTGCTTCCCAACTGGTGGGATTAAAGGTGTGTGCCACCATGCTCAATGGCACAAATAACATTTTTTTTTTTTGGTCTTTTTGAGACAGGGTCTCCCTGTAGCCCCAGGTGTCCTGGAACTCACATTGTAGACCAGGCTGGCCTTGAACTCACAAAGATCCGCCTGCCTCTGCCTCCCAAGTGCTAGGATTAAAGGTGTGCGCCACCACGCCCAGCACAAATAACATTTTTTAAAGGGTGCTGGAGTGGGGCACAGTAGTGCACATCTTTAATCCCAGCACTCAGGTGGCAGAGGCAGGTGGAGCTCTGTGAGCTCAAAGCCAGTGTGGTCTACATACTGAGTTCTAGGGCAGCCCTAGCTACATAGTGAGACCTTGTAATTAATTAATTAATTAATTAATTAATTAATTAATTAAGCTAAGCTAAGCTTTGGGGCTGGAGAGGTGGGTCAATGGTTAGCATTTGCTGTTCTTGCAGAGTTTGAGTCCCAGCACCGACAGTGCCTCTGTCACCCTCTTCTGGCTTCTGCAAGCACTGCAGACTTACCAGGTACGCACACCTGCAGGCAAAACACACACGTTAAAAAAAGAAACTTTTGGGGGCTGGAGGGATGGCCTAGCGGTTAAGAGCACCAACTGCTCTTGCAGAGGACCCGGGTTCGATCCCCAGCACCCACATGGGGGCTAAGAACCGTCTTAACTCCAGTTCCAGGGGAATCTGATGCCCTCTTCTGACTTCCACAGCATTGCATGACATGGGTGCACAGACCTACATGCAGACAGTACATTCATACACATATGAAAATAAAAACTAAAAAAGAAATGTGTGTGCATACACATACATATATATTCATGTGTACATATGCATATATATATATATATATATATATATATAATAGGAGAGTTGGCTCAGCAGTTAAGAGCACTGTCTTGCTTTTGCAGAGGACCTGAGCTCCAACCCCCCCCCACATCCGTTAGCTCACAAACACCTCTAACCCAGCTCACAGGGATATGATGTCCTCCTCTAGCCTCCATGGGCACCTGGTCTCACATGCACTTGTTCACGCACATAATTAAAAATTAAAGTAAAAAAAAAAGAATTTTGGGCCTTTGAGATGGCTCCGGGGAAAGGCACTTGCTGCCACACCTGGGTTTGACCCCCAAGAAGCACACACTTGAGGAAGAGCTGACGCATACACGCTGTTCCCTGACCTCAGCATGTGCACTGCGGCATGGCATCACCACTATGTGCTAATTTTTTTTAAGTAAGGTCAGGCAGGGCACAGCCTGTGATCCCAGCTCTTGGGAGGTGGAGGAGGAAGGAGGATCAGGAGTTCACGGTCATCCCCACCTACATGGTGAGCTGGAAGGCAGTCTGGGCTACGGATCAGGAGTTCACGGTCATCCCCACGTACACGGTGAGCTGGAAGCCAGTCTGGGCTACGGATCAGGAGTTCACGGTCATCCCCACGTACACGGTGAGCTGGAAGCCAGTCTGGGCTATGGATCAGGAGTTCACTGTCAGCCTCACCTACACGGTGAGCTGGAAGCCAGTATGGGCTACGGATCAGGAGTTCATGGTCATCCCCACGTACACGGTGAGCTGGAAGCCAGTCTGGGCTACATCAGGCCAGGAAGGAAGGTGGAGAGAGGTGGGAGAGTGAGAGTGAGAGAAAGAAAGAATGAATTCTCCGATGGAGATGGGTTTACAATGTAAATGTTTATTTAATGTGTTTGAATGTTTTGCCAGCATGTATGTAAGAGCACCACATGCATGCAAAGCCACCGGAGGCCAGAAGAGAGTGTCAGTCCTCCTGGAACTGGAATTGTAGACTGTTGTTAGCCCCCATGTGGGTGCTGGGAACTGAACCCAGGTCCTCTTCAAGAACAGTCAGTCCTTTTAACTGCTGAGCCAGCTCTTCAGTCCAGACAGGTTCACAGTTTAGAGTCTTCAGGAAGTCTACACTGAGGAGATAAGAGTGAGGTAAGATCTGAAGGGTAGGGAGGGAGCCACATGAATATCTGGTGTGTGTGTGTGTGTGTGTGTGTGTGTGTGTGTGTTCGTGTGACAGTAAGTGTCCCAGGCATAGAAGACAGCTGGAGCAAAGGCTGAGGCTGGAACTTCCCGAGATTCCAGAATGAACAGGTCTGTCTGGGCTGGAGCGCAGTGAGTGGAGAGGGAGAGTGCATGGGGAAGGTGGGCTGGGCATGGGCCATGTGGGCATAGCAGGATCACGAAGCCCCCTCTTGACCAACCAGTGCTGCTTTCAGAACTCAGAGATCTTACCGCAGAGCATGCTGGACTCTGAGTTGTCCTCAGCACCTCGGACAGCGCCTTGTGCAGCTCTGCTGACCCTGTCCATGTTCCTGGGCATCGAAGGCCACCCATGGTATCCCTGGAGAGGAATGTGGCAGCAAGCCTCCTCTTGCCTCACACCCAATACAAGTGGGTAACCTCAGGTACAGGATACAAACTAAGCCCTTAAAAACTTTCCTAGGAGCCAGAGAGATGGCTCAGCAGTTAAGGGCACTGGCTGCTCTCTCAGAGAACCCAGGTTCAATTCCCAGCTCCCACATGGTGGCTAACAACTCTCCATAACTCCAGTTCTAGGGGATCGAATGCCCTCTTATGACCTTGGAGGACATTGCACAACATGGATACACTTATGCCCATGCAGGTGATACACTCGTACACAAACATAAAATATTTCAGCTCTGTCAGGCTGGGACTTAAACCCAGAATGTGAGAGGCTGTGGGTTCCATCTTCAGTACTGCAGTCAATGTTTGCAGTAGAGCATGGTGGTGCTTTCTTCTAATCTGAGCACTTAGAAGGGAAAGAAGAATTAGAAATTAAAGGTAATTCTTGGTTTCACAGTCAGTTTGAGGCCAGCCTGGGCTATATGATCCCATCTCAAAACTAAAACTGGAGGCAGGCTGTGTCATGACCCCCTACCATGTGCCCACCCACCCACAAAACAATATTAATTAGTAATTAAAAAAAAAAAAACAGAGCCGGGCATGGTGGTGCACACCTTTTATCCCAGGCAAGGGGATCTCTGTGAGTTCAAGGCCTGCCTGGTCTACACAGTGAGTTCCAGGACAGCTGGGGCTACAGGGAGACCCTGTCTCAAAAAGACCCCCTAGAAAAACAAAGAAAACCCCACAGAGCCAGGTGAGGTGGCACGTGCCTGTCGTCCCATTCCTCCGAAGTAGAAGCAGGAGAGTCCAGAGTTGAAAGACATCTTCAGAAAAAAAAAGAAAGAGAAAGAAAAAAAAGAAAGAAAGAAAGAAAGAAAGAAAGAAAGAAAGAAAGAAAGAAATCCTCAGTTACATAGGGACCTCAGGGCCAGTGTGGGCTACCTGAGATCTGGCCTCAAACTGAAGTATACTAATATAAAAATAATTTTTTTTTCTGTAAAGAAAGAACAAAAACAAGACAAAAAGAAAAAAAAAAACTTTTGTAAAATGAGCTTGATGGGTGCCAGGAATCCAGCACTAGGGAGGCTGGGTTGAGAGGGCTGACGTTAGTTTGAGCAAACCTGATCTACATAGGCAGCTTGAGGACAACCAGGGGTCACAGACGGAGATGGCGTTCAAATAATAAATAAATAAGTAAATAAGTAAATAAGTAAATTTCTTAGATGAATGAGTTAATCCTTTTAGCATGCCAGTGAATTTCCAGGCACAGCCCCCCCCCAGCAGCCAGCCCCCCCCAACTCCCTCCTGCTCACAGCTCTGCCCAGAGGTCCTGTGCTCCTCCTAGAAGCTTCTCTAGAACCCTCTGTAAAGGCAGAGGCAGAATTCTGGCATGAGGGGGAAGAACTGTGTCCTGGAAAGTCCTGTGGAATGGCCGCCGCTTCGCTGAATGTCCCTGAGCCTACATCTGTGAGCACCTCTTGGGTGTCAGGGGCCATGCTGGGAGCTGGGGACTCTTCGGAGATGAATACCATTAGTAAATGCATCGTATTAGAAGTGCTGTTATTTGAATAGAGATAGAAAGTCATTTATTCAGCTGGGCATGGTGGCACACTTTTTGTCCTAGCATTCAGAAGGCAGGTGGACCTCGCTGAGATCCAGGCCAGTTTGGTCTCCCAAAGGGGTGCCAGGCCAGCAAGGGGTACCAGTCCCAAAAACACCAAAAAGAAGATTCATGCCAGACACGGGTCCTAGAGTATCAGCTATTCAGGAAGCTAAGGCAGGGGCTTGCTTGAGCCCAGAAGTTGTTGCATAGGCAACATGATGAAGATCCTCTTCCTTCCTTCCTTCCTTCCTTCCTTCCTTCCTTCCTTCCTTCCTTCCTTCCTTCCTTTCTTTTTTTATTTTATTTATATTTATTTTTATTTTTTTGCTTTTTGGTCTGAGACAGGGTCTCCCTGTAGCCCCAGCTGTCCTGGAACTCACTCTGTAGACCAGGCTGGCCTTGAACTCACAAAGATCCGCCTGCCTCTGCCTCCCAAGTGCTAGGATTAAAGGCGTGCACCACCACGCCTGGCCCCTTTTCTTTTTTTTTTTAATTTTATTTATTTATTTTTATGTGTATGAATGTACTGTCTGCATGTGGGCCTGTGCACCCGTGTCATGCAGTGCCTCGAAGAGGGTGTTGGATTCCCCTGGAACTGGAGTTAAAGACGGTTTTCAGCCACTATGCGGGTGCTGGGTATCGAACCCAGGTCTTCTGCAAGAGAGGTCGGCACTCTTAACCGCTAGGCCATCTCTCCAGCCCCTTCTTTCTTTTCTTTCTCTTTCATTTTCTACTTTTCTTTTGGTGTTTTGTTTTGGTGTTTTTGAGACAGGGTCTCCTTGTAGCCCCAGCTGTCCTGGAACTCACTGTGTAGACCAGGCTGGCCTGAAACTCATGGAGATAGCCTGCCTCTGCTTCCAGAGTTCTGAGATTACAGACGTGCATCGCTACGCTCAGTTTATTTATTATTTTCAGGAGCATGTGCATGTGCCTGCCAGAGGTCACATGCTCCACGTGTACACAGGAGCCTGTGGAGGCCATTGAGGTTGTCAGATCTCCTGGAACTGGAGTTACAGGTAATTGTGGTGCTAGGAACTGAACCTGGGTTCTCCACAATGAAAACAAGTGTTCTTGAGTGCTGAGCCATGTTTCCAGCCCCAAGTTCTTATTTAAGATTTATTTTTATTTCATGCATATGAGTGTTTTGCTTCCATATATGCAAGTGCACCATGTGTGTGCAGTTCTAGAAGAGGGTGTGGGACCCACCAGAACTGGAGTTACAAGTGGTTGTTAGCTTCCTGGGTGCTGGGAACCGAACCCAGGTCCTCAGCAAGAGGAGCCAGTGCCCTTAACCACTGGGCTAGCTCTCCAGCTCCGCCCCTGCACACTTGTATCCCAGTATGTCTATGGTGTGTGTGTGTGTGCATGTGTGTACATGAGCGTGGAGTATGAATGTTGGACAGTGTGTACAGGCTGGTTTGTATCAGGTAGGGTTGAGCCGTGACTGTGTGGGATGGGAGTACTGAAAAAGGAATATCTGCAGAGACACCCATGCGTGGTGTGCGTGTGCATGTGCGAGGTGCCCAGCTGTGTGTGTGGGTGTGCTGGGGGATGTTGTAGGCCTGTTTTCTATTGCCAGAGGGAGAGAGAAAGCCCAGGAAATCAGTTTTGCCCTGCCTCTGGGTCTCCAGGCAACGGTACCACTTTGAAGTTACCAGGAGACAAGGTTGCCAGGCAACAGTGGCGTGAGTGACACTCTGGAGTGAAGAGAGAAGAGAGCAAGCTGAGCAATCAGGGTCGCTCCCCTCGGTTCCCATCATCCTACCTCCCCTCCATTCATTGATTCAATGAGAATGTATCTGACAATCTCCGACGCGTTAAGCAGAGTTTTGAGCCCTGGAGAGACAGAAGTGAAGAAGCTGCCGAGGTCCCTGCCATATTTCAGATTCTTTCTGCATGCAAACCTCTCTCTTTGGCTTCTGTTCTCTCTTTCCCCTACACAAGGAAGCACGAAGAAGGGCCATAGTCAAAGGAGAAGGAAGATGTGAGCCACCTTCGAATCCCCTCACGGAGGCAGCTGCGAGGATGGGTCAGCAGATCCTGCACATCTCACAACCGGAGTTCAGAACTTCAGAACCTAGGTAATGCCAGGCGCATGTCTTTAATCCGAGCACCCAGGAAGCAGAGTGAGTGAGATCAAGACCAGCCTGGTCTATATAGTGAGTTCTAGGCCAGTCAGAGCTAAAATGAGGCCCTGGCTAAAAAAAAAAAGGGGGGGGGAGGCTGGGGAGCAGTTAAGAGCACGGGCTGGGGCTGGAGAGATGGCCTAGCGGTTAAGAGCGCCGACCGCTCTTACAGAGGACCTGGGTTCGATCCCCAGCACCCACATGGCGGCTGAAAACCGTCTGAAACTCCAATTCCAGGAGAACTCCAGTTCCTGGGGAATCCGACACCCTCTTCTGACCTCCAAGGCATTGCACGACACGGGTGCACAGACCTGCATGCAGACAGTACATTCATACACATACAGAAATAAATAAATTAAACTAAAAAAAAATTAAAAAAAAGAGCACGGGCTGCAGAAGACCTGGGTTTGACTCCCACCAACTCAATGGCTGCAACAACCATCCTCTCCAGTTTAGGGGAACCCACACCCTCTTCTGAGTCTGTGGGCACTGCATGACACAGATGCACTTACACACATGGAGGCATCCACTTATACTCATAAATAAAATCAAAAATAAAATATTTTCTGAAAAAGCCTGGGGTGCCAACTTCCCTAGGAGACAGGAGAGGGGAATTCGCCAAAGCCACACACACATCTCCCTCTAGCCCAGCTGGCTTGATACTATGTAGACCAGGCTGGCCTCATCATAGAAATCTTATGTCTCTGCCTCCTGAGTGCTGAGATTAAAGTTGTTTGCTATCATGCCCAGCAACAAAAATATTTTTACTTATTATTTTTATTGTATTTTTTTTAGTCTTTTTGAGAACAAGGTCTCCCTGTAGCCCCAGTTGGCCTGGAACTTACTCTGTATACTCAGGCTGGCCTTGACTCACAGAGATCCATCTGTCTTCTNCCCTCTTCTGACCTCCAAGGCATTGCACGACACGGGTGCACAGACCTGCATGCAGACAGTACATTCATACACATACAGAAATAAATAAAATTAAACTAAAAAAAAATTAAAAAAAAGAGCACGGGCTGCAGAAGACCTGGGTTTGACTCCCACCACCTACATGGCTGCTAACAACCATCCATACCTCCAGTTCTAGGGGAACCCAGCACCCTCTTCTGACGTCTGTGGGCACTGCATGACACAGATGCACTTACACACATGGAGGCAGTCCACTTATACTCATGAAATAAAAATCAAAAATAAAATATTTTCTGAAAAAGCCTGGGGTGCCAACTTCCCTAGGAGACAGGAGAGGGGAATTCGCCAAAGCCACACACACATCTCCCTCTAGCCCCAGCTGGCTTGATACTATGTAGACCAGGCTGGCCTCAATCTCATAGAAATCTTTATGTCTCTGCCTCCTGAGTGCTGAGATTAAAGTTGTTTGCTATCATGCCCAGCAACAAAAATATTTTTTACTTATTTATTTTTTATTGTATTTTTTTTTAGTCTTTTTGAGACAAGGTCTCCCTGTAGCCCCAGTTGGCCTGGAACTTACTCTGTATACCAGGCTGGCCTTGAACTCACAGAGATCCATCTGTCTCTGCCTCCTAAGCACTAGGATTAAAGATGTGTGCCACCACGCCTGGCTTGACTTATTTTTATTTTATGTGTATAAGTGTTTTGCCTGCATGTACGTGCACCCCATGTGTACATTACCCAAGGAGACCAGAAACGGGCACTGGATCCCCTGAAACTGGAGTTACAGGTGGTTGTTAGCTACCATGTTGGTGCTGGGAACTGAACCCAGGTCCTCTGTAATAGCCAGTAGTGATTTTTTGTTGTATTGTTTTGTTTGGATTGGTTTGGTCCTTTAGAGACAGGGTCTTCCTGTAGCCCCAGCTGGCCTGGAAGTCCCTATGTAGACCAGGCTGGCCTCAATGTTACAGAGATCCACCTGCCTCTGCTGGGATTAAAGGTGTGTGCCACTACGCCCAGCCTGGTTAAATCATCTTAACCACTGGGCTCTCTCTCCAGCCCTCCAAGGTTAATCAAAAGTCATTAGTCTAGATTCTCCATCTTATGAAGTCATTCCCACACACAGCAGCCTGTCTACGAGTCCTGAGTGGAGTCCGAAACATTTATGAACACATGCCTATGACCAGGTGTGCAGAGATGAGCAAACAGACACTGCTCTCCCTCTGTGACCTGTCCTTGGGCAATGTCAGCAAATGTCCACACAGACAGGAGGCACACGGACATGGAACGCTAAGACACAGTTTTAAGATGAGCAAACTGAGGTTAGGAATCCCTTTAAAAAAAGTGTGAGCCGGGTGTGGTGGCACACGCCTTTAATCCTAGCACTTGGGAGGCAGAGGCAGGTGGATCTTTGTGAGTTCAAGGACAGCCTGGTCTAGAGTGAGTTCCAGGACAGCCGTAGCTACAGGGAGACCCTGTCTCAAAAAGACCAAAAAAAGCTGGGCGTGGTGGTGCACACTTTTAATCCTTTGCCCTGCCACCCGTATGATCCCTTTTTGCTATTATCTGTCCCCCCCGTTAGACCGCCTCATAGCTGCAGTCCCCTTCCTCCGCGCATAGCGTTGTAGTACTTAGTGTTCTAGTTTTCCGAATACTTTGTTGGTTTTACGTTGTGCTTTGTATTGCGCACTGTACTTTGTTTCACCATGACTCTTGAGCCCATCGCTTGCACAACTTTTAATCCTAGCACTTGGGAGGCAGAGGCAGGCGGATCTTTGTGAGTTCAAGGCCAGCCTGGTCTATAGAGTGAGTTCCAGGACAGCTGGGGCTACAGGGAGACCCTGTCTCGAAAAGACCAAAAAAAAAAAGTGTGAGAGAAGGGGCTGGAGAGATGGCCCAGTGGTTAAGAGCATCGACTGCTCTTTCACAGGACCCAGGTTCGATTCCCAGCATCCACAAGGCGGCTAAGAACCATCTTTAAGCTGGGTGTCGTGGCCCATGCCTTTAATCCCAGCACTAGGGAGGCAGAGGCAGGCAGATCTCTGTGAGTTCAAGGCCAGCCTGATCTACAGGTGAGTTCCAGGCCAGCTGGGGCTATAGGAAGACCCTGTTTCCAAAAAAAAAGACACTGTCATGTAGCCTAGGCTGGCCACAGACTCACTGTATAACCTGGGTGGCTCTGCATGTTCGTCATCTTGCTGCCCACCTTTTCAGTGCTGCAGTAGCAGTCAGGAGTACTAGCCCGAGCCTACGCAGCCCTGGATAGTGAAAACAGGCCTGGTGCATGCCGAGTGATCTACCCACTCGGCCACATCCCCGTCCTCCAATCTGTAATCCGTCAATGATTTGGCCTTCTCTAGCCTTTAAGCTTTGTATTCCTATGATGGGCTCACCAGGTCACAATAATAACCAGGCATGGGGCCCAGGCCTTTAATCCCAGCACTCAGGAGGCAGAGGCAGCTGGATCTCTGTATGAGGCCAGCCTGGTCTATGCAGCAAATTCTAGGCCACGTGGGTCCGGTGGTGGCGCACGCCTTTAATCCTACACTTGGGAGGTAGAGGCAGGCGGATCTTTGTGACTTCAAGGCCAGCCTGGTCTACAGAGTAAGTTCCAGGACAGCTGGAGCTACAGGAAGACCCTGTCTCGAAAAGGCAAAAAAAAAAAAAAAAAAAAAAAAAAAAAAAAAGGGAAGAATTCAAGTAGCTGGTCTGGAGAGCTGGTGCAGCACTTAAGAGCACTGACTGCTCTTGCAGAGGACCCGGTTTTGCTCCTACATGGTGACTAACGACTCGTTCCAGGGGATCCAACCCCTCTTCTGGACTCTGAGGGTTTGCATGCAGGTGGCGCAGTTACATATGAGCGGGAAAACACTTATACACATAAAAAGTATCCAGGCATGGTGGTGTTCAGGAAGCAGAGGCAGACGGATCTCCTCAAGAGCCCAGCCTGTTCTACATAGCGAGTTCCAGCCACAGGACAATCCTGTATCAATAAAATAAAATATGGTGTTCATGCTGCATCCCCCAGCACATTCCCTCAGTAGAGTGAGCGCCGGTCGCCTCCATCTGCTGGGAGGGGCTTGCAAGAAGCTATGTGCTGCAGCCAATGAGCCCTCAGTGCGGACGGGCCTATGGGGAGAGCACGCTCATGATTGGACGGAGCTGCTTTGCAAATGGCGGAGACGCTGAGGCGGATGCTGGGCGGCGGCGCGGCGGGGTCAAGGGAGAACGGCACCCCGGAGCCCGGGCCACCGGTGCTGCTGCTTGGTGCCCCGGGCTCCGGGAAGACGTCGCTGCTCTTTGCGACCGCACTGCACGCGGCGGGGGAAGGCCGCGGGCCTGTCCTCTTCCTGACGCGGAGGCCGCTGCAGAGGCTGCCGCTCCGGGCGCGAGCGGCACGCGAACCGCTGCGGCTGCAGGTAGCTGTGGGTGGGGCCGGATTGCCCGCGCAGAGGGCGTGACCATGCGAGTTTGGTTTAACTTTGGTTCAGCGTTTTAGAGCATGGGCTAACCTTGCAGAAAAATCGGATTGTGTTCCCTTCACCCACATGGCGGCTAACAAGTGTATGCAACTCCGGCTCCAAGGGATCTGTCGCCCTCTTCTGACCTCCACAGACATTGCATGCTTGGGTGCACTCACATACGCAGGCAAAACACTCAAAATAGGTAAACTTCTTTAAAAAGTTTTTTTTTTTTTTGTCTTTTCGAGAGAGACTCCCTGTAGCCCCAGCTGTCCTAGAACTCACTCTGTAGACTAGGCTGGCCTTGAACTCACAAAGATCTGCCTGCCTCTGCCTCCCAAGTGCTAGGATTAAAGGCGTGCGCCACCACACTCGGCAAAATAGGTAAACTTCTTAAAAAGTTTTTTTTTTTTTAAATAAGTGAATGAAATTCCAGCACTCAGGAGGCAGAGGCAGGCGGATCTCTTTGAGTTCAAGGCCAGCCTGGTCTACAAAGTGAGTTCCAGGACAGCTGACACGCATCTCAAAAAGACCAAAAATAATGGGCTGGAGAGATGGGCCTAGAGGTTAAGAGCACCGACTGCTCTTGCAGAGGACCCAGGTTCGATCCCCAGCACCCACATGGCGACTGAGGACTGTCTTTAACTCCAGTTCCATGGGAATCTGACGCCCTCTTCTGACCTCTGTGGCATTGCATGACACAGGTGCACAAACCTACATGCAGACAGTACATTCATACACATAAAAAATAAAAAAACCCAGCTTTATTAAAAAAAAAAGTGAATGAAAGACCGTAGTTTCTCCCCCCTCCCCACTTTTTGCCTTAAATAATTTTCGGTAGTGATAAGTGCTAGAAAAGCCAGGTGCCTAGGATATTTAAGCTGCTACTTCATTCTGGAACTTTCTGTCTTGGGCCTGAGTGCCTTCCCCAGGCGTTTGGCCTCCTATACTGAAGCTGGCCTTTTCCAATCTTCTAGAAGTTTAGATTCCAGTACCCACCTTCAACTCTCGAGCTTCTCCGGCTGCTAGCCTCCGCCCATGAGGCCCCAGGGCCTGCCCCGTGCCTTTTGCTGCTGGACGGCCTGGAGGAGTATTTGGCGGAAGACCCAGGGACCCAGGAAGCCGCCTACCTAGCTGCGCTGCTTCTAGATACCACAGCCTACTTCAGCCACCGACTGGGACCCGATCGCAGCTGCGGGCTCATGGTGGCCCTTGAGACCCGGATAGAAGTAGATGGGGGGGATGCCCCACGGCTAACTTTGCTTCAAAGGTATTTTCCTGCCAAATGTTGGCTGCAGGCAGAGGCCCCAGGCCTGGGACAGCAAGGCTGCCTCCGAGCCTGCCTGGAGTCAGACAAGCCGGGCCCCAGTGCAGAGTGGGCTTTTACGTTCTCAGTGGATGGAGAGATGGAGATCACCCCATGGCCCACCCAGCCTACTCGCCCCAGCCCAGACAAGAGGAGTTCGAGTGCTGGAGGCCAGTCCTTAACCTCACTGTGTGACAGAGGCTCTGTGCCTCCGTCTCCTGGGGACCAAATGCTTACCACAGGGACAAGCACATATTCAAAGACCTAAAGAACCAACATTGCTGGGGGCATGGCTAGTGAGATGACTCAGTGGGTAAAGGTGCTTTCCACCAAGCCTGGTGACAGGTTTGATCTCCAGGATGGTACCCCATGGTACAGGGAGAACCAGCTACTGCAGCGTGTCACCTGACCTGCACACTGACTGACACACATCCACACAGTAATAAAATACAATTTTAAATAGATGTCTTCATCTGTGGCTTCTTTTAAAAAATTCATTTTTATGTTCATGAGTGTTTGCCTATATATGTGTGATATGTGTGCAGTGTCTGCCGAGACCAGAATAAGGTGTCAGGTCCCCCAGAACTGTACAGAGGTTGTTAATGGCAAGTGGGTGCGGGGAGCTGAGCCCCGTCCTCTGTATGCGCAGCCAGTGCCCTTAGCTGCTGACTTGGCTCTCCAGGACCACCCCTTTGTTGACCTTTGGTTTGTTTGAGACAAAGTCAGCTGTGTAGTGCTGTCTGGCCTGGAACTACCCCTGTCAAACAGGCTAGCCTGGAACCCTGCCTCCCAAGAGTGCTGGGACCAATGATGTGAGCCACCACGCCTAGCTAGGACAAACTGTTTAAAGGCATTCAGCTAAAGCTGGGTGTGGTGGTACATGCCTGTAATCCCAGAATTTGGAAGTGGAGCTGGGAAGAGCGAGTGTTCGAGGTCATCCTTGGAGATACAAGGAATTGTAGGCCAACCTGGGCTACATGAGACTCTGTCTCAGAAAACAAAACAACCCTGCTAGAGATATGGCTTGGTGGTTAAGAGCTTGCTACCCCTACAGACGAGCTGAATTTGGTTCCCACACTAAGCTGTCCAGAACCATCTGTGGTTACAGTCTCCCTGGATCTAACCCCTGTTCTGGCCTGTGTGGGCATCTGAACCCACATGCATGGATGAAGAACAGAGCTGGGTGTGGTAGCACATGCCTGTAATCCTGGCCCATGGGGACTGAAGGGGGTCAAAAGAGCCAGGCTGGGCTCCCTGAGACCCTGTCTCAAAAAAATAAAATAGGGCTGGGGAGATGTCTCAGTGGTTAGGAGCACTGCTGTTCTTGCTGAAGACCTGGGTTTGGTTCCCAGTACACATATGGCAGCTAACAGCCACCCCAAACCCAGTTACAGGGGATCCAATGTGCTTTCCGGCCTCTGTAGGCATTGTTCACGTGTGCATTCTGTGTGCACAGCTAAACCACATTTCCCAAGATCCCCTGGTTCTAGCTAGAGTCTAGATTTGTGATGTGACTGCTTCTAGACAACAGGAAGCTGGGCGTGGTGGCACACCTTTAATCCCAGTACTCGGGAGGGAGGCAGGCAGATCTCTGTGAGTTCAACCCCAGCCTGGTCTACAGAGCAAGTTCCAGGCCAGCTGGGGCTACAGGGAGACCCTGTCTCAAAAAAAAAAAAAAAAAAA
>VZQC01011358.1:126795-136796 GCA_009823505.1 Rhizomys pruinosus
AAAAAAAAAAAAAAAAAAAAATACTCCAAGGTTGTAAGCTGGTGAACAGGAGGGGCTGGGTAGGGAGCCAGGTGGGCTTCACCAGCCTTGTCCAGGACGTCCTGGCTCCGGGTCCTCTTGCACCCCCAGGCTCCTGCAGGCTGGGGTCCTTAGCACGGGCCATGGAGCTGGGGGGCAGAGGCTGTGGGGCTGGCACAGGCTGTTCTCATAGGGGTGAGAGTAGGGGTCCTCCAAAGAGTCCCCACGGACTCCCTGGGAGCCCCCTGAACTGTAATCAGTTGAGATGCCCGAGTCAGATACCAGGAGGTACAGGTACTTGAGGTGGGGCGGGGTGGGCGGCAGCCCGGGGGGCCGGGCCGGCGGGCGCAGGAGCTGGGAGCTGGGGTCTAGGACAGTGTACTCAAAGCTGGAGGGTGAGGTGCCCTCCGGCCCGGGCTTCAAGGCCAAGTCGGAAGAGCAGGAAGAGGCTGCGGACCCTGCGTCCTCAGCCCCCGCGGGGGCGCCATCCTCCCTGCGTGGGCTCCGGGGCCGCAGCCGCGCGTCCAGCACCAGGTAGGTGTCCTTCGCCTCCTGGACGCCCGGCTGCGCCAGGGGCCCCTCGGCGTCCCTGCCCCAGCAGCGCTCCGAGAGCACTTCCAGGCCGGCGGGGGGGTCCTCGGGGAGCGGGCTGCACGGGCTCCACCACAAGCAGCCATCACGCTGCGACAGCCACAGCTGCAAAGACAAGACAGCACCTACTCAGCCTCAGCACGGCCGCGGCAGCACGCCAGGACGCCCCACGCCTACCTGGAAGTTCCCCTCGTGGGTGGTGAACAGGCCCTCGAACTCGCTCTCTGGACCGGGGATGCCGGGCCAGATCTTCTGCTTCAGGCTCCTGTGGAGGTCGTCAGAAACAAGTTCACTGGACACGAGGCACTGGACACTCACCTGGGCCACTCAGAGCCCCATTGCACCCCAATAATAAAGTAAAATAAAGTAAAACAAAATAGTAAATAATGTAAAACGAGGAAAAATATTACAGTAGAATAACAAAATTTAAAATGATAGAATAAAATAATGAAATAAAATAGTAAAGTAAAATTAAATTAACAAAATAAATTAGTGGGGGTCTTTCAAGGCAGATGAAATGAAGGCCTCTATGAAATGGAGGCCAGCCTTGGCTACATAGTGAGTTCCAGGCTAGCTAGGACTGCAGAGAGAGACCCTGTCTCAGACGAAAACAAAAATTAGTTGAAGTAACAAAATAAAAATAAAATAGTAAAAGCCGGGCGTGGTGGCACACACCTTTAATCCTAGCGCTTGGGAGGCAGAGGCAGGCGGATCTTTGTGAGTTCAAGGGCAGCCTGGTCTACAGAGTGAGTTCCAGAACAGCTACAGGGGGACCGTGTCTCGAAAAAAAAAAAAAAAAAAAAAAAAAAAGGTAAAGCATAAAGAAAAAATAATATAAAATATATAAAATGAAATAAATTTTAAAAGAAAATAATTATAAGTCAATATAAAATACAATTTAACAGTCGTGCGTGTATGTCTGTGTCTCTATTTTACTACCAAGTAAAGCACGGGGCCACCAGAGAGGAGCAGGATCTGTGCTTCACGGACCAGCAGGAAAGGCACTTTGGGCAGAGGGAACATGGCGGGACAGGCTTTGTGTGCTCTGGGACTGCGTGCTATTGTAAGACCCAGCTGGGAAGGTCATTAAAATTAAACTGCCGGGTTGATTTGACAAAGCTGACGACCTGCATAGGAAGCACCAGCCACTGAATTGAGGAACCCACCAGGTTCCCCACCCCACCCCGCAGTCTGTTTGCTGTCACATGGAGTCACCCACGCTGTGTGACTTTGGGCTTAGCTTTCCATGGCGAGATGGGGCGGGGGTCCGAGGAGGGTCTGGGCAGGTGTTGGGGGCTCACCGGCGGTTGGACAGCAGAGCCAGCACCACCAGCAGCATGGCGATGAGCACCAGGATGAGAGCCAGCGTCAGGATGAGCGGGTCCAGGTCTAGGGGGCAGGAGGGCGGTCAGGGAGGAGGTGCTTTGCAGGGTGCTTTGCAGGGTGCTCCGCCCAGCCGCTCACCACTGGCTGTCAGCAGAGACGCGGGCTCCGACCATGCACTCCAGAAGCCGCTGAAGCTGGGCTCCGCCATGCGCGCGCGCACCGCGAAGGTGTAGCGCGTCCCGCCGCGTAGGTTGCTCAGCACGCACTCAGTGCGGCCCTCCAGGATGTCCACCTGAGCGGGGCAGGGGCGGGGGGACAGCACAGTCACCAGGGCAATACAGTCATATACATAAAATAAAAATAAACAAAAATAAACAAATGTAAGAATCAGTAAACAGGATGCTGGGCACCGGGCACTGGGTGCTGGGTACCGGGAGGGCCAGTGCTGGAGGGCCGTCTGCGGTGGTCCTGGGGTCTCACCCTCTGCGCCGCTCCTGCACCCGTGCCTGCGGACACGTCCACCTCATAGCGGATGTGCGTGGTCATCGGTGCTCCGGGAGGTGGCAGCCAGCGCAGCACCACGTGGCCACCCTCCTCGGCTCTGCGAGCCAGCAGCCCCGCGGGGGCGTCCAGGAGCACTGCGGGGGAGTCGCGGGTCAGATGGAGCGAGGTCCCGGCCCGCCGACCGGTCCCCTAGAACCTACCTACTTCGTTGATGTGTATGATTCGGTGGTAGCGCAGGGCCCCCGAGGCTGTGGCTGTGACACGCAGCTCCAATGGCACGAAGCTCGACGTGTCTGCAGTTGGCAGTGAGCACCAGAACCGCACCCTTCCGCGGGGCGTGGGTGCCTGCCGCAGCTCACAGGGCTTCCGTGGTTCACCCCTGTGTGCCAGGACCCGGAAGGAAGGTTGAACCAGCAGGGAGGCCGGGGTGTCAGGAGAGTGTCTGGCCCAGACCTTCCAGCTCTAGCATGGTAGACAGACTGGCCCAGGCCTGCTAGCTCAGACTGCATTCCCAGGGGTAATCACAAAAGCACTGCAGCCCCACCCACCAGGGGGCGCCCAGCCCCATGCATTGCTGCCTGAGCCCAGGGATGGAGAGGGATGGTTCCGGCCCCGCCCACCAGGGGGTGCCCTGTCCCATGCGTAGTTACTGCCTGAGCCCAGGGATGGAGAGGGATGGTTCCAGCCCCGCCCACCAGGGGGTGCACAGCCCCATGCAGTGCTGCCTGAGCCCAGGGATGGAGGATGGTCCCAGCCTCACCCACCAGGGGGCGCCCAGCCCAATGTACTGCTGCCTGAGCCCAGGGATGGAGAGGGACTGTTCCAGCCCTGCCCACCAGGGGGTGCACAGCCCCATGCAGTGCTGCCTGAGCCCAGGGAAGGAGAGGGATGGTTGCAGCCCCACCCACCAGGGGGCATCTGGCCCTGCTTGCCCAGTCCCATCCATCCCCCATTCCCTCCTAACTATCGCTCCAGATGGCAGGGTCCTCCGTGACCTGGTGGACTCTCTGCACTCCCCCCCAACCCCCGAGGCTGGACACCTGTTCTGAGGACTCACTCTAGCTGGTAGGTGAAGCTGTAGTTGGAACCCACCGCTTCTTCCCAGAAGCACACCAAGTCCTCCAGCCTCTCAGTGAAGCACAGAAGTTCTTCTGACCCCCGGGACGCTAGTATGGCCGCTGGGAAGAGAAGTGGCCATGTCTGAGCTGGGAGGGGGACCCCCTCCCTCCCCTCCCTCCCCTCCCTCCCCTCCGGCCTGCCCCCACCCAGGCGGAGGGTGTGTGTGTGTGTGTAGAAGGACTGGGCCTCCTATCGGCTCCTGCAGGCTCCCGGTGCGATAAGGCAGCCAACCGTGCCCCCACCCCTCCTCCCAGCGGAGCAGTATCCTGGCCCGCCAAACCGCGGTCGGCCTCCAGCCCTGCCCTGACTTCTCGGGTGCTTGATGACCTTCCTCAGAGGGGACAGCACTAATCAGCCCACCTCCGTCTCCTGGACTCCCTTAAAGGCAAAACATGCTTGTCACCGCAGTGATCTGGATGTGAGGACAGGAGGATGAGGAGTTCAAGGCCAGCCTCATCTCTACATAGGAGTCTGAGGGCAGCCTGTGCTACCTGAGACCCTGTCTCAAAAAAAGAAAAGGAAAGAAAAGGCTGGGCGTGGTTGCAGGGGCTGGTGGATCTCTGTGAGATGGAGGCCAGCTTGGTCTTACACAGTGAGACTGTTTCAACAACAACAACAACAACAACAAAAAAACCCCACAAAGGTCTAACCCAGGCACCACCCCGGGCTTTGGCCGCAGCATGCCTTTCAGGACAGGGGCTGGAGGTGCAGACGCATTTCAACCCCAGGACCTAGTCTGAAAGTTCAGATGGGGCCGCGGAAGGCGTGCTGGGAGTTGAAGGCCAGCACACCTCTGGGGCCTACTGAGGGGTGGCCCACACACAGCGCCTTACCTTTGCTCTCAAACTTGGGGTCCCGGAGGCTGGGTGTAGGCGCCCAGGCTGCCCCGGCAAGCAGGAGACAGAGGGGACCGGCGGGAAGCCAGGCGGGCACCCCGAGGGGGCGCCCCATGGTGCAGCCCTAGCCCCGGGGAGCCCAGGGCTCCAGCTTGCTGTACCCCTCCTCCCCTGGCACCATCCACAGCTGAGCGAACAGCAGCTGCCTCCTCCGGACACAGCTGACCAGGCTCTTCCTGACCTGGAGCCTCCAAGCCGTGGCTCCCCCATCCCCCGGAGGCGGGGCCTGTGCTCAGATAAGCTGCAGGCCAGAGGGAGGGTGGGTACTGAGGCCCTGGCCTGGAGGGAGCCCTCATAGGAGCTGGGGGTGGGGGAAGCCGACAGGGGGATTTTGTTTTTTTTTTTTCCCTTATGTGACCGTGGACAGGTGACTTGTTTCATCTTTGGATCCACCATCTGTAAAATCTAGCCCTGTGCAAGATTGCAGAGCAAGCATCCCACAAATGGAGGCTGCTGATATTAATCCATCTAGTCAGCATCTTCTCTCAACCCAGAAAGAAATCATCCTCATAATACGGCCTAGTGGTTGAGAGAGCAGGGTGGGGCTGTGCACCTGCGGGATGCACTGAAAGGACATGTATTTGGAAATAGGAGACTTCGTTTATGGTTTAAATTTTAAAATTACATTTATTTATCATTTATGTGTATAGGCACACAGCACATGTAGAGGTTACAGGACGACTTGCAGGGGTTGGCTCGCTCTCTCCCATGTGGGTTCCAGGAATCGAACTCAGATCCTCAGGCTTGACAGCAAGTGCCTTTACCTGCTGAGCCTTGTTTCTAGTTCTCACTAAGCAACCCAGGCTGGGCTCAGAGCTCCTAAGTGCTAGGACTAAGAAATGTATGGAAGGTGCTGGGAAACAACCCAGGGTGGAAGGGACACTGGGTAAGTGCTCTGACGCTGGGACAGTCCCTGCTCTAAGGCTCTGGGCTTTTCTCAGTTATTTGTTTTGTCTCCCTGTAGCCCCAGCTGGCCTGGAACTCACTATGTAGACCAGTCTGACCTTGAACTCCCAGTGCTGGGACTTAAGGTGTGGTGCCCCCCTCCCACTCCATTTTTCTTAGTTTTGCATTCTCTCATGCAGCCTTGTGTTTGAAATATGGATCCAGAGAGTCGAGAAGCACTTGGGGTGGGGAGACAGGTGCATGGTGGCCACCCTCCTTCCGCTGCAGGAAGAAGTCACCGGGGGCTGCTGGGCTCATGGCATAGAACACGTTGGCACTGTCTGGAATCAGCAGCTCTGTGAGGAGGCGGGGACCACGGTGGGTGGCCTGCATAGTCTGGGTCTCCAGGGCAAACTTCTGACAGAGGACTTCTCCCACACCCTAGGGCCTCCCCGGAACCACGTCCCAGCTGCTGTGTCCATGAACATGGGTGACTTCCACTTGGAGCCTGCTAAGCTCAGGAACTTCACACTCAACACACAGATGTTACTGTGATGTGCTGGCTAATTTTGGTGCTAACCTGACACACCTGGGAAGCTGGAGCCTCAGCTGGGGAATTCCCTGGATCAGTTGTCCCCTCCCTTATCAGCTGGGCCTAGGTTGTACTAGAGAGCCGCTGAGCAGGCCAGTAAGCAGCGCCCCCATGGCCTCCGCTTCGGCTTCTCCTGCCTTGAGGCCTGTCTCCCTGACCTCCCTCACTGTTGGACTGGGACCTGGAAGTGTACATCAAAGAAATCTTTTCCTTCCCAAGTTGGATTTGGTTGGTGTTCCATCACCATGGAAACTAACCTAGAGTATATATACCTCATGTAGATTCCTCATGTATACACAACTCATGTATGTACACCCCATATGATACTGCATACACATACATACACCTCATATGTATCTCGTGAAACCTCGTGTATGCCGGACGTGGGACGAGGATGTGGTGGTGCAGACCTTTAATCCCAGCCCTCCAGAGACAGAGACAGGTGGGTCCCCATGGGATTGAGGTAAACCTGGTCTATACAGTGAGTTCTAGGCCTGCTGGAGCTATAGGAAGACCCTGTTTCAATAAGACCAAAACCCCCCAAAACAGAAACAAAACCCCTCAAAACCTCACATACATGCCTCATACAATACCTCATATATTCCTCACATGTATGTACACCTAATATATATATACCTCAAGCACAGACCTCATGTACTACCATATACCTGTATACCTCATCTGCACACACCTGGTGTGTATATACCTCAAGCACAGACGTCATGTAATACCATATACCTGTACATCTCATCCCCACACACCTGGTGTGTATACACCTCAAGCACAGACGTCATGTAATACCATATACCTGTACATCTCATCCCCACACACCTGGTGTGTATACACCTCAAGCACAGACGTCATGTAATACCATATACCTGTACATCTCATCCCCACACACCTGGTGTGTATACACCTCAAGCACAGACGTCATGTAATACCATATACCTGTACATCTCATCCCCACACACCTGGTGTGTATACACCTCAAGCACAGACGTCATGTAATACCATATACCTGTACATCTCATCCCCACACACCTGGTGTGTATACACCTCAAGCACAGACGTCATGTAATACCATATACCTGTACATCTCATCCCCACACACCTGGTGTGTATACACCTCAAGCACAGACGTCATGTAATACCATATACCTGTACATCTCATCCCCACACACCTGGTGTGTGGAGATTGAATCCAGCCCTCACCTGGATAGAAGGCAGTTACTCCACATCCGAACTATACTCCCAGCCCTTTCAGAGGTGACTGGGAATTCATCACTGAGCTACAGCCCCAGCCCTTAGTTTTCTTTTGATTTTTTTTGTTGTTGTTGTTATTGTAGTTGTTGGTGGTGGTGGGGTGGTAGTGGTGTGTGTGTGTGTGTGTGTGTGTGTGTGTGTATACTTTGTCACAGCAACAATAAAAGATGGGCTCTGTCCTCAACATGGTCCGGCTCTGCTCTCCCAGCTGTGCCCGCCCCAGGCAGCACCTGCTCACCTCTGTGCCCTGGCAGCACCTGGAAGAGCTGGTAGTTCTGGGCCCAGGGCTGGGGCACGTTGTGCTTCTCCAGGGCTCTCTGAATCACACTGGGAGCTTTGTCCTGACAGGTGAGCTGGAAAAGAGGGGCAGAGAGGGACTGGAGGGGTGGCTCAGTGGGTAAAGGGGCTTGCAGTGAAGCCTGACGACTGCAGTTCAAACCCTGGGACCCACATGGTGGAAGGAGAGCCAACTCTTGAAGGTTGTCCTCCTCCCTCCCTACAACACACACACACATACACATACACACACACACACACATACACACACACACACACACACACACACACATTAGGACCCACATGGTGGAAGGAGAGCCAACTCTTGAAAGTTGTCCTCCTCCCTCCCTCCCTCCCTACAACACACATGCACACACACACACACACACACACACACACACACACACTGTGTCACATGGAACCCCCATGATAATAAACAGAGATAACTGACTGCTCTTGCAGAAGACCCAGGTTCGATCCCCAGCACCCACATAGTGGCTAAGAACCGTCTTTAACTCCAGTTACAGGGGAATATGACGCCCTCCTCTGACCTCTGCAGCATTGCATGACACGGGTGCACAGACCTACATGCAGACAGTACAGTCATACACATAAATAAAAAAAATTAGCCAGGTGTGGTGGCTTTTAATCCTTTAATCCTAGCACTTGGGAGGCAGAGGCAGGTGGATCTTTGTGAGTTCAAGGCTAGCCTGGTCTACAGAGTGAGTTCCAGGACAGCTGCGGCTACAGGGAGACCCTGTCTGGAAAAGACAAAAAAAAAAAAAAGAGTTGGCTGGGAGCTGGCTCAGTTCCCAGCACCCATTGACGGCTAACAACTGTCTGGAACTCCAGTTCCAGGAAATCTAGCGCCCACTTCCAGCTTCCATGGGGACTGCACACACAATGCACTACACACTTGCACACAAAACACTCATATACATAAAGTAAAAATAAATGAACACATTTTCGGAAAAGAGGAACAAGAGGCAAAATGACAAGATGGCGCCCTGTAGCCCTGTACCGGTGTGTGTCCCCCCCTCCCCCCCCACCACTCACCAGGACGCTCCTGTATAGGTTCCCGTGGTTGTTGGCAATACTGACTCGGATCACTCGGGCCTCTGGGCTCTGCTGCCCTGAGAGGGGGATTCGAGGGCTGCTCAGGGTCGAAGTCACTGGCCTGGGTGCTGGCGGGTCCATGTTCGGTGGCAGCTGTAGGCAGGGGGGTGGAGGGGTGCAGCTTTGCTGATCTGCAGGCACTGTGGGATGGGACTACAAGCCCCCCACACTGCTGCACTCAATCAGCTGGTGAGCCCCCAAGAGCCCAGAGCTTCACACCCCTCACTCTTTGCCCAGACATGCAAGGCCAGGGCCACACCGTTAGGGTGGTTCACAGCACCCATCATACAGTATCCTCACTTCCCTGCTACAAAAATAAATGTATGCCAGGCATGGGGGTGCACGCCTAGAATCCCAGCAGAGGCAGGCGGAGCTCTGAGTTCAAGGCCAGCCTGGTCTACAGAGTGAGTTCCGGGTCATCTGGGGCTGCGGAATTCTAGGTCAGTGTTTTTGGACGTGCTCCCTGCCCTTTTCTTATGGTGTTTTGTTTAGTTTTGGAGATAGACGGTATCCCAGGATAGTGAGTGATCCTGCAGCCAGCCATGGAGATGTACAGTGTATCAGACGGAGCCTCAGAGAGTTCAGCCAGTCTCTTCTGTACCTGCCTGTGATGCTGTGTACACAGACACAGACGAAGACGCATGAGCACGCGCGCGCACACACACACACACACACACACACACACACACACACACAAACACACACACACAGCAAGCCCTGGGCACTCAAGGTCCTCAGTGCTGCACAGACCATTGGGTACCTTGGTGCTGGGGCCTTGGGGCCCTGGGGTGGCTGGAGGGCTGCCAGGAGAGTCTTTGCTTCTCGGGCTGGATGGAGGGGACAGACTGGGGGAGCAGAGTTCAGGGTCAGAGGCAAGCTGGGCTTCTGCTCCCGCTGTATCTGGTCTCCTGACCTAGGGGTGTTACCTGGAGGTAGGTGAGGAGGGATCTCCAGAACTCCCATCTGGGGATGAGTTCTTCTCCCTGGACAGCTTCCTGCAGCAAGGACAAAGGGGGGGATGTGGACCCCGGAGAAGAAACTCCCCATCTCTGCCCACACAGCCCCAGCACACCCCTTGACACTCACGCACTGAGGTGCTTAGTGAGGCTGATGCGCCGTCGGACTCTAGGGGAGCTGGGACAGGAGGCAGCCGGAGGCTCAATGACTCGGGAGACGTGGTAGCTAGAGAGGTCAGCAAGGAAGCCATGTGAGGGGTAGAGAGGTAAGAAGGGACTAGAAGCCCCGGTGTGGTAGTGCACGCCTTTAATCTTAGCACTTGGGAGGCAGAGGCAGGAGGATCTTTGTGAGTTCAAGGCCAGCCTGGTCTACAGAGTGAGTTCCAGACAGCTATGGCTACAGGGAAACCCTGTTTCGAAAAAAACAAAACAAAACCAAAAAAAAAAAAACAAAAAAAA
>VZQC01011358.1:145284-157376 GCA_009823505.1 Rhizomys pruinosus
AAAAAAAAAAAAAAAAAAAAAAAAAAAAAGAAGGGACTAGAGTCCAGTGTCACAGTTAGGATAGAAACAGGAATCAGTTGGGGTGTCAGGATGTTACAGATGAGATGGAATGTTGGGTGCATGGTCACATAAGCATGTGACTCAGCAGTGGCTCCCTTGCCTAGAATCCCCCAGTGAGGGGCTGGGGGTGTGGCCAGCAGGCAGGTCTGACGTAGGTGAGGTCGTTGGCTCCCAGCACAAAACAAAACCAAAACCATAGGGTGAGATCAAGGGGTTGAAGGGGCCAGGCAGGTAGCTGGGGACTCCTGAAGGTCACGGATTGGACAGAGTACAAATGGTAGGGAAGCCAGGTAGCTGGGGACCCATGAAGGTCACAGATTGGATAGGGTACAAATGGTAGGGAAGCCAGGTAGCTGGGGACCCGTGAAGGTCACAGATTGGATAGGGTACAAATGGCAGGGAAGCCAGGTAGCTGGGGACCCGTGAAGGTCACGGATTGGATAGAGTACAAACAGTAGGGAAGCCAGGTAGCTGGGGACTCCTGAAGGTCACGGATTGGATAGAGTACAAATGGTAGGGAAGCCAGGTAGCTGGGGACCCGTGAAGGTCACAGACTGGACAGAGTACAAACAGTAGGGAAGCAGAGTTGAACGGTCAGCTGAATGGCACAGCTGCAGTGGATGACCCCAACTAGCGGCCCACAACTGGGTTGCAGATTCTGAGGGTGAAGGCCACACCTCAGAGGGGACCCGAAGTCCCTAAAGAGACAACTGATTTTCAGGCACAAGATGATAGACTCACAGGTGGGAACTGCGGCTGGGAGTGCTGCCGGACGGAGGGTAGGTGGGAACTGCGGCTGGGAGTGCTGCCAGGACGGAGGGTAGGTGGGAACTGTGGCTGGGAGTGCTGCCCTGGATGGAGGGTAGGTGGGAACTTTGGCTGGGAGTGCTGCCAGGATGGAGGGTAGGCCTCTGGGTGTAATCTGCGGCTGCAGGGGTCTCAGAGTAGTCACCTCTGCTCCTCGCTGAGCTGTCGCTGGGCTCCAAGGGCAGCCAGGATGGGTGGCCGGGGTCTTAGGCTGTACCTCTGGCAGTGCTGCTGTAGCTGCTGGATTTGGGCCAGGATCTCCCACTCCTTAGGAGGGAATAGCCAATGAGACCCCATCTTACTGCCTCTCACTCTGCGCCAACCTGCAGCCGCCCACCCCAGTACCCACTCACCTTCCTCCTCTTTTCAAAATTGATGAGATCTCCCTGGAGAGGGGAAGCAAAGCTTGTCTGAGCTACAGCTTCCAGGGGTCAAGGGTCAAAGGTCACAGTAAGAGCTGGGGTAGCATGAGCCACCGCAGGGGGACGGGGGGGGCATTGCAAGCCCACAGGTGGACGTCTGGAAGACTGCGATGTTGATGGAAGGGAAAGCTGGGGGTCATGAGTCAAGGGTCAGGGGTCAAACCTTCAACATATCCGGGAGGGCTGTGTCCAGCATAATCAAATCCGTGAGAAACGTGCCGAGGTAGGGGACAGGACCTGGGGGTAGTTTCTGCAGCCCCCCCCCCCAAAGTGTAAGTTACTCGTGGGCATTACTGACTCCCGTCCCCTTCCACGCCCCTGTGCTAGGGTCCTCCCTCACCAGCTTCCCAATCGTGAACCAAATCACTCACTGAAGGGAGGCATCCAGACAGCCTGTCATCATCCTGGGATTCTTCTGCGGTCTCCTCCTGGGAGAGAAGGTTTGAATGAACCTGGGATTCCCTTCAACCATTCCTTGTGCAGATACCATGACACCTACCATATATCTGAATCCATGTAGCTTTCAAAAATCATAAGGCAGGGCGGGGCTGGCAGGATTGCATAGTGGGTAGAGGCACTTGCCAGCAAGCCTGACAACCTGAGTTCCATCCCTGGAACCCATATGGAGACAACTGACTTTCACAAGTTGTCATCTGACCTCCACCAGCACAGTGACATGAATACCTCCATACACAAATACATGCAATAAAAATTGTTTTGTCTTTATTTTCTTTCTTTTTTTTTTTTTTTTTTTTTTTTTGTCTTTTCAAGACAGGTCTTCCTGTAGCCCGCTATCCTGGAACTTCCTCTGAAGACCAGGCAGCCTTGAACTTACACAATAAGATACGCCTGCCTCTGCCTCCCAAGGGCTTAGATTAACGTTCATGCGCCACCTGCCTGGCTTTGTCTTTATTTTCATGTGATGATTGTTTGCTTGCATGTATGAGAGCCACCATGCATGCAGGACTCATTGGATCCCCTCCAAAACTGGAGAGGTCAGATGGTTAGTAGCTTTGCCCATGGTGTGCTGGGAACCCAACCTGGGTCCTCTGCAAGAGCTGCATATGCTCTTATCCCTGGGCTAGCTCTCCCTAACATAATTCGAAAACATGTTTAAAATCACCAGCCAAGGGATGGGTGTGCAGTTCAGTTGGTGGAAAACTTGGCTGGCTGGCAAAAGCCCTTGATTCCACCCCCAGCACTGTGTGAAAACTGGAGGTGGTAAAAGCCTGTCTCCCAGTGTCTAGGAGAGCCAGGACGACCCCATCAGCAGGGCATTAAAACACAGCAAAAGAATCACAGGTGGGTTGTCAGTACCAAACCTGGTGTGGAGCTTCCCCAGGGACAACGAAACCCTGGAGGTTGGAGCAGACCCGGAAGAAAGTTTTGTACCCAGCCTAGACACAGCAGGCTGCTGGGGTCTCCTGGGAAGATCCTGAACTCCTTCACTGTGTTATTAAGACAGAAATTACACAACTCTGGGTAGGAATGTGTGTGGCTGGTGGTGGCTAAGGAACACAATATGCTTGGCACACAGTAGGTGAGCTCTTGTCCCTATGCTTGGCACACAGTAGGTGAGCTCTTGTCCCTATGCCTTTCAATTTGAGACAGAACAGGGCACTGAATTTCCTGGACCTGGAGTTATAGAAGTTGTGAGGTAACTGATGTAGGTGCTAAGACCCAAACAGAGCCCTCTGGAATAGCAGTAAGCAGAAAGCACCGTTTGTTTGCTTTTGGACAGGGACTCTTGTAGGCCACCCCACCCCCACCACCCCCACCCCCGCAGCAGGCCTGGAACTCATTATGTGGACCAGGCTGTCCTCATTTCACTTGCCTGTGTCTGCCTCCTTAGTGCTGGGATTAAAGCATGTGCCACCATGCCCGGCCAGCAGCAAGCACTCTTAACCACCGGGCCTCTCTCTACCTCCCTTGTTTGTTTTGTGGTAAGGTCTCACTATGTGGCTCAGGTTGGCTGCAAGTTTCTAGTCTTCCTGCCTCTACCTCCCAAATGCTAAGCTTGCAGATGTGAGTCACCACACCAGGTTACTGACAAGGATCTAGATAGGCAGGGGTGACCAAAAAAGAAACTTTCTGGCCTTTTTTAAGAGGAAAATGGGGTTACTGAATCTAACTCATAATAGGGAAGGAAACAGGGATGAAGGAGTGTGAGTGTGAGAGAGTGTGTGTGTGTGTGCGTGTGTGTGTGTGTGTGTGTGTGTGTGTAGATGACAGAATCTGCAAGGGGGCTGCTGGAGGGGTAGATATTTGGACAGAGACCTGCAGGAGGGGAATGGATAAGGCACACCCATCTTGAAGTGTACAGAAGGTTCTAGGCACAAGAAACAGTTTCCACATTCATCTAGTCTGAATTCACTCTCAAGAATCAGTGCCTGGGCTGGAGAGATGGCCTAGCGGTTAAGAGCGCCAACTGCTCTTATAGAGGACCCAGGTTCGATCCCCAGCACCCTCATGGCGGCTAAGAACCATCTGAAACTCCAATTCCAGGAGAACTCCAGTTCCAGGGGAATCTGAGACCCTCTTTTGACCTCCGAGGCATTGCATGACATGGGTGCACAAACTTGCATGCAGACAGTACATTCATACACATACAGAAATAAATAAAATAAAATAAAAAAAAGAATCAGGTCCTGATTATATTAGAATTTGACTGTTGCTATACTAAGTTAGACGTGTTGGCTGCGTTTGAAAGCCTCACTCATCAAGGGCAGTTCCCAGGGCATCCTCTTTTTTTTAAATATTTATTTCTGTATGTGTAGGAATGTACTGTCTGCATGCAGGTCTGTGCACCCGTGCCGTGCAATGCCGCGGAGGTCAGAAGAGGGTGTCGGATTCCCCTGGAACTGGAGTTCTCCTGGAATTGGAGTTTCAGACGGTTCTCGGCCGCCATGTGGGTGCTGGGGATCAACCCGGGTCCTCTGCAAGAGCGGTCGGCGCTCTTAACCGCTAGGCCATCTCTCCAGCCCTCCTCTTGTCCTTATTTTTTTTCCTCCCCTGTTGCTGTTGGCTGTGACCCTAGACTTGAGTAACCTTTCCCCCTGGGACTTCTGAAGGTTTGTTGATGAATAAATAAGGGCCCTGCTGAATACCACCAACAGAGGAAAGGAGCAAACCCATCACCTTGGCTGTGTTCTAGTGTGGGTCCTGGCTGGCAGCTGGGAGAGGACCAAGTGTCCACACAAGATTGGTCCCAAGTCCCTTTCTTTCTTGTTCCTCTTTTTTTTCTTCTTTTTGTTCGTTTTGTTTTGTTTTCAGACAGGGTCCATATGCAGTCCTAGCTGGCCTGGAAGTCAATATGTAGACCAGGCTGGTCTCCATGTCACAGAGCTCTGCCTGCCTCTGCCTGCCCAGTATTGGGATTAAAGGCGTGTGTCAACATGTCTGGCTTTCTTCTTTTTGAGACAAGGTCTTCTGTAGTTCAGGACGGCCTTGACCTCACTCTGTAGCCAAGGGTATCTGTAGCCAAGGGTGATCTTGAACTCCTAACCCTCTACCTCCCAAGTCCTGGGATGAGAGGCGGCACCACCGTACCCAATACATGTGGGCCTGGGGGGTGGTCCCAGAACCTTATGCATGCTAGGCACGTGGTCTGTCCACTGGCTACATCCCTGCCCCCTTTTTTGCATTTATAATGTATGTATAGGCCAGAAATCAACATCCATTAAGTATCTTCCTCTATTGTTCTCTACCTTATTTTATTTATTTACTTGTTTGGTTTTTTTTTTTTTTTTTTAGACAGGGTCTCCCTTTAGTCCCAGCTGGCCTGAAACTCATTATGTAGACCAGGCTGCTGGCCTTGAACTCACAGAGATCTACCTGTCTTTACCTCCAGAGTGCTGGGATTAAAGGCATGTGCCACCACACCCAGTTTAAAGATGGTTGTTGGGGCTGGAGAGATGGCCTAGTGGTTAAGAGCTCCAACTGCTCTTGCAGAGGACCCAGGTTCGATCCCCAACACCCACATGGCGGCTGAGAACTGTCTTTAATTCAAGTTCCAGGGGAATGCGACACCCTCTTCTGACATCCAAGGCACTGCATGACACCAGTGCACGAACCTACATGCAGACAATACATTCATACACATTAAAAAAAAAAAAAGACAGTTCTTAGCTGTCATGTGGGTGCTGGGAATCAAACCCAGGTCCTCTGCAAGAGCAGTCGGTGCTCCTTACCATTGAGCCATCTCTCCAGCCCTCTACCTTATTTTTTTTTAATTAAAAAAATTTTTTAATTTTTATTTATCCTCTACCTTATTTTTTAATGATTTTAAATTTTTTACTTTATGTGTATGCATGTTTTGTCTGTATTTAAATGCTTAGCACCCCTGAAGCCAGAATGGAGTGTAGGATGGGGATTTTCTGCCGTGTGGGTGCTGGGAACTGGGACGCAAGTCCTCAGCAACAACAGGAACCGTTTTTTTTTTTTTTTTTTTTTTTGGTCTTTTCAAGACAAGTGGTCTCCAGATCGTCCCAAGTATCCTGGGACACCTCCACTCTATAGCCAGGCTGGCCCTTGAACTCACAAAGATCCGACCCTGCCTTGCCTCCCAAGTGCTTGGATTTTAAAGTCATGCGCCACCACCCGGCCTTAATTTATTTTGTATGTGTATGAATTGCACTGTCTACATGCAGGTTTATGCACCCATGGCGTGCAATGCCGCGGAGGAGTGTCAGAGAGGGTCTGGATCCTCTGGAAACTGGAGGTTAAAGACGGTTCTAGGTCGCCATGTGGGTGCTGGTCAGCGCTCTTAACCACAAAGCAATCTCTCTCCCGCCCAGGAACTACTCTTCTTTAATTTTTTTTTTTTAATTAATTTTATTTATTTTTGTATGTGTATGAATGTACTGTCTGCATGCAAGTCTGTGCACCCGTGTCGTGCAATGCCGCGGAGTTCAGAAGAGGGTCTCAGATTCCCCTGGAACTGGAGTTCTCCTGGAATTGGAGCTTCAGACGGTTCTCAGCCGCCATGTGGGTGCTGGGGATCGAACCCGGGTCCTCTGTAAGAGCGGTCGGCGCTCTTAACCGCTAGGCCATCTCTCCAGCCCCGGAACTACTCTTCTAAGCCGTCTCTCCAGCCCCTTCTTTTTCTTTTTTGAAACAGGATCTCACTATGTAGCCCTGGCTGGCCTGAAACTCGAAGAGATCCCCCTGCCTCTGCCTCCTGGGTGAGGGATTAAAGGTGTGTGCTACCACACCAAGTTCCGAGTCCCTTTCTTGAATATGGGGCGCAATACCTGCAAAATTGCTCGGCTACTGACTTGGCTGTCCTCGTCAGAAAAAATTTGAGAAAGTTTCCTGAAAGTGGACATGGATTCCCTGTGGGATGAAAGGGATGTGGTCAAGGGTCAGCAGTGGTCACTATCAGAGCCGGGATGGGGGTGGACACCACTTCCCACGCTGACTCACCGGCTCACAGCCCCCCAGCTGCGCTTGAGCCGGTAGATGGGGTTGGACTGCAGAGCTGACAGAATGGCACGCAGGGAAGAGAAATTCCGCAGTTCCCGGCAATGCTAGGAGGGGAAGGCGGAGTGGGTTGGCTGGCCACGGCACATGTGGCTGCCAGGCACCTTTGATACTGTGCCCTTAGTGCTACTGTTATATTTTGTTTTGTTTTGAGACAGGGTCTGGTTACATACCGTCCTCAAGCCTCCGCCTCCCCTGGGATTAGAGGCCTGTGCCACCAAGTCAGACTCCGAGGTCTCACCCAATGCAACAACCAAGACGCTCCCATCTACCCTCGAAGCCCCCTCTCTGTTCCCTCCCTCAACTCTGAGCCCTCTTCAACCTCGTTTCCAGCCCCTGGGGCCCTTCCCGCATTCACAGGACTCAGGATCCTCTTTCCAAGACCCTGAGTACAGGGTTGGTTTTGTTTTTTTTGTTTGTTTTTGGTCTTTTTAAGACAGGGTCTCCCTGTAGCCCCAGCTGGCCTGGAACTCACTCTGTAGACCAGGCTGGCCTTGAACTCTGCCTCTGCCTCCCAAGTGCTAGGATTAAAAGCGGTGCCACCACGCCCGACTCCGAGTACCTGTTGGATCTGAATCCGAGCCACGCCCACCTGGGACGCCCACTCTGGTCCATCCACCACCCGAGCCCCCGCCCCGCCCCGCCCCTCGCGCCAGCCCCGCCCCCGCTGGCTCCTCGCCCCGCCCTGCGCACACCTGCGCGATGCGGATCCACTTCTCTATGCGCTGCGCCCTCTGCGGGGCGGTCAGGCCCGGGGAGCCGAGCACTGAGCCCAGCACCCAGCCGGTCACCGTGTTGAACTGCGCCACAGTGGCGCGCACCGTGAGGGAGACGCCTGCAGCTCCCGGCCGGTCCCGTTGGGACCACACGGAGCCCAGACACTCGCAGGGGCGCACACGCGAGAAAAGCTCCTGAGTGGGAGAGAGGAGCGTGAGGTGGGCGCTGGACGCCAGGTCCCCCCGCCCCCCCACGTCGCGCCGCACCGCTGGGTGGGTCCTCACCACGTCCATGAGGGTCAGCTGCTCCGCCACCTCGTCCACACTGAAGTCCAGGAGCTCGGGGCCTTCTGCATCCAGCCGGTCCCTCCCTTCCGGGGAGCCGTCGCGGGGTTCCGGTCTGGGCTGTGCAGTTCTGGAAGCTCCTGATTAATGGATACTGTTATTTTTTCCCCTCTTCTTTGGTCTTTTTGAGACAGGGTCTCCCTGTAGCCCCAGCTGGCCTGGAACTCACAAAGATCCGCCTGCCTCTGCCTCACAAGTGCTGGGATTAAAGGCGTGCACCACCATCCCTGACACTATTTTTATTTATGTTTTATGTGTATGAGTGTCTTGCCTGCTTGTATGTAAACTCACCATGTCTGTGCAGAGCCCGAGCAGGTCACCCCAGATCCTCTACAAGAGCGCCCAGTGCTCGTACCAGCTGAGCTGCCTTTCCAGGCCCTGTTTGTTTCCGACAAAGGTTTCCTATGCAGCCTAGGCTGGCCTTCAAGTCTGGCCGTCCTGCAGCCTCAGCCTCCTGGTGAGTGTTGGGATCACACACAAGCTCCACCACCCCACCTCGCTGTTATCTTTTGTTCATCTTTATTCTCTGACGTTCCCCTCCCCCGTCCCTTTGATGGAGGCCATTTTCGTTTTGGCAGGAGAAGGAAGCCATGAGTTTGAAGTCTGTGCTACACAGTAAGTTTTAGGCTATCCGGAACTGTAGAGTAAGACTCTATCTCAAATAAAAAAGGGGAGGGGTGTGAGATGGCTTAGTGGTTAAGGCGCTTGCTGCCAAGCCTCACTACCCGAATCCCTCGTGGTGGAGAGAATCAACTCTGGCACCTTTTCTGACCTCCACATACAAGCAGTGACATAAGTAAGCAGTAAGCATGCACACACATAAATTAATAAATAAGCAAATAAATATGCGTTAAAAAAAGGAAAACAACTGAACTGGGTGTGGTGGCCACGCCTTTAATCACAGAACTTGGGAGGCGGGGGCAGGTGGATCTTTGTGAGATCAAGGCCAGCCTGGTCTACATAGCAAGTTCCAGGACAGCTGGGGCTACAGGCTAAAGCTGTCTCAGAAACCAAACCAAATCAAACAAAACCAAACAAAACCAAACCAAACAAAAACTTGAAATAGTGGTAAATGCACTTGCATGTTGTCCTTTGACCTCATACTCATATTGTGGAACACGCATCCACATATACACAAGCACACAAAAGAAATATAACTCTTTTTAACCCTGAAGGTAGAGGAAAAGTCTCCATAACTAACCAAGGGAAGAAAATATGTCTGCAAATTGACGTGTGTGTGTGTGTGTGTGTGTGTGTGTGTGTAAGACTTAATCATTAGGGATAGCTAAGTAGCTACTACTCCATAGAGGACAGAGGATGGAAGCCAGTTTAGCACAAGGATTAAGGGATAAAGAGGATCAATGGATAGGGGATTACGGGTGAGAATGAAGAGATGAGAATTAGGGCTGGAGACTCAGATCAAGCACAGATGGGGGATGATACTTGCTAAGCAGGGTACAATTAATCAATTAATCTGGATTGTTCCTGGTCCCAGGAACAGAGCTGGGGACAAAGCTAATAGGATCCTCCTCTTTGCACTCCAGGGGTTCTGCAGAGCCAGGCATCAGTCAGGAAAGTAGAGAGGAATAAGGTCGGCTCAGGGGACACAGGGCGAGGCCACCACTCCATTGAGAAGGCCCAGCAGCAGCAGCAGCAGCAGCACGCACATGTCGTGGCTCAAGACCCCACAAATGAAATGCAAATCATGAATGAGTAAACGGAGATTGCAAAGTGTGTGTGGTGTGTGTGTGTGTGTGTGTGTGGTCAGAGGATAACTCGCTGAAGCCAATTCTCTCTTTGCACCATGTGGGTCCCAGGGCTTGAACTCAGGATCTCAGGCTTGGCAGTATGCTCCTTAAACTGATGAGCCATCTTGCTGGTCCCACAGGTGACCTGACTGAGGTATACAAAGTTTATTTTGTAGTCTCACCTTTTTTGCCTGCATGTAGGTAAGTGCACCATGTGGGTGCAATGCCTGTAGGCCAGAAGGGGGGGGGGCTAGATCCCCCTTGGAACTGGAGTGATGGATGGTTGTTAGCCACCATGTGGGTGTTGGGACCTGAACCTGGTCCCCTGCAAGAGCAAGAGCAGCCAGTGCTCTTAACCACTGAGTCAGCTCCCTACCCAGACCTTTTTTTTTGAGATAGGGTCACACTGCCCTAACTAGCTTGGAACTCACTATGTAGATCAAGCTGGCCTCCAATTCAATCAACTGTTTCTATAGTGTTTGCTGATACCTAGATACTTGCAATAAAGTATCAATATGACTTCTTGGAATGCAGTCCACCATGACTAGTAGGCAGCTAATGAGTTAGAATCACTGGACAATTGCCTGGCAGGTATCAGGTTCTGGGTTCCATCTTTAGTACCCGAAACAAACATCAAACAAATAGCAAGCTTTATGTCGCCTCAATTCCAGCACTCGGGTGGGGGAAGGGAGTGGGGCTTAGCTCAGTTGATGGGGGGGGGGGCTGCCTAGCATGCAGAAAGCCCCCAGGTCAATTCCAGTAGCTCAGATGGTCATCTTAAATGTGTAAATTTAGGCCCGAAATCTAATGATTACTATTACTTATACAATTATTTTATAAAGGAGGATAAAAGAATCTCAGCGCGCCTCCCATCAATCTAAGTTCCCTTTTCACCGGGTTTAGGTATCAAATCTGGAACTTGCCAAGATAATCTAGGTTCGTCTGGAAAAATAATATATCACTTTAACAAAATCCTAAAGCCGATATAGAGAGCCTTTCATATTCGAGGTCAATCTTGTCTAACGTCGCTGTACAAGAACGCGGAATCTGAATTAGCGCCTATATAATCTTTGTATATTATTACTCACCTGACACCACTACTCTACTAAAACGGTGTCCACCATTGATATCGAATTCTACCTCCATATTTAAAGATCATTAACCTTATTAATCCAGTTGATATTGTTGATCCTTATATAAAAACCTTTTTCATCTAAAGGACTTCAGTCTTTTCATATCAAGAGTCCTATTTTATTTATCCATCTATTATGATTAAAGTCCACCGATCTCACACAGTTTACTCTACTCTGTCGCAGAGCTCAAATAAAATCTTTACATCCACTTCGGTCCCTGACAGTATGTGCAGCACAGCAACATACCACATATACAAATGATCGCCGCAGCTAGTAACGTCGGCTATTAGCATACTGCACAAGATTTACTGCGACCAATTAATCATTAGGAATGTACGGCCTGATATTATGATTACGCTAACCAGGTAGCCACACTTATGTAATATCCTCTACCATGATACATGAAATCAGTCCCACCCGTCTACAGAAACGATCTTCTTTCGGCCATACGTATATAACCGTCTTGCAAACAAACCTTAGCATTATCTCAATCGCTGCCATACCTGTTCCTGTAAAATCGGTACGAACTATATTTTAATTAACATAGTACTACAGAATCATGAGAGAGGATATAACCATAGCATGAGTCATCGTATATATGCCTGAAAGACTAAAAGGTAAACTAACGAGCATCTTACTGAGCACTATAATACAGATAGTGCACCATCCCAGAGAGCATATGTAGAATAGCAAAATCTTTGATTCAACTATGCCGACCTTAAGCCTCATATGGACAAAAAGCAAACATGAAATTGTAATAAGTATACAGTAGACTAAGCGAAAGGTAAGTGAGAAAACGTAGTTCACAATCGGCAGAATACTATACATATACGGACATAGAAGTGAACCAAATCGGCCCGGATCTCTTCATAGCCTCGTTGGCACCTCATTGGAACCACGGATCACTGTATCCACACTCAAACTGTATCATACATACTCACATCATATCGAAAGCTGTACCAAATTCTGCGTAGGCATGCATAATTCGACCATGACGACTATACAGACTGAGTAAAACATAATAAGCCTTAGAAGGTTTACTCTATTTTTAGGCCATGACGAAAGCTGAAGATAAAGACGGTGAATACAGCACAAGCGCTTTCTACTAACACAACCAGTTTCAAACATAAATATTAGGCCACTATGCAATATGACGACTTGGAGGCACTTTAGTAACTTAAAATAGAGCCAATTATACACTCATAGATGTATAGCTACCAGCTGAGACTGCCTGAGTCAAGCCCCAAACTATGGAAAAGGTGGAAAAGAAAAGAATTCACTCCACACAGTTGTCCTCCACAAACCCACTGTGGTACATGTGTGCCTCATCACCATCAACACCACACACCACATCACATACCACACACAACACATAATTAT